>JARAOQ010000020.1:0-549488 GCA_029783445.1 Fomitopsis palustris | reverse complement strand
GTGGAAGGAGGAAGCGTCGCCGCGCTCGCAGGCGAAGCATGAGCCACCTGGGAGAGCTCGCGCTCGAAACTTACTGTCTCCACAGCGGTGGCGAACCAGGACCAGCCGACGGAGCCAACGACCTCTTGCGCTGTCGCGAGGTGGCGGCCCACGCCGTCGAGGAGGTGCCGTTCGACTAGGCGGATGGCCATGTCGCCCTCCCTAGACTGAGGCTCCGCCGCGATACCCTCCTACGACGCCCAGTCGACGTTCGACTTAATACCCAACGAACAAGGGCACTCGAGAACTTACCAAGCGACGTTTCCCGGCACGAATCCAATCTTCGAAAGCGTCCGCATCCGCCGGGGCAGGCGTAGAGCTCGCCCATCTGATCGCGGCGTTCGCTGCCCTCGAAGCCGTAGAAAGACCGAGAGTGCCCTGCGAGGACTGTGGGGTGGAGGGTGGAGGCGAGCGAACCATTTCGAGCGAGAGGAGAGAGGGCAGCAGGGAGGGAGAGACGGGAAGCGAGGGAGCGCGCGATTTCCTAAGTCCCCAGACCCCCTATTGTCAACCAGGACCGCACGCGGGCCACGAGGCGCGGAGGCAAACCCACAGTGCTTCGAACTCTCACGAGGCGGCGATTTCGACATGGGGCTTCGACGGAACGTTCCGCCATCGAAGAGCGCTCGAAATAGACTTTTGGTTCCGAGATAGCGATTTGGCACCGAGCCAGCGACCGGTGACTTGTCGAGCGGCTCGTAGCGCGGTCCAGCGGCCCGAACCTATCCCCCGGACTCAGAGCGCGAAGCACTGACCGAGGACGGTCAGGATCTCAGCAATAGGGAGGATGATACGCCCCTAGCGGAGCTGTGCCCCGAAAAACGCGAATATTGGCAATGATAACGGTGTCGAGCGAGGGTTCTGAAACGTCGAACTGAGGCACAAGTTACGAGTCCGGCTCGAAAGCCCTTCGAAGTGTCGAATCACAGATCGTTATTTCGAAGCGAAAGCTACACGGTTACGATACTAGCGACCGTTCCCTCGACCAAACCTTGGACGAGGGCTGCGGCGATTGCCTCCCAGCACCGGTCCTCCCCTCTCAGCACGCCCTGGAGCAGTATCATCGCGTATAAGCCCCGCCAGGTCGATACCTTGCGCCCCAGCAGCCACCACGACAAGATGGTCAATACTGTACTGCAAGGAGTGAAGGCATTGCAAAATCTCTCGCGACTCCGACCGAACCTCCTCTCGAAGGGCACCGAAAGCCGTACGAAGTTCGTTGAACGTACGGGGCAAGTCGCGGCAGTCTTCGAGGTAGATCGGTTCGGCAGCGAATTCGGGCGGGCCTGGAAATTGTAACGGGGCGGCGTCGAGCTCGATCGGCCCTGGAACGAACAGCGGATCCCATGCCAGAGGAGCGTAGGGAACACCTCGTCCAGGAGGGACGTTTCCCTCTTCGAAAACGCGATCGATACGGTTCATGGTGGCTACGACGGCGGGGTACGTGTACGGCGAACGCAGCGAACCGGGGCGAACAGCAACGGCGTTCGAGAACGATTCGAAGAGGGAACGCTGTCAGGAGCGTGAGCAACATCGAGCTTCTGGGCTGTGTCATACCTACCAGCACCCAGCGTACGAAATGGGCCCAGGCCAACCACTCTTTGGCCTCGACGCTAGCACCCGCCGGTTCGAAGAACCGTTCGGCCTGCACGAGGGCAAGCAGACGATGGTAGCGGGCGATGTGCGCGTCGGCACGCGGCAGAGCTTCTTCAACTGGCGCGTCCATGACAAGTTGGTGTCGAGCGGTTCGAGCGGGGTAGTTGTGTTTCGAGGTGATTGGACGACGCGTGGTGGGCTCGGTGTGGCTGAGCGACGGTTGGTACTGCATAGTTTTCGGCGAAAGCCACCTGTATATAAACAAACCCCCTGCCAAAAGGAGGGCAAGCTCTCAGTACCGTTTAGATCTCATTTTTCCCTTTTCTCTCGTCTCGGAGCGCGTCGTCAGTCGGTTCGGTCAGTCAAGTTCTGGTCCAGTGCCAGCAAGTTCGAAGGTCGTTCGAAGCGGTTCGAAAGGCACGTCGTAGTTCGGAGCGGTCATCAAGCCCTATTTTCCCTCGTACACCCCGTCGAGTTGAGTCTTGCCCGAACTCTGCCCTCTCCACATAGACCACCACCACCACCACCCATTTCATCATTCTCGAGCGCAGTTCCTCGCTGCACCGGAAGGCCTCGCCCCCACAGCTCGGCCTTGGCCTCTCGTTCGTTTAGAGGGTTAGGCTTTCCGTCTCGAGCGGTCGCATCAGCGCAGGTGGTGGTCCTTTGTCGAAGAGCGCAGTAATGGCGTCTCGTACGATGGGTTCCCGGACGTGGCAGTTGGCAATCCGGTCGCGAAGCTCCTGATTGACGAGCATCGTAATCGGCCTGTCATCGCTTGAGATGACTGTCTCTTCTTCCGTAGCGGCGCACATCATGGTCCGATATGCCGCCAATGATCGTGCGAACTTGGAATCCGGGAGGACTATCATATCCTCATTGTCGTTATCCCCAGGGTCGTGGTCAGGTCGTCGTGAGAGGGCATCACTTTGCACCATCTTGGATCCGGGTACATGGATCAGTTCATAATCGAATTCCGACAGGAAGAGGGCCCATCGCGCTTGTCGTCGGTTGAGTTTCTGTGCCGTTCGCCAGTATCCCAGGTTCTTGTGGTCGCACAAGATCTGGACTGGGTGTGCCGCTCCCATGAGCAGATGTTTCCAAGTCTCCAATCCTCGGATGATGGCGAGGAGCTCCCGGTCATAGATTTCATAGTTCCGTTCAGCTGGGTTGAGCGACTGGGAGATGTACCCGCATGGGTGCCAGTCTCCATTGTCATCCTGTTGGCGCAGTACTCCACCAGTTGCAAACTTCGATGCATCGGTCTCGAGGGCGAATGGCTTGTCCTCCTCAGGCATCTTTAGAACGGGTGCCTTAGTGAACTCTGCCTTGAGATCGTCGAATGCCTTCTGCTGCTCTTCATCCCAGTGCCATCGTACATCCTTCTTGGTGAGGTTGACAAGGGGTCGGGCACGATCAGAGAAGTGGGGAATGAAGCGGCGGTAGAAGTTGGCGAAACCAAGGAATGAACGGACATCCTTGAGACAGGTAGGAGGTTTCCAACCAACTACCCCCTCAATCTTGACTGGATCCATTGCGATCTCGTTATGCCGAAGGATGAGGCCTAGAAATTCTACTTCAGGAACATCGAAGTAGCATTTCTCTGGTTTGAGGTAGAGGTCGTGTTCCTTTAGTCGCTCAACGACTCGACGTGTCCGTTTCCGGTGTTCTTCAAGGTCGGCCGAAAAGATCAGGATGTCGTCCATGTAAATGACGATCCATCCTTCCTGCATCATATCTGCGAAAATAGTGTTCATCATTCGCTGGAAGGTGCTGGGCGAGTTGCAAAGACCAAAGAACATCACGGTTGGTTCGTAGAGTCGGGGTGGGCCATGATCAGTGCCAGGGACAATGAAAGCAGCCTTCCATTCGTCGCCCTCCTTGATCCGCACGTTGTTGTAGCCTGCACGAAGATCCATCTTTGTGAAGTACCGTGCCCCCTTCATCTTCTCCATGAGGTCAGTGACGAGGGGAAGGGGGTAGCGGTCCTTGATCGTGTTTGCATTTAACGTACGGTAATCCTGGCAGGGTCGGTAGGTACCGTCTTTCTTCCCGACGAAGAAGAACGGACTGGCGATGGGGGATTTCGATGGTCGAATGTATCCCTTGGACTCATTCTCCTGGATGAACTTCTCTAGCTCGGCTCGCTGAGCAGGAGCAATCGGGTAGACCTGGGCTTTCATTGACTCAAAGCCCGGTTTCAGGTTGATCTCGTGGTCATACTCTGTATGCTCCGGGAGGCGAGAGGCTGTCCGCTTGTCAAAGACTGGAAGAAGGTCATGGAGGTACGGTGGAACCATCTCCTCCAGGGTCTTTTCCTTGTCTTTCTCGTGAGCCTTCCGTGCGAGTTCCGTAGACGTAGTGACCTTTCCAACCGAGAATACTATAGGTACTAGCTTCCCGGTTCGCGTCTTCAGATAGCAATTAACCGTGGGCCGTAAGGTTGTCGAGGAGGAGGGTGGCCACTCCTCCTTGGTGAGGGGTGCTTCCGGTCGTGAGTAGGAAGTGAGTAATCCTGCCTCCCGATCATAGGTAAGCAGGTTCTCATCATCCTCCATCTCTTCCATAATCCGGTTAAGTGTTGTTTCCAATGGTTCAGAGTCCGTGTCCAGAGGTTCAGTAGGTCTTGTCTCTGGATGTCTGGTGCGTTCGTTCCTGACTGCGGTTGGTGGTCGAGGATCCATGACAGGGTGTACCGGTAGCTCAGGGACAGGTTCGTCCATGAGGTTCGCTGGAGTCTGAGAGGACTCCTCCAGTCTCTTCAGTGTTAGCATGGCCAGCTTCTCCAAGTTAGGGAGAGCTGGTTTCGGTTGAACCACCTTCAACGGCAGTTCCTTGTCTTCTTCAGATCTTTCAATCGGCTTGTTGTAGACTGGTGACTTCGTCCTTTGAAGTCGCTCCAGTGTTCCGTTCCATTCGTGAGGTAGTGAAGGCTTCGTTGCCTTTACTGTTCGTATAACCAAGTTCCCAGTCTTCCAATCGATGGAAGGGTTCTCTCTCTCGAGCCAGGTCATCCCAAGGATGATGTCATGCTTCCCGATGGAAGCTACGTATGCCTTCTGCAGCCGTAGTCTGACGGCGCCTTTCCAGTAGTACTTGAGGACCACATAGTGGGTAATCCTCCCTTGCGAGTTTTCGGATTCGTCGGCGTTTCGAAGGATAATGGGTCATCGGAGTGGGATGAGGGTCATGCCAACTTGCTTGGCGAAAGTTGGCGAGACCAGACACTCCATTGATCCACTGTCGATGAGTGCTTCGGTTTCTGCGGCTTGCTTCCGTCCACACACAGTGATGGGCAAGAACAAAGACTGAGATTCTATGCTACCATACACTGTGCGGGAGAGGGAAATTGACTTGGGTCCGTCTTGCGCAGATGCAGAGGACCCTACATAAAATCCAACAGAGCTTTATCCCATTCAGCGTCACTCATCTGAAGTCGCAACGCCTTGAACTGGGCAAACTTGTCAGGTTTCTCGGTTTCGGTTTCCTGGGTGATTTCTGGGTCTTCCACTACTCGAGCAGTGGTCTGCCGAGGTCGTCCTTGACCCGGTCGTCCTGACTTCTCCTGGGTCGAGTTCTGGCGATGGCTCCTTGCGAAATGTCCTTTCTTTCCGCAAAGGAGGCAAAGCCCCTTTCGATAGCGTTCCTCACGTACTTCTGGTGAGATCGATACACGATCCACATCCATGGGTTCGTCTACCCGTCCATATGGGTTTGAATGCGTATGGTCTTGTCGGTGGGAGGTCTGTCCCATGGATCCGAAGTTCGAGTAGGCATCAAGCCTGCGAACTCGTTCGTACCATCCTTCCATTGTAGCAGGAAGCTCCGACTGATTCATCAGCTTCTCCACGATCCTTTGGTTTAGCCCTTGCAAGAAGAGAGCCCGCAACTGGTCGATGTTGTTTGGGTTGGTGATCACTCCTTCATCGTCGACTTCGGCATCCTTCAGACCTGCGCGCATGGCCAGGGTCTGGAAGGTATTGATGAAGACAGGGACAGAACGTGTTCCCTGCTTCAGACGGTAGAGCATCATGAGCCATCGTGTCTTGTTGTCGACAACGGGGAACTCCTTGAACAGGTCCTTCTCAAACTCCTTCCAGGAGTCGTAGACCTTCTTTCCTGACTTCCAAGCCTCCGACGCTTTCTGATAGTAGAGGTCGCGGAAATTCTGTGCACTGCCCTTCATGAGACTAAAGGCGAATGCAATCTTGGACTGATCCGCGGCGTCGGAATTGCCAGTGGCATCGAAGTAGTTCAGGACACGATCGATGAAGGCCTGGGCATCGTCGGAGTGCCCTTCAAAGGGTGCTGGGGTGGGTACGTCTATCTTGCCCTTGAATTGGGTCTGGGTCTGTAGGACCTGCGCCATTGCGGCAGCAAGGTCTTCTGGAGTGAACTGAGACATCGTGGGGAAAGGAGATACTGATGGTTTCGGTGGAGAGAGGTACGCTTCCAAAGCGGCTTGGGACTCCTCCTCTAGTTGAGCTTGTTCTGGAGGAAAGGGGTCCTGGCTGGATACGGTGGGTTGGGCAGAGGTGGATGCAAGAGGGACGTGTGCGGGGGAGACGGGAGAATTGGCGGATGCCCTGGAGACTGCTCGGGAGATTGGTGGGGTATGAGTGGGTGTCGTTCGTGGTTTCCGGGCTTCTCTGGTAAGCTTTCGGACGTGATCAAGTGCAACGGTACTGTGAGCCTCGAGCTCTTCTCTGGTGCGCTTCTGTTTGTCTGCTAGCGACCAGCCTTCTGGGAGATAGGACCACTCTTTGTCCTCTCCACTCTTCTTAGGTGCGATATCGGCGAATTTCTTGTTCTCCTCAAACTGGAATAGCTTGGTATCGGTGTTCCAGTAGAGGCCAGATAGTAGGGGAAGCTCGATGCTCCCTGCGTCAATCGGTATACGAGGAATCTTGTCCTTGGCCGGTCTTCGTCGGCCCTAACTCTTTGCCTTGATGAAGAGTTCCGGTGAAGGCTATACTCCCTTCCGAGTCGCTTCCTTCAGTCGTGAAGGAGCCTTGTCTGCTTCTGAGGATAAACGGGGTGTGGGGGAAACACAGGAGTGGGGATGGTGGTCCCTACACCTGGGCAGGTGGGGAAGAGTTGAAAGTTCGACCTAATGTTACGCGACGACTTGCGCTAACACTCCAACGTGCTACCAAGCACGTCCTACTGACCCAAACGTCAGTCCAACCAACCGAGTCGAAGACTCACTCGGTGCCGAGAGATTCCACGAAGGAATTCTGTCCTTCGATGAGAACGATGCAAGAGACAGCTAGCAAACCCTAGAAGCTAGCGTCAAGTGGAGTGCGAGCGTGAGCCTAGGTGTCGGCCAACTCAGAGGCTTCACAGCAGGATATGCAGCGAAGGTTGAGTATGGATTAAACCAGGTCGAACTTATGGTTCGACCGCCCAACTACCGCAGCTTATATACATGAGGGAAGCGGGCGTCTCTTACGGTCCAGGGGAGTACCGCTCCGGTGAGGGGTTTAGTGTACAACGAATAGGAGAAATAGAAGGGGAAACCGCACAGTCAGAGGGTAGCTAGGGAGTCATAGGGGTAGGCATGTGAGGGGAAACGAGGTGAGGGAGATACTGGGTAACCAATGAACAGCGTCCTTGAGGAGAGGCGGCTCTCCGATCCCTAATCATATGGTACAAGGTCGGACCGTGAAGGGGCACGGCCGGACCGGAGTCACGTGAGGGAAGTAGGGGTAGCTAAGGGGAAATAAAAGGAAAATAAATGGATCCAGGTCACGCACCCGTGACTACTCGTAACAGCGCCAGACCCTCAAGTGTGTGCATTGCGACTATGATCGCTGCTTGAACATTGTGTTGTCTGCCCAATACGAAGGGTGTGACGAGAGACAAACCTCGTGTTTTCTGTTTTCGGGTAGAAGTTCCTTGGCTTGGATGCAATCACCCACACTGCGGCTTGCTTCGCCATTTGAATATCACATTCACTGACTGTACACAATCCGAAGCAATGAGAAGGTTGTTAGACTCAATGAGAATCACAGGCTCACCCAGTGGTCGAATGAGGTTGTCAAGGATCCACAATTGCAGGGCCATGATACTTCGTACATGCATCCCAAACCCTGGCATCCCGAGAACCTTCTGTGGGTTGACCTGTGTGAAACAACATTCAGTTAGCGACTGCGACAATGGTGAATCGAAGGCCTCACAGCACGGAGACGTCAACGAGAGATACTCGTTGTCGTTTCTGCACCATACTGCCCCAACTCCGACATAGCCACAGTCTAACAACAACACCTTGCAACCTATAATTATCACTGACACTTACAGGTTATGGGCAACGAACAGCAAGCTATGGGAGCCTCGCACTACAACACTGAGCCAGACGACGTCGACAGGCTCAGACAAGTGCTTGAGGCTCCACACTGTCTGACAGCTGATGACCATGATTGGACAGATTCGAGGATCCTTGTGGCCAGAGAATGGTAGACGGCAAACGGGTGGCCGGAGCAAAGGAACGAGGAGGGCGACTTGGACTAAGTGTTGGCAACACGGGTTGCGCAGAGTGTCGACAAGAGACGCCTGCTTGCTGACTCAGTTTGCGCACGGACCAGGGACGTACTCACCGATCATATGCTGCTAATGCGAGGCTTGCAAGTCTCATGAGTGCTCGTAAGAGCTCATGAGCAGCTCGTAAGGAGGCGCGATCTTACCAGGCGCTTACGAGAAGGTTATATTCGATTATAGCAGGGCGGTTATCTTATCAGTGTCACCAGTGGTCGTGAGATCCCCGGGAAGTTTGCGATGCAGGGAGGGGCTGAAGCCACTTTGTCTCGCTACATGTCATCATGCGTGCGAAGCAAGGTAACATATCCGAGGGACTGACAAACATATGATTTCTTGAGATGACTACACAGGCCTAGTAAGCGTCTAGCAGTGGTACTCCTAGTAGTCGTATGCCGTTGCGCCGACTTGTAAGACGTGCTACCACAGTCTGCCCTAGCGAGATGATGCCCCAGTTCGTATTGAAGCCGCACCGATGGCGGCCGGTCGCGCACGTAAATAGTGTCACTCCTGGGGAGCAGGCTCATCATTGTTAAGGCTCTCTGTATATGCTGACCGCGGACGGTTCCGACGCGGTAGGTGCCTCCCGGACAGGAGACCACTTCCTCTTAGACACACTGTACATTACCGAGCTAATGTAGATACAAACCTCCCTTTCCCATCTATTTACTATCTCTGTTCATCCTCACTACTATACCCACAGTCCCCGCCTCAGCAGTGGGCGTATGCTCCACATGACATCCACAGGCCCGTACTAACGATAGCTCTCCCCTCGCTAGTGTTACATCTACATAGGGCCCTGCCCTCGAGGATGTTGAAGAAAATTCTTAGTTGATAAAGACGTGCTACCAGGCTCTCAAGCTGCTTCGTACAGCATCATGTACTACTCAGCAAGAAACCAGTATACAACTCGAGATGTTACAAGACACGTAACTCAAAGACAGGCTATGTCACTGCAGTCGGCATGAAAGATAGCATCCATGCTGGTGGCCAGTGGTGGCCTTGACTCATATTGCGCCGATGGTACAAGAATCTGAAGCAGAGTGTCAAAGCTTATACACGACAGCCCGTACAATGACTAGTGCGCCCGCAAACGGCCATTGGTATGCGCGTCGGGGGCATGCGCATTTGCCGCACGATGCATGCTGAGTGAAGCCCAGCATATTCACTCTATGATCTCTGCTTCAAAGCCACTTAATTGATTGTATGGTCACCAAAATTAAGGAATAGCGAGTAATACGCGTATAGCGGCACTTCAATCACCAGCATCACTCGCGCGGATTCGCATTGGGTACCACGATGGCAGGGGGCTCGGGCAAGAATGTTTCAGAGGCAAAGTGATAGGAGCGGCGAGGAGAGGGGGCACAATGAAAGAGATAGTATTTTGAATCAGTGACGGCTCTTCACTGACAAAATAATGGACTTACGGGCTACCCTCGCGAGGACGCCGCTTGCCCCACTAGGCCACAGCGACGTCCCCCAACCCGGCACCGAGGTGCGCTAGCCAGCCTCAACGTCACCCGACTCGACAAATGCGAGCGAGCACCCGCGGGCGGCATTCACTGCCCCCGAGTCCCGCTGACCAGCAGCGAGCTACCCAGACCAGGAGCTGTGTGCGTTCCACGCGTCCTCACGTGCCGGGCCAGTTGTCCCGCTCGGGGCCCCTGGGGATTTGGACGGCTTCTTGTATCACCATCTTTAGGCTTTTTCTTCTGATCCGGCTTGGCCTGACAAGCAGAGCTCAGTGGGGACATCCGGGCATACACCAGGCAAGAGTACTCACAATTCTGCCTTCGCCTTCACCCGGAGCACCGCTCACCATGCCCTTTTGAAGTGAACAGCGCTCCGTTCCCTAGCACAACAGGGCCGCGCTAGACATCTGGGTTTGCCCCCGCACCCAATAAAAGTGGGGGGTTTACGCCAGTGCCTCGGTGACCACGCAGCCCGTAATCGGCGGGCGCTCACAATGTGTGCACCATGCACCGGTAGACCGGGCGCAAGCCCTGATCCCCATAGTGCAACTCCGTCCGGAGACTGCGGCGCCCCCGGCGTGCACCTCCAGGTACTGCAAGTACTGGAGATGCAACCTCGCCGCCGGAGACTGGTCCCTTTTCACGCGGGGCGAAGTGGTTCGGGGGAGGGGGGTAACGCCCGCCGCGCCGCGGGAGGCAACGAGGGGCGCCGAGGGTTTGAGATTGAAATGCCGCGTCGCGGGCCAGCCGACGACGGGCATGGGGTTGAAGGAGACGACTTACGTTGTCCGATCGAGCTGCCGTCGTTATCGTCAGAGAAGATGGTGTCTGCCATTGAGAGACTACTCACCTCGATGAGGGACTACTTACCTAGAGGGACTACTCACCTAGAGGGGGGAGCACAGTATAGATGAGGCATGCTGCAAGGCAGGGTATGCGTACCGAGGAGTGGGGGACGGAAGGGCACCGTTGAGATGATGGTAGTCGAGGGTCAAGGGAGATGGAGACTCGAAGGTGCGTCCGCCCCGCCTTTTATGTCCCAGGGCGGGCTGGTTTGTTTGGCGATGCAAACAGTCTGCCACCCTCACTGCCATTCGTTCGTTTTGCCCCGATCGTTGTCAGCCGCTGGTTCTGCAACGATCGACGTCAGCCGGTTTTGGCAAGGTGATTTCCTCTTCCGGCGGAATCATGGTACTCACCGCGGATAGTTTCCAACTAGCCTGTGGATGTTGCCTTCGTCTTCTGTGGTCGCGTTTTGCATGCATGTTGTGTTCATTGCGCCGCGGGCACCTTCAGGTTACCGCCAGAGCACAGTTGCTGTCGCCGCCGCAAAGCCGCATCCATTGGGCTTCAGACTGTGGATGAGCAGCAGCTATATTCAGTATACATCCAAAAGTGTTCATCGTCGCGAAGAGGCGCAGTACGTGCGCGCGACGTTACGCGCCTGCGATAGTTCAAGTTGAACGCGTCGGTGGCTGCGTGACATCACGCATAGGGTCAGTCACATGAACGAGTTCGTCTCACCGAACGGTCGTCCCGAAACAGCAGTCAGGGTGCCAAATCGGGAACTTGCTGTCACCCTGCAGACACGGGTGCTTCTTTGCTAGTTGAAAGGCTGTCAAGGCAGGGCCTATCCCAGTATATAAGACTGCGCTGGCCTCTGCAAGCACTGGTCCCACGCGCAGTGCTTCCCCCTGTGCACCAGGTCAGAGTATCCCAGAAGTCCCCCTGCGATTCATTGGCGCGTATTTCGGATCCTGCCTTGCCCCAAGCCGTCTTCAGCTGGCCACTCTGTCCGAGAGACCCCCCGGAGCAGGTTGTATGACCCGGAGATTCTGGTGAGACACACCAGCGCTTGCGAGAGTACCCACCTTTTTGAGGCCTAGGTTGAGTAGCGTTGACCTTTGTGAGTTGTATGTTTGCCATATCACACTTCGCCGACCTCGTTGAGCGAGCCTGACTCGATGAAGAGCAGGAGCGGGGCCAAAACGGGGCTGACTGAATGGGGCTCGGTCATTGGCTGGCGCTCCGCACGACTGGCGCGGTACTCGCGACCGCCCGTTTGCGCGGACGGCCAGTGCCCCACCCGCTCAGCATGGCGACTTGACTGCCCTTCTTTCATTCCTCACCTTTGCTGTGCGTCCCTCGTCATCTGCCGTCGCTTATTCCCTGATTATAGGCCCTACGTGGCTCCCTCTGCCGCTCTACTAGCCCCTCTTTCCTTCCCAGTATCATCATACACTATAACTCGACTATGACCGTCCTCCTCCAGTTGCCCGCGCTCATAGCGAACGGATGGGCCTCCGCCTTCGCGGTCCCGCCAACACCTCGCCAACTCCAGAAAATGCCCTTGGCAGTACTCAGGCACGCTCCGGGTATCCCGAATGACGAGATAGCCTTGTGGGTAGAGACGCGGATATGGCTCATGCTCGGGATCTTCGTGGTCTCTCTGTTTGGTGTGTGGCCCTTCTGATAAGATCCTTCGATGCGAGGCTTATCTCTCTATGGGTAGCGTCCTGTTTCCCGAGTCTATCTCAGAGGCTGCCAGGAGTACGGGTCCCTGGCATCGTGTTCTTCATCGGCAAGCACTTTGGGACCGGAATAATTATCTCCACCGCTTTCGGGCATCTATTACAAGACGCATACGAGGCCTTGTTGAGTCCGGCGGTTACCGAGCGATGGGGCGTGTCGAAATGGGTGGGCATGATCGTGTAAGTGCGGCTTCTACGCTGGCAAAGAGGATCCGAGTTTATTTCAGGACTAGGTTGAGCTCATTACTTCTCATCTTCCTCGTGGAGTGTGCGTACTTTCTGTCCATTCTCACCAGATTCATACTGATACCCCTCCCAGATTTCTCTACATCCTACGTAGATCGCCTCCAGTCGTACGAGTCGCAACCAGCGTCACCCTGCGACACCCCTGCGACTTCACCGACAGCCTCGCGGCGAGTATCCCTCGATGAAGCTCCAGCAGGAGAAGGCCACATTGCCAATGCACCTCTCCCTCTCGCCGCCCCGGAGTCCTCATCTGAAGTGAACGCTTCCGCAGACGA
Source organism: Fomitopsis palustris (assembly GCA_029783445.1). Taxonomy (NCBI): domain Eukaryota; kingdom Fungi; phylum Basidiomycota; class Agaricomycetes; order Polyporales; family Fomitopsidaceae; genus Fomitopsis; species Fomitopsis palustris. The sequence continues at coordinate 536,798 of JARAOQ010000020.1, read as the reverse complement.
ATCTACCCCTCTCCGCGATGCCGATGCACCCGCATACGGCTCTGCATCGCGCCCCGCACCACGCCCGGCCGCGTGGGCGCACACGTTCCCGCGCTCGAAACACAGCGGAAAGCGGCGCAACACCGTCGCTGAGACGAGCCAGGAGATCTTCGCGGGCGGGCACCACCGGCACGAGGAGCGCGGGTCGCACGTGGAGCACTATGGCAGCACGAAGGCCTGGCGTGGGTGGTTCGGACTCGGTGGCGAGGACGACGAACACCAAGGACACGAACGCGACGAGGAGGCGGCGAGTGGGAGCGCGCAGCGGAAGACGCGCAGGGACGAGGGGGCGAAGCCGTTGGGTAACGGGCATGCGCGCGGCGACGGTCATGAACACGGCCACGGGCATCGTCAACACCATAGCGGGCATGTGCATAGCCATGGGCATGTGCATATGGACATGGAGAGGTGGTCTCCGGAGCGAGCGTCCGGAGGTGAGGAGGAAGAGTTGGATGGACCGGCGACGAAGGTCGGGATGCGGAGGCAGGTCATCGGGATCCTGGTGAGTGTCGTATGCCCATTTTTGTCTCGTCTGTTACTCACTCCGCGGTGCGTGCAGATGCTGGAGATGGGCATCATGATCCATTCCCTCGTTATTGGCCTTACGCTCGCTATTACCTCTGGGCCAGAGTTCAGTGAGTGACCTGGGCCTCACTCCGTCAGGTCTCATAGACAGCAGGATGCTCATACACGCTGCAGCTTCGCTCGTGACCGCGATTGTCTTCCACCAGCTCTTCGAAGGCCTCTCGCTCGGGATCCGCATAGCTACCCTCCCTGCAGCTGCTGCACGAGGTGCGTCAGACATGGTTGTCGCCTTGCACTCGCATGTCGCTGATTCCAAGTTCAGACGTAGCCGGCATCAAGCTCCTTAAGCCTATCCTCGCCGTGTCCTTCGCGATTACGACGCCCGTCGGGATCGGCATCGGACTCGCGGCGTTCGAGCCCGGTCGCAGCGAAGGCGGTACGTGCTCTTCCCCACTGCTCATGGATTCTTGCAGCGGGATGCTAACAAGCTCGGGGTGCAGCCAAGGTGACGCTGATCCGGGGCCTGATGTCCGCGCTGTCCGCGGGCATGCTGATCTACGCGTCGTGCGTGGAGATGCTCGCGGGCGACTTCGTGCTCGACCCGCACCTGTGGCGGAGCAGCGTGCGCCGCCAGGCGTGTGCGCTCGTGAGCCTGTTGGCGGGGTGCGTCGCGATGGGCGTTGTCGGGTGAGTTTGCTCGACATGCACTGGAGGCTGACGCTGACGCCATGGTAGTGTTCTCGGCGAGTGAGGTGTCGTACGCTGCGCTGGCCCTCGATGATATAAGCCAGCGCATGAGCAAGTTTGGTTTTCCCCAGAACGCATGTCTGTGGTCTGTATGTCTGTTGTTCAAGTCGGATCGGGAGGATGTCGCATGGAGGTGGAGGTGCCTGCACACAGTTGGACTCGCAGCATTGCACATACACTATCGCACCCGGGTACAGCATACGCCGTACTCTCTATGTTGTAGCATAATCGTTCACTAAGGATACCTGTGTAACACACTTCACGGTCCCACGTGGGGACCCGTGGAGGCTCGGGATGGATAGAGGTGAGTTGTTGTCAGCTGTCAGTTGTTGGCGGGTTCTCAGTGCAGCCAGGTGTGTGGTTGCGATCGTCTTTGAGTCTACTTGCACTTTCCGCTGACTGTGGCGTTCCTTGTGATAGGTTGAGGATCAGTAGCACATCTGGAGAGTCGCGCGTCATTGTTACTTCCACGCCCTTGCCAGAAGCACCTGAGTCAAAGTCGGGCCGAAACACCGCTTCAGGCTATCCACACTTCCCGTGTTCGCACCCACGTATGATACACACGAGTCTCGAGCATCCGGGGTAGATCGGGTATCTCGGTGAGTTCCCCTCAGTCCACACGGGTGTGCTTCTCTTTCCCACTCCAGTCAGCTACATAATCTCCGCGCGTTACACGCACGGCAGCGTCCATTCTCTGGCGTTGCGCAAGTGCTGCTGCATAGTATTGGAAGGACGAGATGGGTATCTTCAAGGAGGCGTACTACGTCGGGGTCGTCGCGTGGCGCGGCATGTTCCCAAGAGGCGACTTCAAGGCGAACAATGTGCCCGACCTCGCTGGTCGAGTGACGATAGTGACTGGTACGTCGATATCGAGCCGTCTGCCCGCCGAGTGCTCAGTCCTGCCCGCACGTATCGCAGGCGGAAATGTCGGGATCGGGCGGGCGACGATCAAGGTGAGCCTGCCCTTTGCACTGGATGGCGCGTCGCTGGACTGCATGCTCGTTCATAGGTGCTCCTCCAGCGGAACGCCAAGGTGTACATGGCGTCGCGGAGCCGGGAGAAGGCCGAGGCGGCCATTGCGCAGTTGAAGGACGAGACGGGGAGGGAAGCGGTCTTCCTCGAGCTGGATCTTAGCAGCCTGGCGTCCGTGCGCAGGGCGGCGGCTGAGTTTCTGAGGTGCGCATTCGCAGCGTGTGAGGTTGGGGCGGTGTGCTGAACTGTGTCGCGCGCAGCAAGGAGGCGGAGCTGCATATATTGTTCAACAACGCGTATGTCCCTTTGCGTTTGCCAGGGAAGGTGGGATGCATGCGCTGATGCGAGTCTTTCTTTGTCGGTAGTGGTGTCATGGGCCCGCCAATCGATCAGGTCACCGCGGATGGTTTCGACCTGCAGTTCGGAACGAACGTCATCGGTGCGCCCGCACTCATCCGCATTGGGACTGCACTGATCGAAAGACCGCGATGCGTGTAGGCCACTTCCTTTTCACCGAACTCCTCATGCCCGCGCTCTTCGCCGGCGCGCAGAGCTCCCCGGACCACCACGCACGCGTGATCACCACGTCGTCGTCTGCTGCGATGCTAGGCCACATCGACTTTGCGTCTATCAGGGATGGACCCGCGAGGAAGCGGCGCTCGAAGGAGGCGCTATATGGGCAGAGTAAACTCGTGAGTTGTGTGTCTTGTAGATTGCTGGGATGGAGTGAGACTCGCGGCCTAGGCAAACGCCATTGTAGCCCGCGAAATCGCGAAGAGGTATGGCGACCGTGGGATTATATCGTTGTCTGTCGACCCAGGTGCGTGCACCACTGCTTTCGAAGCTCACCTGCCTGACGGCTTCTTGCGCAGGGAGCATCCACACAGATTTGCAGAGGTACTACAAGCAGGCGCCTGGCGTTGGAGGCGCGATAACCCGGGCACTCGTACGTAGGGAATCGTGAGGTTCGCCGCCCCGCTAACTACATGAGACCCCGCAGGCTCCGATTCTTCTGCGTCCCGAAGATTTTGGCGCGCTCACGCAGCTCTGGGCCGGTACATCGTCCGAGGCCATACACGAGAACGGCAAGGTTAGTCATCGAGTGGTCTGAAATCCCGGTCTCGGATGTCTTTGCTGAGCGTCGCCATGATGCAGTACGCGGTCCCCACTGCGCGGATCGCCCCGTGCAGGGCGGACGCGTACGACGACAAGCTGGGGCAGGAATTATGGGAGTACTTGACAGAGGTTGTGAAGGACCCTGCTGCCTGACGCGCGAAGGGAGTAGCGTTGACAGTGGGTGCGTGTACTCAGTGTGCACGCCCTTTGTGCACGACTGGCGAATACATTACTGCCGTTACCTATCTGACTGCTTATCGCATGCCGTCCTCCGAGACGACGCGTCATGTAGTACTAGTGCGCTGTACCTTGCAAGACCGCCCATCCTACCTGTCTGTCTCACACCCGCAAAGCTCCCAGGCTTTGGCTGCGGATACTCGGAACGTATAGTCGTTGCCGCGGAACTCGCTGGTGCTCGCGTGAGCCGCTCCTCGAGATCTAGCTGCGATCTCTGAGATAGCCGCCACGGTCCGTTGTTTGTTCACCGCGAAGAATACGAAGTGAAGACTGTGTAGTTGGACTGACGCGTCTGCACGGCATGCCCCAGGCACCTCTTCCCTTCAAACAGTGCCTTCTCCCGAAGCTCCATTGCATTGTATAGCATCTTGAGGTCGTCTCCGCAGGCTGTTCGTACCCGCCTGGGTACAGGACGCGCAAGTGGCTTATGCAACTGCTCAACCCAGCGGATTGAGGAGGCTGAGTAGACAGATAGGGACAACTCACTCTCTAGTATATATACCATTCTCGTATACCATGCCTCTCAAGCTAGCACCCTCAATCCCTTCGACTAGCGTGTCTCGCAGCAATGGGCTTCTTCGCTGAGTTTTACTATATTCTGGTTCTGTTCTATCGAGTTTTCTTCCCTCACGGAAAATTCAAGGCCGAAGACGTCCCGGACCTCAGTGGTCGCATAGCCATTGTGACGGGTATGTCTTCTGGATGCTTGAGTTGAGACGATCTGTTCATGTACTACGCAGGTGGTAACGTCGGGATAGGCAGGGAGACAATCAAGGTTAGCGATATCCATGCCATAAGTGTTGAAAGGCATTTGTCATGCCAGTCCATTAGGTTCTCCTGCAGCGCAAAGCCAAGGTCTACATGGCCTCGAGGAGCAAAGACAAAGCCATGGAGGCTATCAGAGTCTTGAAAGAGGAGACGGGAAAAGAGGCCCTTTTCCTGGAGCTCGACTTGAGTAGCCTTGCATCTGTGCGTAAAGCGGCGCAGGACTTTCTGAGGTGAGTATACAATATTTTTTTCCATTGTCGATGATGCCGACATCTCCTTGCGATGAAGCAAAGAACAAGAGTTGCACCTGCTCTTCAACAATGCGTGAGTCTTCATTGACCCATATCGGACGTGCTCCTCACCTGTATGTTCTAGTGGAGTGATGGGCCCACCCATCGACCAAGTCACGACCGACGGTTTCGATATGCAGTTTGGCACTAATGTTATCGGTATGTGAGCCCCGCCCTAACTGACATAGCATCATTACTGAACAGTCTCCAGGGCATTTCCTCTTCACGGAACTGCTCATGCCTGCGCTTCTCGCGGGGACGAAGAGTTCGCCAGACCGTCATGCCCGTGTGATCACGACCTCCTCGTCGGGCGCGATGTACGGCAAGATCGACTTCAATTCGTTCCGGGAGGGCCCGGGGCGGAGGCGGTACTCGACGGAGGCGCTCTACGCGCAGAGTAAGTTGGTAAGTAGCGCATTGCAGCAACTGAAGCGAAATGAAACTGATGCATACTGGGGAAGGCCAACGTGATTGTCGCGCGTGAGGTGGCGAAACGGTATGGTGACCAGGGGATAGTTTCCATCTCCGTGGATCCTGGTTAGCAAATGTTCTCGTCGTCAAGATGTGCACTCACGCACTCTCTACGTCTCTTAGGGAGCATCAAGACCGAGCTACAGCGCTACTATAGGGAGACGACCGGCTTCCGCCTGATGCTCAACCGGATAGTGGTACGTCCACTACCTGTCACTCCACTGGGCGAACCCTTTCATGACCCCCCATCGATGGACAGGAGAAAGTATTGCTCTACCCGCCGCCCTTCGGCGCGCTCACTCAGCTGTGGGCGGGCACGTCTCCTGAGGCGATTCACGAGAACGGCAAGGTGAGCCGCGAGCGAGCTTCACTGATTTCATGCTATTTGACGATGCGTCCGCCGTTCAGTATGCTATACCAATTGCTCGGATCGCCCGATGCCGTGCGGAGGCCTACGATGACGAGTTAGGGCAGAAATTGTGGGCGGAACTAGAGGAGGCGGTCAAGGAGCAGTAACTTGTTCAACGCTTCTGTCTGAATCTGGACCAAAGCTCAGCAGCGAGGGCGCTCGTTTTTCGAACCATCAGCTATGTTATCTATCTGTGTCCACTGACCAAGGTCAAATGTCGACTCGAAACGGACGGTGGATGTGTAGTTGAGATGTGGTAAGCATTAAGAGCCACTACGTATGGTAGGTGATGAGTATCATGAGTCGCGGACAATCAACGAGACGGGTTGCGTTATAACAACGAATACTACTGTCTCCGTGCATCATCTTGATCTGACACTCCTGGAGCATCAGCTGTGACATACTGGAAGGGAGTGCGCGTGGCAAACGTAGCTGCCGCAGTGGGGCAGGATCGGAGCGGAGTCATCACACGTCGAGTCAGACCGAGCTACAGCTGCTAGCCAGGCCACCGCGTGCGACGGAGCAAGCCTCGTCCCGAAAGGCTCGAGCCAACGGTCGCTCACCGAGTCTGACTGAAAGACAACGGACATGACAAGTAGGAGGGTATTGCATTGACATTCGAGTAGACACCGAGTCTCTCTTTGGGTTCCTGTCTTTCTCTTTCGGATTCTTGCTCAATTCCCTCCCCGGTGCTTGGAAATTCTGTCCATTTTGCGCATTCTCGGCTCCGATTCTATGGTGTCGCGTTTCTTCCCTGTCTCGGTGGTCGTGGTATTGGTATGCGCGTATAAAAGGCGGGTCGCTCTGCAAAATGGACCGCGTCTGCTCTGTTCATTTCCTCATCGTCTTGTCTAGGCGAGTGATGCGTAGCGTGAGCCTTCGTCTCCTAGCCGGCGCAAAATAGCACACCCTGGTCTCTTGGTGGTCTGCAGTGTCTGCGACCGACGGTCTGCCCCAGTCGCAGGGAGGAGAGCGGAGTTGGATGGTGCGACATATGAGGCCGCATTTGGCCGAGAGGCATGGATGCCATGAGGCTTGGGCGCCTCAACGGTACTGACTCCTTCCATTGTGCCACTATCATCGTCGCGGGTGCCCCGCTGGGCAGCACGCCCTCTTCGCCTCTCTTCCAGTCTGCGTTTACAATGGCTGCCGCTATGCAAGCCCAGAGCGAGCGCGATGGCGTGTTCTACCAGGATGCGCAGTTCGAACCTGACCAGGCTTGGAAGAACGACCTCCGCAGGCGAATTTCCGAAGGGCTGCAACCCCTCGTCGACGAAGCACGCAAAGAATATTCCACTCGCTTGATCAACAAACCTTCTAACGACTTTGAATACGCTAACAACGAGAACGTCAAACACACATATGAAGTAACGATGACCCGCATCCGCCGTACGGCCCAGGAACAGTACGACGCGGAAATGGAGCACGAACGGCAGCTGCGCCGACTCGCCGCCGGTGTTCCTTTGGACGAGGGCTGGTCCGAGACGCTACTGCGGGAGCAGCAAAGTTTATGGAACGCGGTGCATAGGACACAGGATCGCGCGCCCTCGCGTCTTGCCTTTGGAGGAAACGCCACTGCCGCTGCCGGACCTTCGCGTATCGGCCTAGATGGCTACGTTTCTGGCGATGCCCCGTCCTCTTCAAGGTATGACTCTGCCAACGCAACTTACGACGCTACCGTACGATATTCGCGGTGGGCCCGGGGTTTGCAGCCTGCGCAGCCTCAGCCCGAATGGCCCGTGCGACGCGACGGTACAATCCATTCCGTTATCAGTGCTAATCAGTATCTGACCACGTTTCGACCAGGTGAACGGCCGCGCGGAGACGCGGATCCTCTGTCGGTGCTTGAGCGGTGGGTGCCCCGGGTGGACGAGCCGCCCAATGCTCCGAAGAACGCATCGAAGCTGGGCCGCGTGCACTTTCCTATCGGCGACCTCGAGAACGGCTCTCTGACGCCGCGACGCGCGGGCAAGCAGATTGCAGTTGCGCCCGAGGACGACGAGCCGGGCCCAGACGACCTGCGCTCCATCCTGGCGAGCGCGGAGCTGCAGCTCGCGATGGGCGATGACGCGCCGCGCACACCGCAGATCCCTGTGCACTTCACGCACGTCCCTCACTTGTACGATCGAGCACAGTCCGTTACGCCGAGACCTACAGTGCGTCCGGCTCCTCGCGTGGCATCGAAGCTCAGCAATGAGGTCGAGGCGGCGGCGGCTCAGGCACCGTCCCCACCACAGGATGTCACGCGCACGGACAGCTATCTGTTCGCCATCATGCAGACCACGAGTCGCGCTTCTGCGTCCACGCCACACCCTCCGGCTGCAGCCACCATAGCCGGAGGCGTGCAGGTCGTGGACCCGCGCACGTTCACCGTTGACGATGACGCGCGCAGCTTCCAGAGCCCCTTCCAGGCTCCGTTCGCTTTGCCCGACTTCCGCCCGCCGCCTCTGGGCGCGAACCAAGGGGCTAGCCAGGCCTCTTCCTTGCAGTCCCTCTGGCAGTCTGCGAACAACCTGGCACAATCCGAGCAGAAGTCGCCGAAGTCGGACGAGATGGTCGTCGTGGCATCCGACGAGGGCGACAGTGACTGGGAAGCGTCCGGCTTCGACAAGGATGAGCTCGAGCAGATGATCCAGGCTGAGATGAGCAACGTCGACAGCGAGGCCACCACTGTCGTGCCCGAGCCCTTCCACCCTGCCGTGCCTTCTACAGAGCCCGTTGCCGAGGAGACATCTATCCCGGGAGCGTTCGCTGAGGAGCCAAAGACAAAGGCAAAGGGCGGCAAGGCCAAGAAGAAAGAAGAGGCTCGGCGTAGGGAAGAGGAAGCTAAGCGTAAGGCAGAGGAAGCCAAACGCAAGGAAGAGGAAGCGCGGCGCAGGGAGGAGGAGAGGCGCAAGGCGGAGGAGGTCAAGCGGAGGGAGGAAGAGGCCAAGAGGAAGAAGGAGGCGGAAGCTGCGAAGAGCAAGCCGACGACGGTGCAGGCACGCCGCGCGGCAGCAGCAGAGGAGAAGAAGAGGGCTGAAGCGCAGCGCAAGCTCGAGGAGGAGCGGCGGCGACTCGAGGAGGCGAAGCTCGCGGAAGAGGCCCAGCGCGCCGAAGAGGAGCGCTTGCGGGCGGAAGAGCAGAAACGGCGCGACGCAGAGGCACTCGAGTTGAAGCTCGGAAAGGACAAGCTCGCGGCGTTCATCAAGGAGCAGGAGTCACGGAACAAGGCCGAGAAGCTCCGCAAGCCCGAGGACAAGCAGCGTGCGCTTGAGGAGGAGCGTGCCCGGCAGCGCGAGCTGGAGAAGAAGCGGCTGGAGAAGGAGAAGCGCAAGCAGGAAGAGGCAGCCCTCGTGGAGCGGATCGGGAAGGAGAAGATGGACGCGTTCATGAAGCAGCAGGAAGAGGTGCGCCGCAGGCTCGAGGGCCGTCCACGTACCGACAGCCTCTCCCGCACGCCCTCTGAGGAGCCTGTCAAACCATCCATCCTAGCAACGAAGGACACCAATCCCAAGGACGCTCCGAAGAAGACCTCCGAACACCCACCCCGGAAACGCACTGTCACGTTCGCTGAAGAGGACCCGAAGGACCGCGAAGCGCGTCTTACTGCCATAGAAGACATGCATCGTCGCCGCGAGGAGGAGCTGCGTTCCCGCGAAGAGGAGCTCCGCCGTCGCGAGGAAGAGCTGCGCCGCCGCGAGAGCGAGGGCGAGGACAGGAAGCGGAAGCCAGGCGCGCCGCAGACGAAGGCGGACGAGCTGCGCGCGAAGGAGCGGCAGCTCGCCCGGCAGGCGGAGGAAAACCAGAAAAAGGAGCAGGAACTCCGCAGACGCGAGGAGGCGCTGCACCGCCGCGCGGAGGACCTTCTCGCCAAAATGAAAGCACAGCAGGAGGAGTTCCGCCGCGAGTGCCTCCTGATGGGCATGTCCCTATCGAAGTGATACGTGAGTCGCCGAGAGTCGAGTGCATCAACGAGTCGCTGACTTGTGTGTGTGCTTTCTTCCAGCTTCAAGACAATACCCTGTACGCCGCACACGCGTACGCGACACCTAGAGTTCGTATATTTATTCAGATATCGATCGTCATCTCGTCTTCTCTTTTGTCTCGTCTCAAACGACTCCTCGACGCCGGAATACGCTACTACAGACACTTAATTGTCTCGCCATCGCACCGTCTGGCTGTCACGATCTCCTTTATCTCGTTCCCTGTCCCTCTGACTGTAGCGTACATTTTCCTCTGATCTCTGGTCTGATCTCACGTCATCTCGTTCTCCGTTTCCCAGTCACATGTCTTGCGACTGCTGCATCGTTGTAGTATACCGCTGTGCTCGCTTGCCAACTGCTCTCACGTTTCTCTCTAGTAGTTCTCTTGCCCCGTGCTCGATGATGTGGATAGATGATCTTTGCTCTTTTCTCCTCTAGTATCCGGACTATGCTTATATATTTACCTAAGCCATTTCGTCGTAGTCTGCCACCACCGTGCCTATGTTCTCCTGTTCCGCCCGACCTGCAACTGCGGATGCGATAGCGACATCCTGGACCCCAACACCGACCGACTTGAAGATGGTCACGTCCCCAGCGTTCCGGATCTCGTTGACGATGTCGAGGCGTGCGGCCCAAGTTGTGTTGTTGTTCGACTCGGTGCGCTGGACCAATTCGCCGATTTCGATGAGGTCGGTCGATCGGCTTTGAGCAGCAATCAACTCGCCGGCCTCGATCTGCAGTCGTTGCCCTTAGTTGCGAAAGTGCTTGGGTATTAGATGCAGCGGAAGGCGTACCAGGCATGCTGCACGGGAATCTACCACCACTTTCCCTGCACGCTTGATCAGATCTGTGTCAACTTCGTGCCTATGCAAGGCTACTTAGTATCTGCTCTGAGGGGTGATGAGACGAGTCGCTCGTCCCTCGTACATTTGTGGTGTGTACGAGCCGATAAGGCACAGATGCGTACCGGGCTTCACATAGGCGGAAGGGAAGAATGGGCTCGTAGACGAAGTCGCGGTAACAACGATGTCGGCCTCTCCTATGATCTGGCTGAAGGAGGCGTCCGATGTGTCTTGAGGAAGTGCTCTGGCTTCTATTTGGACTGCCGGATGCTCCTCCCTCAGCTTCAGGACGAGACTCGCGAGGCGTTCGTTAACCGAACGGTTGAATACAGTGCATGAGGCGATAGATGGGTAATGTTTGCAGAACAGGGAGAGATGTGCTGCAATCTGCGCACCGGCCCCAAAGGCCACGACTCTCTGGGGATGCGCGTCGGGGGGTAGAAGCATCCGCGTAGCGAGCAATGATCCTACACGAATGCGTAGCTCTCAGTCACGAATTGCATTCACACTCGTAATCACTCGCCTGCAGCATTCCTGAGAGCAGTCAGCTGCCGGGAATTGACTACCGCGCGAACAGCCCCGGATGATTCGTCGAGAACGAGTGTAGTACCCGGTAGCCCAGCTGCCTTCACAGACGGTGGTGCCGCAGAAGTAGGGACGGATACCACTTTGATAGCAGTGCCAAATGGCTCGATGCGTGAGGGCATGAATAGCGCAGTGTGGTTTGTCACCGGCACAGAAGTGCGATGTGGTTGATGTATGCCTTTCGTCGCACCACCAGCCTCATTCTCTGGGGCAGAGAGACTATGGAAGACCTGTGCCATAAGGTCAGTCAATTCCTGTGGATGGAATGTCGCGGTTATGCGCGCGACATCCTTTGCGGATATGACACGAAGCGACATGTTCTAGCAAGGGATGCTCTCTAGAACTGAGATGTAAGTTGGGAACAACCATTGTGTGTAGGCGAACGTACGACTGATGAGCGGCGGACCGAACTACAAAGACGGAGTCATGCCCGCTGTGGCGCTGGGGTGGGTGATCAGCCAGATAAGGCAGTTGTAGTGTTCGTTAACACAGGTAGTGCTGCCAGTCCTTCGCTCGCGCCACGATCTCGCACATAAGAATAAGCAAGAAGCTGCGCAGCCAGCCATTCCATTACGAGATTGAGACTACAGACCATGGAACACCAGTATGACGAACTGTCCAAACAACACAAACAAACACGAGACCGAGGGAGCACAGCACTACACTACCTATACAAGCAATGAGAAATAAGTTACGAACGAGAAGAGAGCAGCAAAATGCGGAGCATCACAGACACACAGATCGCACAGCGGTCACCGACGATGTGTCATCTTCGTCGGAGTCCACAATCGTGATCGCAGTCTCGGGCGCGTCCCCTGGGGCAGCTGCGGGTGCCGAGATGCGCTCTAGTTGGAACGACGGAGGTGCAGACGAGGCGCGTGCGGTTTGAGCACCTCCCTGAGGTACCATTGCACTGCCATCGCTGAGCCTGCGCCGCACGATCCTGCGAGTCGGCGTGAACAGCGCGGCACCTCCCTCTTCCTGAGGCTCTTCCTCGCGTGTGCGCTTCGTGCCGCGAGAGGGGGAGTCGGGAGCTGTGGGTTCCAAGCTACGTGACGGCTCTGCGACAGTCGAGGATCCGCCCGCGTTCGACCCCGATATGCGCGACGCCGCTGCGCCCGAGCCCATGGCTTCCGCCGCTTGGGACAACTCGTCGTCGTCCAACACACTCTCTGCCATACTGACATCGTCCAGGAAGTCATTAATGTCGATCGGCGGGGGTTCCTGCTGCGCCGGCTCTTCTTCTGCGTTCTGGGGGACAGGCACGACGCCGCCCTCCCAGTCTTCGTCGCGGCGCCACCGCGCGGTAGGCTCGACATGCTGGATGACGCGCTCGAGGCGCTCCTGGAGGCGGCCCGCCGCGCGCCAGTGCTCCTCGGCGGCAGTCTCAACGGCACGCAAGCCGTCCTCGCGGGACATGAGCAGCTCCGCGAGCCCCAGCGGGCCGACGACGCTGTAGAGTGCGTTGGCGCCGGCCTCCGTCGCGAGGAAGGTGCGCGCGATGGTGCGGTGGTCTGCGGCAGCGACGAGCGCGGCGACGCCCTCGGGGGTGCTCATCAGGTGCGTCGCGTGCGCGCGGAAGTCGTATGGCTGTGTGGCGCTGGTGAGCGTGGGTGCAGTCCCGGCCGGCTCGGCGGGCGCTGGAGCAGGGGCGGGCTGAGGAGCGGGGGCGGGCTGGGCTGTAGGTGTGGGCTCGGGCGCGGGTGCGAGCTGAGGCGCGTAGGGCGGGTTGGTGATGTCGATGGGCTCAGGGTATGGGGGCCAGGGGCCAGGGCCGGGCGCACGGGGGCCGAAGATGTAGAAGGGGGTAGCACCGGGAGCAGGAGCATTGGAGTAGCATGGTGGGCGAGTGGAGGAAGCGGGGGCAGGAGCGCTGGAAGGACCTGATACAGAGGCGTTGGAGTGATCGGCGGCGGGGGCAGGAGCGGAGGTGCTAGGAACACCAGTAGCAGGGGCGGGAGCGGGGGCGGCCTGGGGTGCTGCGCCCATGTTCGCGGGTTCACTGCGTCGGGACGAGGCGCGGGCGGCAGTGATGTTCCCCGTAGATTGCAGCCAGGGAGCGGCGGAGGCGGGGTTGTATACCGGGTCGGGTCCACCCTGGCGGTTCCACCGTAGGGCGCGCTCCGCGTCGTCTGCGCCGTAGAACGCGAATTCGCGCGTCAATGGGCGACGGGCGGGCTGCGCGTTGGCGGTGGCGTCGGCGTTCCGTGCTGGGATAGGCAGCGTCAGCGGTTGCGTGGGATTGGGAAGGGGAGCGTGAGCGGGCTGCGTACCTCGTGGCGCGTTGGGCCCTTGGGACCAGAAGGTGGCGAAGATGCCTTGCTGAGGCTGGGCTTCGGTGCGCCGGGATGACCGTGCGGCCCCTCGACGAAGGTTAGCTAGAGGACCTGTTTTGCGGTAGGTGAGCGTGTGGGCGGAGGTTACATCTAATGAGACGACTTACGACGTGCGTTTCCTGCGGCTGCTTGACTCCGGGATACGAATCGGTCAATGGCGGCCGATGCTTGATTCTGCGCCTCAGCCGTAGTACTGGGTGAAGTCCAGATGAGCAAGATGTTGTGGAGGGATCTGCGGAGGGGTTCGGTGAGGCGGGACAAGTCGATGCGGCCCAGGTTGCCTGCAAGTGTGGCGGATGGCTTAGCACACGATACCGCGTAGCGTAGAGCGGAGTGCATACCGGCATCGCCTTCGTTAGTACGAATATTGTTTCTATTGTTTGAGCCAGAGCCTGCGCGATTGTTGGCGTTGCACTGCTCGCGGCCATGATTGTTGTTATTGTTATTGTTACCACCGTTGGCGCTTCGCGAAGGCATCTTCGACGATAAAAGGTTGGGTGGAGGGTACAGATGGGTTACTACGCAAGTGGTTCAGGCAGCTGGTGTGCAGAGGTGAGGGAGACGGGGCACCAAAGCGGCGCATTTATATTCGCAGCGCCACTGACGCTTTGACCCTGCGGTTGGTCCAAGCGCCCGCTTTGGGTGGCGTTGTGCGCGTGTTCGCTGGGCCAGCCTGCTCGAGCGGCGAGAGCCTTGTGAGTGGCGGTGCTTTGAGAAGGAGGTATTCGCAACGTGTACGGCACGGCAACGCTTTGACACTCCTGAACGGAGGTACTGGCGTGCGTCAGGCGGGACGTCTCGGCGGAGATGGTAGATTTGCAGCGCCTCTACTCCTTCCAATACCGCAAACAGGGCTTATCATCGTCTGCAGAGGATCTCGTTGGTAGAGCATGGATCCGATAACAGCGACTGTGGGCTACGCTAGTAGTGATCGTCGCCTGGTCTATTGTGTTCACTACACAACTAAGCACATCAAACATCCAGCTGGTACGTACAAAAAACGAGCCACGTACGCCGAAAGATGCCTCTCAGGTCAATCCGCCCTTGTAATAAGCCGTACAAGGTGGAGAGGGCCCAAGCGTCCGTCGCGGCATCCTCTGATGCTCAAGGGGCTGTCCACGGCAGAAGGCACGCTGCAGCGGAGGCTTTGGCCTCAAAGCATGCGCAACTTGCTGTGTCCTCCATACCGCAGCCTCGTGTTTTATTCCTGTGCGCGACCTGCTTCTTGGCTGCCGGTGCTTTGGCCTTTGCAGACCGCACAGCGTGGATGCCCGGCTGCGCTGTTGAGCGGACCACCAGAAGCAGCACTGAGCTTATGGTCAATATTGTTGACATTTGAATAAATGCAGAAAGGGGACGATTACCTGAGGCAAGCAAATCGCGCACGACTCGCCGGAGGAGGTGAGCAACGCGAGCCGCCGTTTGTCACGGTCGCGCTGAGGTAGCTGTGACTTTGTGTGTGACACAACGCGTCGGATGTGACAAAGTTGTGACAGGACGTCAGCGCAAGCGGTGGCGGCGAAGGCGACCGAATCCTGACTTGACCAGAACACTCTCTTCCTCTCGCTCAGACTGCACAGCTCTTCCGTCTCTGCAGTATCGTCGTGAAAAAATGTCGAACACAATTGCTCTGTAGGTTTTACAGGGGCACATGGCAGGAAAGGGCGACTCACCTCTTCTATGTCCACAGGTATCCGCTCTCCAACTTCACTTTCAGGTGCGCTTGGTCGCATGGGCATCCTGACTTTCTTCTGACATGCCACTAGCACGAAGGAAGCACAACCAGAAGAGGATCCTTCAGTATCGGCACGACTCCAGCGACTTCAAAACAACTATGAAGATTTCGGTATGCGCAGGACGGTCGAGGGGATCTTGGTCGTACACGACCACGGCCACCCGCATATACTCATGTTGCAGATCGCGAATGCCTTCTTCAAACTGTATGTTCTATTTTCTTTCTTCCTCCGATAGCTTCTGTCTGACGTGGTGTACCGCAGGCCCGGTGACTACCTCAAACCTGGAGAAGATGAGATCGAGGGCCTGAAGAAGCGTCTGGATGACCGACTCGCGCCGCCCGCAGAGTCCAAGCAGTTCAACGCGTCACACGGAGTTGACAACGAGTGGGAGATCGGTGATTGCCTTGCACAGTGGTGGCGCCCAAACTTCGAGACCTTCATGGTACGTGCCTTGTCCTGTCGTTTTGTGTTGTGGGAGTCGGGCGCAGGGTTCTCATGGCCTCCGTGTACATATCCTCATGCAATATGTAGTATCCCTTCATCCCTGCGCACATCACTAAGCCAAAGGAGTGCAAGAAGCTGTTCCTCGTCCAGATGCCCGAACGAAGTGCGTAACCTGCCGCCTTACTCACGCGTGCAGATCAGTTTGCTCACAGCCGTGACACTACTCTCTCATACTGCTCGTGTTTTACTCTACAGAGGTTCTCGCAGTTCCCAAAAACATGAAGCTTCTGGCAATCCCTCTTTTCGAGCTGTACGATAACGCTGCTCGGTGCGTACACCTGCACAGTCTTTCGACTCGTACTGACGACGCTGGCACAGATACGGGCCCCAACTCTCTGCCATTCCTCACCTCCTCTCCCGGTTCGTCATCCATCCTCCTTCTCCATCCCCTCGCTGACTCCCTGTTGTTATCCAGGTACAACTTCATCTACCAGTAGCCTCTCTATGGAATGGTACCTAGCATGTCCTCTGTGTTGTCTAGTTTTCTCTGTCTCCCTAGCTATCGTCACTTAATGATATACTGCACTGTTGGTCGCATTGTAGCAATGAGCTATACGCTATGCTGGCTTCGCACGCACTGCAGACCGGGTTGGAGGCGGTGAATGCTTTGCGTTAGTTGTGAGTACCGTGTCTTACATTACCAGCTCAAGATTGACACCTTTTGATTTCGTCCAGCGTTGGTTGGCGGTCAGACCATGGATCTGATCCTCATCGAAACATGTCCATCTTCGTCCTCGGCCTTGTCCACAATCGCTCTCGTCTGAATCGAAACAGCGCCGTTGAAGTACCTGCCACGACTCATCGCGCCTCCCCTCAGGTCTCGCTGCGCGAACCATTGTCCGAGTGTCGCGTCAGCTGCTGCTATGTCGCTGACCTTCTCCACTCTCCTGCTAGTATCGTGGCTCGCGGGGCACGTCCAGGCACACGGCTACGTGAGCAATGTCATCGTCGCAGGAACGATGTACCCCGGCAACGCGCCGGGGCACAACACGGGCACGTTTTGTCCTACAGCTCCTCTTCTCCCTACTCACTGCGCTGACTCGCACACATGCAGTTTCTAGCCCCATACGCACTGTGGCCACGGATGGCCCAGTGACGAATGTCTCTGACCCTGACCTCGCTTGTGGCGTCGGTGCGCTCGACGCACCCGTGGACGCACCTGTCTATCCAGGTAGTGCGATCAACTTCACGTGGGTTTCCGGTAGCGGTGGCAATGTGCGTATCCTTTTGTAGTTGACAAATGAGCAATGCCGTCCGCAAGCGTCATTGAAGCTGATGCACGCACATTGTCGGTAGTGGCCGCACGAAGTCGGACCGGTCCTGACGTACATGGCGATGTGCGGGAACGCAACAACGTGCACGGGCTTCAACGCGTCGAGCGCAGAGTGGTTCAAGATCGCGGAGGACGCGCGGCAGGCCGGGAACACGTCGTGGGTCCAGCAGCTCATCAGTAGGCCTACCTCAGCATGTCTCAAAGCATCGGTATTGACCGTTGATTCAGTGGAGGGCGACAACTACAACGTGACGATCCCAGAAGGGCTCGTGCCCGGGGCGTATCTCCTTCGGAACGAGGTCAGTGTCTGCTCATGCCGAAGCGACTCGTGCGACTGAGGTCTCGGCTCCGTAGCTCATAGGTCTGCAAAACGCGATGGCGCCTGGTGGCGCCGAGTTCTTCCCCTCGTGCACCCAGCTCCGAATCCTGGGCAACGGGACCGAGGTCCCCACGCTGAACAGCACTGTCCGGTTTCCCGGGGCGTACAACGAGACAGACCCGGGTATTCTCTTCGATGTGCGTTGTCCGATTCCATAGAGGGCGTGGACTGACGAGAATGCTTGCGTCTGCCGTAGGCGTATACGGACCCTGATGCACCGTATGTCATACCGGGACCGCCGCTGGCGACGTTCGTTGGCATCGACCCTGCGGCGACGAACGGTGTGGCGGGAGGCAGCACCTCTCTGTCGACGCTACCTGAACCCACGTCCTCGTACGCGCAGCCCGTTTCATACATCACGACTGCAAGCTCGTCCTCAACTTCGTCCACCTCGTCTTCTGTGCCGCTGCCCTCAGAGTCGACAGCAAATACGAGTACAGTGACATCCAGTCCCGCTTCTGCCACAGTCACGACGTCCACACCTACTGAGCAAGACGGTACGCCTATAGCACCTGGGCCCGCGCTCGTGCAATATCCTGGGCAATACCAGCTGTTGATACCTATGGTCGATACGATACCTGTGGAGCCCGTTCAACTGCAAAGGAGGATGCAGCGGAGACATAGGAGGGTCATGGGCAGGCATGTACACCATTGAGTCGGGTATATATGTTGACGTTCGACACTTCGATCTGTGTAACTTGCGTGCTGATCATGAGGTATGCAGTTGGGGATTGACGTCCCCTGAGGCTTACAGGGTCAGCTTTGGGCCAACTCTGGCTGTTGTGCACTCTCGGGTCACTCGGCCCGAATCCGACTCGCGTTCCCTCGTTCGTCAAGCTGACCGTCATTTGCGAGGTTCTTTCACGGTTCCCGGCGTCCGCATTCGTATGGGGCTGTGACTTATACCTTCGCCACGAGGCACAGCAACTACCCACAGTATCAGTCATTGGCACCTGAAGCTGACGTGGATCGGCGTTGTCATATAGGCTTCAGCTGACGATCGCAAGGCCCGCCTTGTCCTCGCACACCTACAAGTACTCCTTACTAACTTTGACGGCGAAAGTGACAGCTGCGATGGACGTTGTTGCCCAGTTGAAGGATACCGCGATCCCAGTGATCAATGTACCCAGTGCGTGTTTGACTATCTGTATGTCTCGCTCGCTGGCTCACGGCTGACTCATCGAATCCATGCAGCTATGGATGCATTTGTACCCATCCTAGAGAAACATAGGGCCGAGATCGAGAGCATCCAATGCAAGACGTTCCAGTATGGTGCCACAGAAAGGCACAGAGTGAGTATCTGCATTCGCGAGTGAGGCATTGGTCAGCGGTGACGGTATGTATGCTTTTACAGCTTGAC
The DNA here is from genome assembly GCA_029783445.1 of Fomitopsis palustris. NCBI lineage: Eukaryota > Fungi > Basidiomycota > Agaricomycetes > Polyporales > Fomitopsidaceae > Fomitopsis > Fomitopsis palustris. The sequence continues at coordinate 518,244 of JARAOQ010000020.1, read as the reverse complement.
GTCTATTATCCTCCAGAAACAACACTTTCTGAAAACGAGAAGGTTCCCGTACTTCATTTCTTCTATGGAGGAGGCTTCGTGGCCGGCGCACGCAGGTTAGCACCTCCGTATGATCTCGGCTATGCAAGTACCGGTGCGTTCTTCGCGAAGCGAGGGTAAGCACCGCTGCATCCCAGACAACGTCCATGGCACCCTGAGTTCCAGAGCTGATGAGACGTGTTGCATAGGATCCTCACAGTCATAGCAGACTATCGCTTAGCGCCGCAAGTCAAGTTTCCGGAGCCCATCAAGGATGTGCGCGATGTCATCGACTGGGTGGTCAACAATGGTAGCCAAATTACAGACGAGACGAACATCCGAGCCGACTTCGACAATGTCTTCTTGCTCGGCCACTCGGCGGGAACAATCTACACTGCGACTATGCTCTTCCACCCCACTCTGCTGACGCCACAGCTCCGCTCGCACATCAGAGGCGTTGTCCTGAAGAGCGGGATGTTCAGGTTCCCGCGGGACAAGCACAACCCCTTGAAGCACGTTTACTACGGCTATATGGGGAGTGGGATGCGGTCGACGAGAACATGCCGATCACTCTGCTTCGAAAGGCGCCACAAGAGCTCTCGCAGAACTTCCCCGAGGTTATCATGTTTGCGAGCGAGCGGGAGCCAGAGAATATGTTGGCGTCGAACGAAGAGCTGAGGGAGACTCTGGAGCAGAAGCTGGGCAAGCCGGTCCCCCTCACGATCATGAAGGGTCATAACCACATCAGTCCGCATTGGGCATTATGGAGTGGGGCCGGAGAGGAGTGGGGAGAGGAGGTGGCGAAGTGGGTGCATGAGAAGGCGGCATCCACATGAGGTAGACTTCCGACTCCCTTGCTACGAACACGATTGTCTCAGTTCCTGCTGATGATACGTACGGAAGACCATCCCACAAGGTTTATTCTGACCCCAGTAAGATAGGGTCTGGTTGAGGGCCCACATGAGTTTGTGCACACGCCTACCTGACGAGGTCCTGAGCGAGGGAATCCAGCGACGAACATGACAGGCCTGCGAAGTTTTTATGTCAATAGGGATAGCCTCTGCATTCAAATGGGTATGCACTAGCAACGTTCCGGCCACATAGGTGCAGGGCGCTCGGTGTACTTCCCGAAGCTGCCTACGGAGTCGATAGGTATCAACCTTGCACGTCCCTACATACTCCCAGGCTCGTCAGGCTATGCCTTGGTTGCGCCGTTTTGTCACCGAAGCGCAGCGCGACGGCAACCGGGAGTGCCGCAGCATCCCAGCCTGAGTATAATTTGAGCACAAGCAGTATCTAGAGAAGGACGAGGCCAACCGCAATCACTGTGCTCATCTCTCTTCACCACAGAGTCATATTAAGAAGACTTCGAAGAAGACGTGCCTCAACCATGGATGCTATAGCTCACCTGAAAGAAACCGCAGCCCACGTTATCGGTATACCCAGTAAGTAGTCATGCCACACTGACAGCTCGCGGCTGAGTACTGATGGTATTCTACATTGTACGCAGCGATGGACGCATTCTTGCCCCTCATAGAGAAACATAGAGCTGAGATCGAGAGCATCGAATGCAAGACGTTCCAATATGGACCTGCGGAAAGACAGAAGGTTAGAATCGTCAACATCGTCAGCCATGACACTACTGAGAAGCACAACCCTTCTTCGTTGCAGCTCGATGTCTATTTCCCTCCGAAGGAAGCGCTTCCCGCTGGCGGTACAATACCAGTGCTTCACTTCGTATATGGAGGCGGCTTCGTCGGCGGCGCTCGTAGGCTGGCGCCGCCGTATGACATCGCGTATGCCAGCACAGGGGCGTTCTTCGCAAAGCGGGGGTAAGCAATTGGTCTCTCAGCTGGCTTCCCGCACCTTGAGGATGACAGAAGCTGACTGAACTATTGTGCAGAATCCTCACTGTAGTAGCGGACTACCGTCTGGTTCCCGAGGTCAAGTTTCCCCTGCCGGTCGAAGACGTTTCGGACTCCATCAGCTGGGTGGTCAACAATGGCGCTCAGATCACAGAGGGCACCGGGGTCCACGCAAACTTCGAGGATGTCTTCATTCTGGGCCATTCCGCGGGAACAATCTACACCGCGACGCTCCTCTTCCACCCGACCTTGCTCCCGCCAACGCTGCGCTCACGCATCCGCGGCGTCGTCTTGAAGAGCGGGGTGTTCAGGTATCCACCCGTGCTCGCCGGCACCCAGCACCCGGTCCTCCAGCTCTTCGATGGAGACTGGGAGGCTGTCGAGGCGAACATGCCGATCACGTTGCTCAACAATGCGCCAGACGCGCTGTTGGAAGGGTTCCCAGAAACGATCATGTTAGTGAGTGAGCGTGAGCCAGAGGGTTTCGCCGCTTCGAACGAGGAGCTAAGGGAGGTGTTGGAGAAGAGACTCGGGAGGCGAATCCCTTGCACGGTGATGACGGGCCATAATCATGTTAGCCTGCATTGGGCGCTGTGGAGTGGGGCTGGGGAGGAGTGGGGAGAGGAAGTGGCCAGGTGGGTACATAAGAAGGCGGCGTCCTTGTGAGAAGACGTTGCTCGGTATACGGGCTAGAATAACATAGCCAGCATATGCCTTTCAAGTTTTCGGTATCCATTGGTGTGGACATGAGAAATTTGCGAAGAAGGGCTGAACAGCTGTGTGGGTGAGGAGAGTGATCACGCACGGGACGCGAGCCTGTGACCGGACACAGTACTGTGCAATGTCAGCTTGTCGCAGGCGATAATGTAATCATCTGTGAAAGTCAGCACCTAGCCTGCTCGTCTTGGCGCGGACACATACCACTGCCTTGAACTTGACTCTGGGGATAGCAATATGGATGCCATAGCGAAAGTGACAGCGACGGATGTTCCGAGCATCTGGCAACCCGGTACCGTCTAGTCTTTCACGCCGATCCCCTCGATCGACGCTGACTTGCACATATTCGACCAGTCAGGGACGCGTTCCTGCCGGAGTTAGAGAAACATCGCGCGGAGATCGAGAGGATTCAGTCGAAGACGTTCAAGTATGGCGCAACAGAACGGCACATGGTACGTCGAGACAGCACTGTTCGCGAGGAACTCAACCGAGCCCCCTCTCGGTGTCGACTCTAGTTAGACGTCTACTACCCACTAGCGGAGGTAGTGCCTGCACATGGAAAGGCACCTGTGCTCTACTTCATCTACGGAGGGGGGTTCTTCGAAGGTGATCGTCGACTCGCGAATCCATACAGCCTCGTGTACGCCAACACGGGAGCATACTTTGCCAAACGGGGGCAAGCCATCTTTGGCTTCGCATGCATTGCACTTCGTCTGACTCGTAAGTTGCAGAATCCTCACCATCATCGCCGATTACCGTCTCGTCCCCGGCGCCAAGTTCCCAGAGCCAGTGGAGGACATACGGGATGCTGTGGGATGGACTGTCAGCAACGCCGAAGCAATCCTAGCACAGGGCACAGGCGTCCGAGCAGACTTCGATAACGTGTTCCTCATGAGCCACTCTGCGGGATCATGCCATACTGCCACACTCCTCCTTGACCCGACCCTGCTGCCATCACACCTGCGCACACGCATACGTGGTGCAATTCTCCAGGGCGGCGTGTACACCTTCAAACGGGACGAGAGCATGAGCGCGGACGCGCCACTGTTGCAGCTCTACGAGAGTTGGGACACAGTGGAGAAGAACATGCCAGCGACTCTTCTCCAACACGCCCCGGCGGAATTCCTGAAGAGCTTCCCGGACATCGTCGTGTTCGTGAGCGAGAGGGAGATAGACGGCTTCACCGAGGACAGCCGCCTGCTTGCCGAGAACTTAGGGAAGAAGTTGGGGAAGAGCGTCCCGGTTGTGGTCATGAAGGGACACAACCATCTCAGTCCACACTGGGCACTGGGGACTGGAGCCGGCGAACAGTGGGCCGAGGATGTGGCAAAGTGGATCAAAGAGAGGGCCACATCTACGTAAAGCTGTGAGCACACAGAGTGGACCGAGACATTGTAGAGAATATACTTGTGTACAACTGCGTTTTTGCTAGGCGCTATAACTTGTGAGCGTGAGGCCGCAGCGAGTGGGGTGCGTGACATGCGTCACAGTAGCATGTGCTTCGTGACTCTACGGCCAACTGTCCGAGTTTAATGGCATGAAGTGTGATCACACTTTCGTTCGTTCCATCTACTTACTACTCACTCACATTGACAGCGGTTAGCTGGTTGACGCCACGGACAGCATCATACTGTAGACCCATGTATCGTGCTACGCATGCACTAGTAGCATCTGCGCCTCGTGCATTATTGTGTACTCTGATCTGCTGAGTCCCTGTACTACCACCTACTCGGCTTCCTTAGCAACATCAGTAGGTGCCTCCAATATCGCCATGAACTTCTCAAACGTAACCTCCTGCTCACGGAGTTCCTCCTGAATCCGGATCCTTGCCTCATCCAATGGACGTCCGATGTGCCCTGCTACCGAGCGGAGCGAGAAGATGGTGTCAGCGTACATCTGAGCCATTATGAACATCGAAGTAAGTTGTGGAACCCAGCCAGGCTGAGGCACGTGGTCCAATAGGGTCTTCAGGGATGGGTGAGCGTTGGCGAAAAGATTGTCATATACGTGCCTATTCTTGAGGAACGAATTCTTGGCAGCCCCAATCACAGGTAACGAATGGTGTTCCCAGGACGACAAATGACCGAACTTCTTCTGGATTGGGTCCCATACAGCACACACGTAGACGAGGACGTAGAAGAACGATTCCAGATCATGGCGGTAGACGTGGAGCGGAACGGGCCCATCACACAGCAGGTCTAAGGCCATGAAGGGGCCAGTCCCCGTGCGATATCTCGGCTTGACAGGACCATCCTCGGGGCTGTCACCCTCTGCGCCGTCGCCGCTGGGACCGGAACCGCTATTCTGCGTGCTTGTCTTCGGTACTCCGAATACCACGTAGGGGTGTGTCGAAGGTACGTCACTGTTCCTTGTCTTCTGCTCGGCTAGATCCCAATCGCATAGCACGCCGATGGCTTTGTCGCCAATGCGGTACCACATGATGTTGCTCGTGCTGATATCCCGATGCAAGATCGACGACGTCTCCCAGACCCAATAGTGAGCTAGAAGTGAGGTTAGCCTAAGACTGTGGACGCTCGAACCACTCGCCACGTACCTCGGACGACGTCGATGAAGATGATCTTGAAGTCTTCGACGGACTCTGCCGTCTCGAGTCGCTCGTAGCGTTTGAGAATTAAACCGCGGCTCACACGTTCGTCCGCTTGCTCCGGACGCAGATTCATCCTTACGCGCGGCAGTCCCATCTCGTCCATGGTGCGCGTTACGGAACACTTCAGCTCGACGATGTGTCGCAGATAGTTCGGTTTCTTCTTCTCGAGCGATTTGCGCACCGCGATGATGAGGCTGTCTTCTGCCCTACGACTAGCATGTGGCCATGAGATCTTCGCTACCAGCTTCTCCTCGCCGAATCGCGCCGCCGTCTCAGTCTCTGGCTTTGCTACGATCGGTAGCACGCTCGTGCCACGCCCAAGTACACCGAACTCGGTGTACACGCGTCCACCACTCTTAGTGTCAACGTCGAATTCGAAGCGCTCTGGGGTGACCGCGTCAGGAGCCTGCGCCATCATCGACAGCCACGCGCCCTCGTACGTCCGGAAGGACCCCTCGGCAGCACCACCCGCATTTCTCGTTCCATGGCGAGAGGGAAATTACAAGTCGGGGAAGATCCCCATATCGTGCACGTCTGCCCTGCCCATGGCCGCGACGCACTGCAGCAAGAGCCCCCGATCCTCCTCCAACCACTTCATCCTCCTAGTCACGACCAGACCCATGCGATCGCCGTACCACAGGCGGAGGTTGTCGTCCTCAATCAACCAACCGATGCCGAACGAGCGCACATTGGATGACATGAGATTGTTCATGTACCGCACTGCTTGAGCCTCGAAGTTGGTCAATTGGGGGGGAATGGGTATTTGATCAACACTTTGGCTTGGTTCGCCGCCGCCGTGAGATGAACCCGCTTCTCCATCGTGTCCGTTGCCTCGCGAGCCGTCGCCACCACCATCATGATCAAGCTGGTGCAATCGCTTCGCAGCAGGAGCATCTCCTATGTCCACTTCTGGTGCCCCTCGTTTACGTTTACCTTGCTGCGATGCTTGTTTCCCTTCGTTGGGAAAGATCTTGGCATGCTCCTCGACCACGAACTTTGGATAACAGTACAGCTTCTTCACTTCGACGAAAGCAGCCTCGAAGTCCCACCGGAGTCGTTGCGCTGCATCCGTCGGCACCATGCTGTAGGTCATGTCGACCTTCTCGTCCGTGTAGCCCCCGTCGTATTTCTCATTCCGACACATGTACTCGGCTGGTAGCGAGCGAGCAACCCGTTTTGGGTTATCGTTGGCGCCAAAGAGTTGGACAAGAAGCCTGTTGAGCATACACGACACGTGTTTGTACGACTGCACTTCGTTTTTCTCGCGTATCCACGCCTGCAGAGCATCCTTGTCCAGGCGGTACGAGCGCGAGCCTGAGCCGGAGACGCCTGGTACAGGCTTGGGGTATCGAGGGATCTCTTGATGCCCCCATACGGCCTCGATGAAGTGTACCGGGTCAACATCCCACACGATCTTGTCGCGGTAGTATTTGATGACCCATTCGTGGTGTTGCGTGGTCCTGATGTTGCCATCGCGACTGACGCATGCGTGTGCGCTTGGCTTGGGGGGCGTAGAGTGCAGCGAAGAAATGAATGCTATACGGTTTGTGAGTGTGTGGCCTGGATGAGAGGTGTAGCGCATCATACCTAGACTTTGGGCCGCTGGGGGTGAGTCAGATGGGGGGTCACTAGCAGGTGCGCGTTCTAAGAAGGGCATCGAGTGACGACGGCGGCCGGGGACGCGCTGCGGGGTCTGTGGTGGGTCCATGCTCGTGCAGAAGCGAGGTGGAAAGTGCAGAACAAAGCAGGCTCGCGGGGAGTCGAGCGTCGAGGAGTCGAAGAGAAAAGGGAAAACGTGCGACGGCCAGCACGGGGGCGGTAAAAGTACTTCGTTAGATTTGTTCATGTTTGCGACAATGAGCGCGGAGTCTATGCCACAGGCTCGTTTCATCGATCAATGGGCTCTCGAACGGCCATGAGCGTGGACGTTCAAGACATTGGCCCAAACTGGGAACAAGGTGGTCCTTGCACGTGACATCTTGATCCACGAGGCCTATGCCACAGCGCCTATATTCTCTCAGCACGCCATGGGTTGTATCTTGATGATTCCTGGATAACACGCCGCTGAAAATTATCTCTTACCTGGACTTCTGGCATCGCTCGCGACTCGTCGTGACCGTATAAACTCAACTTCGGACCAGACACAACGATGATCCAAATGGTACCATTCCAAACAGACACTACTAGTACGCATACAGTGATCGCAGTATGGCGCTGGCCGCGCTCGAAGGCGACAGGAGAGTCAGGAAAGAGAGGGGGGCTGCGCTCAGCGAGGGAAGTGCGTCTGTCGAAGTCTACGTTCTGACGCATACCGAGCGAATGGCTGGATCGCGGGACTACGAAATGGTTCCAACTCCGACCCAAGTATTCAGGAACTTGACTTGACGAATGAAACTTTCATGGGCATCTCCGGTCTGGCGTTTGTTTTGATTGTGGGGTACTGAATTCCAGAGACGTTCCAGTAGACATCCTTATCGGAAGGAGCAAAGGTGAACTTCGAAATGAGCATGGCGAGAACAACCTCTGTTGAAGGCAACCATAAGTAAGCACTACTCCCCGCTCAACGTCAAAGGCAATACGCACTCATCTCTAGTTGCGAGAATTTGAACCCGATGCATGCGCGTCCGCCGCCTAGGAATGTCATTCTGTGCCGAGTCAGCGTATTCAGTCTCGTGCGTGTCATGGTTTCCTGACGTACAAGTTGGAGTACACGCCCGGGATATGGGCCTCCTTGATGGTCTCGGGGAGCGGGTTCAGCCATCGCTCGGGCTTCCACTCTCCCGCGTCCGCGCCCCACAGCTGTGGGTTGCGGTTCGATGCGAGGATAGCAATATGAACATACGTGCCCTTCGGTACGGGTATCTCGTGAATGAGCGTGCCGTCAACACCGCGGATCGGCGCAGACAGGGGCATCACGATGTCTTCCCGGGTCTTGCGCATCAGCCAGGGTACCGGGGCGTAGCTGAACAGAGCGACTGTCAGTGCGTGATGGCACACAACAGAAGGAACGTACACCCGGAGAGTCTCGCGGCAAATGGCGTCCATGTAGGGGAGCTCGACGAGGACGTCGTATGGGATCTCGGGGCCGTACTCGCGCATTGCTTCGAGAATTTCCGCACGAAGTTTGTCTTGGACATCCGGGTGCTTCGCGAGAAGATCAATGGTGCGCGCAAGAGCATTCGATGTCGTGTCCATGCCCGCGAAGATGAAGGTCCTACACACCATGCATGCAATCAATAAGGCATGCTCATGGGAAGTTGTTGAAGCACCTACGCCATTTGTCCTAGGAGCTCGTCTTCTGGCAGCTTATCCGCCTCGTTGGCGGCCATGTTTGCCTGCACTGGGAACGACATGAGATCTTTTGGCTGGCAAGAACATTTTTTCCCGACTCACTCAGCTTGCTCATGATATCCTTGCCTTCGCCGATCTGGTGCATGACTGCGGCGTCGCCGGCACGCATGGCGCGCTTCTTCTCTTCGTAGATGTGCCGCGCATGATGGTCGATCTCGTCCGCGATCCGCTTCACCCGCTGCACACCAGCGTGTGGGACAAAGTTCAGCAACCAGCGGCGGAGCGCCGGGGGCCCGAGTTTCAGCGATGGCGGCAGCAAGAAGCGCATCAAACGGACAGAGCCCAAGGACGGTCTGTGTCGCACACATCGCAGAGTCAGCAACACCGTCTACGCAGATTCCAGGTGGTGGAAAACCCACACAAGGGCCTTCACCGCGGTGCCGAGGTTGCTGTCGACGGTGTCGTTCACCAGCGGATCGAACGACCAGCCGAGGCCGGCCTGCCCGACGAGCTCGAGCGCAGTACGGCCCATCCAGTCGAGCACGTCAATCTCCTGTTGACCCTCTTTGACCCGTCGCGCGAGTGCTTCCTGGAGCTTGGTGGTGATGTTATAGAAGATGGGCAGCATGTGTCTCATGTGCGCAATGCTGAAGACTGGGTTAAGCAGTCTGCGCTGCCGCCGGTGTCGCTCGCCGAGGGTCGCGAGGAGGCCGTCGCCCAGCACGCAGTGGAACTGGCTGTGGGATAGTGAGTGAACGACAGGTTGGCGAATTCAGTATGCTCACGCAAGGAACTCTGGGGTCTCTTCGTAGACGTACTGATCCTTCACTACAATGCTGGACAGGGCGACAGGATCAAAAACATAGAGATCCCTAGCCTACGACTGCCATGAGAACCTTGTCTAGCACAATGGATTGTATTGCCCGTACCCCGAACATGCCGTGCAACTTGACGACTGGGCCGTAATCAGAGTTGATTGTATTGTTAAACTCCCAACCTTTGCGGTCGAAGAGCTGCCCTATATTTCCTATACAACCCGATAAGCATACAGGTCTTGGGATTTAGGTCAGAGAGGTGCTAACCTTTTATCCAGTGGCCCCGCGGAGGGCCAGGGATGTTATCCAACGGCGAGCGGACAACATAGTTCCTGAATATTCTAAGTACTATGTAGGCCGTGCCCACGAAGACGGCAAGGGCAGTCACGCGCAGGATGCTGAGAGCAAGGCCCATCGCCGACGAACGCAATCCGCAAGGAAGGTGCGACAGTGAGCGGAAAAGAAGGGGAAAGACTATCTATATAGGCGCGACACCATAGGCAAACTCGGGCGGCGATCCCATGCTGCACGCATTGCCTCGCTATTACTGCCACGCTCGTGCTACTGAAAGGGATCGACGTGTCGGTTATCTGCGGACGTCCGATGCAGCCCTATCCGCAGTGTATAGAACCCGATGGTTCTCATTGCTGTCCGGCCGTGACTTTACAATTTTGTCGGGACGGGTTCCACGCAGCATGTGTGCAGCCAACCGGCGCGGTCACGTTGGCGGCCCTAACAATGCGGCGAGTAACACACTACAGTCATCCCGGGGGTGCGATCCGTGAGAATCGGAGTGTGAGAGGGTGCTTTGAGTCTGCTGCAAGCTTGGACGGTAGGATACTCCGCTTATTGGCGTCATCTCCGCTCAGTCATTGCTTCTGCAGTTTATATGAGAGCAATCACGGGAGATGCTTCGTAGATCGATCGGGCGGCTTCTACTCGAGTTCCATGAGCCGCCTGGAGTATGGAGAGAGCGTCTTATGAGCACCTTTCCGCCCATGCCACATGACTAGTCCTAGCTGTACGAATATGTTGACAGAGTGAAGGATACAGTTGATGGGAGTTAGTTCACGGCACCTGCTATTGAGAGGTTGCCTCAAGGTCCTAACCAATACGCAGTGAGTCAGCAGTTCTGTAACTGTTCTCCTTGAGACCTTAGATACAATGGTACTGGGTGCAGCCTTTACTATCAAGACATCGAATGCCGCAGCAAGTTGTAGACTTCCATGTCACAGCCCTCCTCGAGGTCACGTGATACACTTTCTGCTACGTTCAAGTTGGTTCGTATTGACGAGTCATACGTATCTGAGTATGGCTAGGGGCACCCATTCATATTCCCCACACCCAATGCATTATTATCACAGGTTTATCTTAGCCCACTCGCCTCCAATGCCACCGCAAGTATACGATTCACATATGACTATATAGCGCTGGCGTGATTCATGCTAGATATCATCTTCGTTCTGTTGAAGGTTCCGGGGACCAGATTCATCAGTCTCATGCTATACCGGATGTAAATCGACGCGAGCGACGATATGTGCACTGTATAGTGTCTGCCTCAAGTTGACCTTCATTATTTCTAGTTCTGAGCGTAGAGCTTTCAGAGACTGTACCGTGAACTGCCCAATACCTGTATTTCTTTCGCCGATGAGTTACATCTACTAACCTGCCCGCCGAATGGATCATATAGTAGTGCATTCGAATTTCGACCAGCAGACGATCTCTACACCCTACTTAGTAGTAGTAGTTAGTTACTGAGCCTCACAGGCTACAGTCGAAGTCCCGGTCATCGGCAATGGCTCACGGAGAATCGGTACTTAGCCTGTCCCGATCATTGCCGAGCAGCGCGGCAGCCTAGTAGTTCTTCTAGGTATACATATGATGTTCGGTGCATCTCAAATAAACGTAGATGTGCGCGGACTTCTCACAGGCCGCGGCGTGGTACAAGAAGCTTCGGCCTTCGGGCATTAGAGTCGGGCACCTCGTTCGTCGCAGAGCATAGAGATACGATTGCCGCAACTGTAGTCAGACTCGGAGGTCATCCGTGCCTAATCGCAGTTGCCGTAAGGCCAGACGTTGCCCGGCCGAAGAGATACGCACGGTATGTCTTTGCTAGCCCAGCAACTGGACAACACTCGGGATCCTACATACACTACGTGGTGTTAATGCGACCTAGCTCTGGGTACAGCATGACATCGACATTGGCATGAGGGGATGTCACGTGCCAACACGGCGTTTGTGCTTCGGATTCGGAAGCAAAACAATGCAATGCAATTTTGTTTCCGCTCCGCAGCACATACGGGACTACCAATGTGAAGTATGAGAAGCGGTGTTGCCAGTCGCAGTAACCAAGATCAGCAAGAATGATAATGATGGCCGAAAATCCCTTCAAGCAAAATAAGAGAAACATGTGTGAATCGATGCGAAAGCGGTCGACCCCCATCCTTCAGTGCCCGTGTCACTTCGACCAAAGATTTTCAGGCCGACTTGACGAACCCAACCTTGAGCGGCATCGCCGGTTTTGTGTCCATACCCACGGTAGGGTAGAGAATACCACCGATGTTCCAACGGATCTCCTTGTCCGAGGACGCGAAGGTGAACTTGGAGAGCAACATCGCGAGCACAATCTCTGCACAAGGAACGATGTCCGTCAACCATGTATATGAGAGAAAGCCACACGAGACACATACTCATCTCAAGCTGCGAGAACTTGAAACCGATGCACGCGCGTCCACCACCCAAGAATGTCATCCTACACACAGCCAATCAGCTCACTACCCCACCGGTGCCCCACCACAGCACACGCACAGATGTGAGTACACGCCCGGGATATGGGCCTCCTTGACGCTCTCCGGCACGGGGTTCAGCCAGCGCTCGGGCTTCCACTCCGCGGCGTCGGGGCCCCAGAGGTTCGGGTCGCGGTTCGACGCGAGGATGCCGATGTGGATGAAGGTGCCCTCGGGGACGGGGATCTCGCTGATGAGCGAGCCGTCGACGCCGCGGATGGGCTGCGAGAGCGGCATCACGATGTCCTTCCGCGTCTTGCGCATCAGGTGCGGGACCGGGGCGTGCCTAGGGCGAACGTCAGTTCCACTGGGGAGCGAGAGGGGAGAGGGACGGACAGGCGGAGCGTCTCGCGGCAGACGGCGTCCATGTAGGGCAGCTCGACGAGGACGTCGTACGGGATCTCGGGCCCGTGCTCGCGGATCGCCTCGAGGATCTCCGCGCGCAGCTTGTCCTGGACGTCCTGGTGCGTGGAGAGGAGGTCGAGCGTGCGCGCGAGCGCGTTCGAGGTCGTGTCCATGCCAGCGAAGATGAACGTGCTACATCCCGGGGATTCGTGAGGCGAATGCAGCAATGTGCAAGGGAGAGATGACGCACGCGACCTGCCCAAGCAACTCGTCCTCAGGCAGCTTGTCCTCTTCATTCGCATGCATGTTCGCCTGCACTGCAGCGCGCGTGAGTCTCACCAGTCCAGCGCGCACCACACCGCACCACGCACTGAGCTTGCTCATAATATCCTTGCCCTCGCCGATCTGGTGCACGACCGCCTCGTCGCCCTCGCGCATGGCGCGCTTCTTCTGCTCGAAGATGTACTTCGCGTGCTTCTCGATCTCGTCCGAGATCTGCTTCCCGCGCCGGAGACGCTTGCTCGGGATGAGGTCGACGAGCTTCCGCTGGAGCGCCGGCGAGCCAATCTTCATCGCGAGCGGCAGGAACGGACGGAAGAGACGGAGCGGGAACAGGGACGGGCTGCGTGGGCGTCTCGGTCAGTCGAATTGGGTACGCGAGGCACGGTATGCACGCACACGATGAGCTTCACGGCGGCACCGAGATGGTTGTCGGGCGCATCCGCGATGAGAGGGTCGAATGACCAGCCGAGGCCGGCTTGTCCGACGAGCTCGAGCGCGGTACGACCCATCCAGTCGAGCATGTCAATCTCTTGCTGGCCGTCCTTGACGCGTATACTGATCGCTTCTTGGAGCTTGCAGGTGATGTTGTAGAAGATGGGCAGCATGTGCCGCATGTGCGCGATGGAGAACACGGGGTTCAGCAACCTGCGCTGCTTGCGGTGACGCTCGCCGAGCGTGGCGAGAAGACCGTCACCCAGCATGCAGTGCATCGTGCTATAATGGCGACGCGGATTAGATGATGTAGAGTGTGCACTAGAAGGTGGACGCACGCGAGGAACTCTGGTGCCTCTTCGTAGACGTATTGGTCTTTCACGATGACACTTTGGAGAGCAAGGGGATCGAAGACAAACAGCTGCCTTGTCTGCGCCTGTGGTGAGCTCCGAAAACGGCACAGTAGAAAGGCATCTCACCCCAAACATGCCGTACAGTTTGACGACTGAACCATACTTCAGGCCAAGACCGTGGGTGAAGTCCCACTCGGCGCGATTGAACAACTGGCCCAAGTTTCCTGTAGTGCGTCGACAGTCAAGAGAAGGGAAAACGAAGACACGTATGCGTACCCTTCATCCAGTGGGCCGAGGGGGGCCCGGGAATGTTGTCCAAGGGCGACCGAGTAATGTAGTTCTTCAGGACCTTGAGCACCACATACGCCGTAGCCAGCAGCGCAACGAGGCGCAGCACGCTGAGCAAAGCACCCATCCCGATGACCTACAAGAAACGAACTATGAAAGGAAAGACGAGGGTGGATAGAGAGTGTAGGGACCGGGACGCGCGCTATATGGAGGAAGAGGAGGGGTAGGTCGTCGAGAGCTCGAGTATGGTTGTAAGGACCATATGGCTTTAGTATAATCAGGGCGAGCTTGGTTTCCAGCGAACCATTTGCCCGGTTCGGTCTAACCATCAAGCTGCCCAATCATTCGAGCTGGATCTGAGGGCCATCTGCGGTCGATCTGCCAGAGTGCAGACCATTTGGGTATCGCTCTCCTCCGCTTCACGCGAGCGCCCGGCTTGTGGCAAAACAGGTAGTCGCCGCCCGTGCCCCATCCCACGCTCCCCCACCACCCTCCCGACAAATTTCGTCCTCAATTTACCACCTCTGATAGTGAGCGCACGACAGTAACCGGGGCATCTGATACGCTGCGATGCCTTCGCAGCAGCCCTACTCCCGACTTTTGAGGACTTCGACAAACTAATTTCCACCGTACGCTGACTGTAGGAGTGGGAACCAGATGACTGTACGACGATGATCCAGTAAATTCCGATGTGACCTGTGAAATAGGCTGCCGGACATTGTCCACGGATCACGTGGCTTCGACCGCACGCGTCGCGCAGCTACTTTGCAACCATCGTGGCCGAGACACTCGGCCCGCAGGAGCGGATCGTGGCCCCGTCATCAACTGTACCTGGCTCGTCCACCATATCAGAACACGTTCTATGACGAGTCCTCCTTCAATCAGAACTTGCAGCTCTCGAATTCAGCAGGACAAGCAACCGTGTGTCTCCATGCATTGAAGCAAAGACGACAAGTTCTGGACAGCTTACTGTAGACGAGGAGAGACTACTCATAGATCCGAAACGTCTCTCTGTCGTGTCTTCGAGGCTCCCAGACGGCTCCCAGACAGCTGTGTAGAAAATCAACATCTCTCGCAGGCACCCACTTGCCTCGTATGCTGCCGGGCCACTACGTAACCAGCCCTTCTGTCAAACGTGCAATCAAATGCTCCGATTGTGACGCAGTGAGTCAACCCGGAAAGTCATACCTGGCCTTGTCGGACGGCAGCAGTTTACTGACGCCAAACTGTTCTGCAAATGTGCTAACGCGATTTCTCTTGCAACTGCTCAGTTGCGGCTGGCACGTGGGTACCGTTGTCTGAGTGGGATCGCCGTCACACCCTGACTCTCCACTGCCTCGCCGCAGGCCATCTCTTGATAAGTTTGGACATGTATTCGTCATTCGGGCACACCTCCCGAGTTACCCTGGTCTGTACCCATACATTTCCCTCATCTCACAACACCGGTCTTCCTTCGATCTCCCCGAGAGCTTCGGTGACTCTCTAGGGGAACCCCGAGCCTTTTCCCTCTAACGAGAACGACTGGCCTGCAGGGAAAGGCAGAGGACAGTCGTAACAGTTCTTGTGTCATCCGATGTCTTTGGCGCACGGGTCTTAGCGGAATATACTGCATACCTCGCCATGGTACGTGATTTTCCGTCGCTAGTTGCAGCACATGTTTTTGATCCTTCCAACCTTGCAATCCACAGTATGCTCATCCCTCGGCTCCTAGGTTTCGGACAAAGATGACACAGGGCCCTCAATGACGCTGAGATGTTAAGCGGCCTACTTGTCACCTCCGGTAGCAGGGAAATCGAGGGTTGGGGTCTGTAAAGGGATATACGACGGGCACCGTTCTAGCTCTATGTAGTCGTCTCGTGCTTGTACTAGTGTCACTACGTTGCATCTATTACCACTGTCGAGCGGGATCTAATGTCCTCATGCTAACGGATGAACAACTCAAGAAAAGTCTCCAGAGACTACACGATTCCAGTAGGATGCCATACAATAGACGTGAGCGTCGCTGATATATGGACTCGGAGTACGTAGATGACGCGACATACTACATCTGTCGCTCACTGATGAATATCGAAGAATGATGCTCGAGCTCTGCCAGTGTCGCTCACGAAGTGAGCTTAGGGCCTCTTAGGGCCCAGGCCCCAAGGACTGGAAACCATGAAAGGCTCCAACGGGCCGCCGACGGGCCGCCGATGCAGGATAGCGCGACAAACGCTTTTGTGGCGGCGCGAGGTGGTGGTTGGATGCCACTACGAAGGTGGTGGCGTTCCTATCGTTCGTCCACTGTCATCTACTCAGTCCTGCCTTGCAACACTGAGGTAACGGGCACCAACTGAAACCCATCATGCTACGGCGCAAGGCTGCTCTGCTATGCGTTTCACAGGTACCAAACGAAACCTCAGGAAAGAGGATGGTTGGCATTGTCCCGGCGAACTCGACGTCTCCAGGTCGACGAGGGGCCTGGAAACTTGATGCTATGAATCGAGAATCAGGGTACAAGCAGTGCGATAGGAGTGCCAAGGTACCTCGCCCTCGCCACTATCGCCCAGCAGCGCGTTTCGGGGTGCCAGGATACAACAGCGCCGCGACGCATTGGCACCCCATGATGACGGCGAACACCGCCCAAGGCGTGTTGACGGCTTCTTATGTGGTCCTGATAATCGATAGGCCCACGAGCACAAGACTTGTCCAGATTCGGAACAAGGGTGAATCAGAATGGCCGACAATAGATGTTTGTTAGGAACAAACATGGACCCACAGGGAGGTGTATAAGACGGGCGGTGGGATGCCCCTTCGTCCCCCATCGCCCTCTCTCTCCGACAGCCATGTACGCGGCCTTCCCCTCCGTGCTCTGGGATGGGTAGTGGTCTTGCGTAGGCACCTCCCCTCACCGGGGACGGATGTCGAGCAGAAGATAATGCGACGCCACACCGGCCAGTGGCGCGCAATAACGACGCGCAAGACCACAAGGTACTGTACTCTCGTCTCTGCTTGTCGACCGTGAGCTTACCTCAAGCTGTATATTGTCGTTGCACCCTCTCCTCGTCGACCCTCTCCTCGTCGACCATCTCGCCACGCCACATCGTGTGCGCCACACCTTTTGCCTTGACCGCTTCGACTACTCAGTCGTCGTCTACGCGGAAGAACAACGTGAGCTTCCTTCGCCTTACTCATATGTGATCGTCAGACTTACCATCGCTCACAGAATGTGTGCCTCAAGAATCAAACAAAAACCATGTGTGTGCCTAAAGACGATATGCTGCCAAACCCATGCAGAACCCCCATCCCCACATGCAAACCAAACAACAAAGTCCCGCGAGGGCACACCCGTACGTCCACCAACCTGGCTCAGTGACCGTTCAGTCTACGGCCGGCCGCACCCATAGCGGAAGCCTAGGCCCGTCTGTGCCCCCGCGGTGCAGGCGGAAGCAACTGTACAGCAGACGTGCATGCTGGCTAGCCGGTGGGAGCACGCTACGGCGATAAGACTCGACCGGGACGCCCTGACACGGACTCTGTATGGGGACCGTCCGCCGATGATTGGTCCATTATCCGACATAGTCTCGGGGGCCATGAGGCAAGTCATTTGGTGGAATGCGGGTGGGATGGCATGGCTTCGGTATGTCTTTGCTTCGTGCTCTACTGTGGCTGCGTTGACTGATGTGCTGTTCGCAGGCCATGCCTCGACATCGCTGACCCAAATGGGCACGATGCGCGCATACAAATCCTCAGACGTCCCCAGTGGACAATCCCCAGTACGTCTTCTGCGCGCAACAGCGAGTCCAGCCCCTGGCCTGAGGTAGCCTGCACGACCCTCCGCGGCGGCGGGTAGCCGGGGGCACCACACACACACCCATCACGATTGCGATCATCGACCGATGGGTCAGTTGCACCGCCGGCGACGGGGCCTTGCAGCGCTGAGCGCACCGCCCGCCTGTCTACCCTGTGCTCTGTGCCCAAGTGACGTCGAGATGCCGCGTGTGTGTTGTGGGGACGTCCAAGTCGGCGGCGTGGACCCGGCCTCAAAAATGGTTGAGAGTCGGCCACCCGATGTTGACTAGCGTGGGTGCGTACTGGGATGAGGGGCGTCGTTGCTCTAAAAGCCGAAAATGAGGCGAGCGCGGCGCCCCTGGCATTGTCATAAGTGAGTGCTTGTTGGTACTGGGCTATGGTTGTGCGCTGATGTTGGACGTAGAAATATGCCCTTGCCGAACTTCAAGAAAAAAGCCAATTGGGGCGTCGCCGCAAAAAAATGAAGACACGCGCGCGACGCCCCGCCAATTGATCCGTGAGTCGTCACGGTCCCCGTGCAGGACGTCTTGTCTGATCTTGATCACAGAATGCTCGAGGCCGGACGTCAAGATAAACTGAAGCCCCAATCGGGCCTTGCCTCAAGATCAAGTTCCCGGGGCGTCGCAAAAAACACACACACAAAAAACAAACAGACGCGGCGCCCCTAGTATGTTCATTGTAAGTCTTCATCCGCGGTGTGGCAACAGTACTGACTCCATTCACAGACCAGCCCCAAACGGGCCCGTTCATCCCCCATCTACGCATTCGCTGGGAGAGCCCCGAGCCATCGAACGTGATGCGCCCGGCCCTCCCCAGCACGGGGTTCTAGTGAGTATGGGGCCTGAGCACCGACGGTCGGCGCCCTCGCCGTCGGATGTGAGGATGGTCATGAGCCTCACACTGTTCTCCTCATACGAAGAGGAGTTCGCGCGTAAATGCGTCTTGCCCCGGGAGGAAGCGGGGCCGTAGTGAGGCCTCGCTGTAGCCGTTGACGGCCCTCCGAGTAAAAGAAAAAAAGCCTGCAGAGCGCCCTGCGACTCCACCGTCCTTGCTAAGGCATCGTAAACGTAAGCTGGTTTCCTGCTTCCATGGAGCGGCTCTGCATGTTGATAACATTGCAATCCCTACCTAGGTCCTCTCCGCTTCGAGTCTCTCGAGCTCTCTTTTTCTTCGAAAGTCACGTCCAACGCTCCATCTACCTGCACCGAAAGTGCGCAGCATACGTTTGTTGAATACTTTGTTTATCTGCAGGGCTTCAGCATCGTGGACTGTCAGACCTGTGGCACGGAGTGAATGTACTTGCCACCGCGCGGAATGCCATACTTGCTACGTTTTTATTCGCATCGCCACGAACTGGTCACCAATGGACAAATGTCCCTTAGGCGCGTTGGAAGGTTTGTATCGGAGGGTAGGGTCACAACCGAAGTTGGATTGGTCATCTACTGCATTAGGGCCATAGCCACTGTGTCGCATCCATTGGGGTGATGATTCCGTGGTCTTCGTGCTGCCATAGATTGGCTCATAAACTAGCGATACAACTCGGGGATGTCCGGGACAACAAGAATACAAGTCTAATCAAAGCATGCAGTCAGAAACGAGTGAGTGACAGCAAGAGGTCCCGATCTGAGCACAGTTGTTCAAGCCTGAACCGCACTTGGGGCATCGCCCCCTAGATGCTGCCGTTGGAACTCTCGCAATACTTGATGAAACCGTAATGACCACCATCCTCGTTCCTCACGCTCCAGCTCCGTTATGTCAGGCTTCGGCTGGTTCTGCAGGCTGCATTCGTCAAACTGCATAGATGGGCTCTTCGGCATGGGCAGACCAGAGGCAAGGATAGACTTGACGCAATGGTATGCATCTTGCTCGTAATCGCCCACAGGACCCTGCAGAACGTCCTCCGGTGAGGGAGGGGGGAAAGACAACGAATGCAGAGTGGTCTCCCGACTTCGTTGTAAGGCAATCAGCCAGTCTCTTTCGGAGTCACCGTCTTGCGAAGGCAGTTGAAGCGGTAGTTCGACAATGATCCCAGCGCGTGAGTGTAGCGACAGCGAGAGTTCTTGCACGTTTAAAGGGATCAAGTCGAGAACCAAAGTTCGATCCCAGACTAAGCATTGCCTTCAACGGTATGTCAATCTCAGAAGGAAAGAGATGCTCACTTTCGTCAGCCTTGTTTATCCTGATGTCTAGAATGCGAGATAGGCCTACATCACCAAGAAGGCGCCACTCTGAATGGCGTCCCTTCTCATGTTGCATTGGCTCAATAAGGAGTACAATGTCAGTGAAAACGAAAGCCTGGATTGCTTCGTGCGCTACATCCGGCAGTGGTGTGTGGACGTCGGATATGGGTGTGTTAGGTGTCACGTTGGAGGCTAGACTGTCATGGGACCACAGAGACAACGAGGAGGAGGCTGAGGAGCTAACTGAACCGGATCGAGCTCGCCTGACGTGCCAGTCGTGGATCGCAGAGGCTAAGCGCCTTCCTCGTTCAGCTCTGCCTTGCTTCTCGTCGGCTGAGTCATGTACGGGGAGACCATTGATTTGTACCGTCGGCATTGTCCGTCTCGACTCGTTTTTCACCGTAGCGCGAGAAACAACCGGCAGCAGGGGATGTAATGCACCCTGATAGAGGAGTCTGCGCTCTCGCGAAGCGAGTTGAGCAGCTCCTTCAGGGCCAAGGATATGCGTCGCAACGTCCTTGACGAAGTCATACTCTTCCTCTCGAACTCGAACTTCCTCCATGACTCGGGCTGACATGTGCACTGACCGCAGCAAGGATAGAGTGGCGAGATAATCGGGATGTTGTCTGTTTGTCGATTCAAGCAGCCGCTACCAGAGGAATATCAATAGCGTATAATGATGATGTGGTCATCTCACTCACTGTGAAGATAGATAGATACGAGCCTAGCCTTTGTACAGGAGACTGAAGGCACTTCTCCAGACTCCAGCCCTCGCAGACGCCCTCTTCCTCTCTCATTCGGATGTATTCCCCGAATTGCGAGTCGCGATCTTCCACCCACAGAGCGACAAGCTCTCTGACCTGGTCTACCCTCACGAGGTAGGGCTGATGCACCTCAAATCGCGGAACCAGAGGGAGCAGATCCTTCCCCACGTCAACAACAACAGCGCCTGTTTGCCACACCCGTGCTGCGTGCTTGACAGTGTGCAATAAGCTCGTATGTAGGTTGAGAATGTCTTCCAGCCAGTCGAACAATCTCGAGATCGGTGTCGGGACACCAGGGAGCCAGGATTTGCTCGCGTTCACCCTGAGCGGTAGGACGAAAGCCGAAGTTATCGCACGCAGATGGTGCACGAAATCTCGCTCCGTTTGCAGCAGCTCATGGATGACCTCCTGTCGCTGCATCTCCTGGGGCCCATGTCGTGACAATAGCTCTTCGTACAGTTGTGGATGGAGAGTCGACCGCCAGCCAGCCTTTACAGGCGCAGATTTTCCGGTCCATGCACCGTCAGCCTGACGCTGTTGTTCGCCTTCCAACTCTGGCGATCTGGATTGCAGAGTCTTTGGATCTTGGTTATCAGGCACATGAGAGACTGGAAAGTCGCGCCGAGCCTCTCTGTGACGAGACTGCCTACGCATCGCCTTCGACTTCGACTCTGCTTCCTTGTCTTGCGTCTTTGATGGTCGGTGGTCCTCTCGGGGTTGCACAGGTTCTCGATGCTGTGTCGAGCCTGCACGTCGTCGGTCCTGGCGGGACGACGGCCTCTCTCGTCTATCTTCATGGCGCTCAGGCTCGCCGCGCGACTGCACGACCAGCCCCGCAAACAGTTCGTGAGCGCCCTTGCTGAGCAGGTCCTTCGCGGTGTGGGACTCTCTCCAGACATTCGCCATGTATGACGACTCGCGTGTCATGGAGGTCGGGCCTCCGAGCAAAGACTCATCGCTCTCACTGCGCAGGAGCGCACTTGGCCTGCCCGATGCCGGGCCGCCGCTCGATTCAGAGTCGCTGGCAGAGTGCCCTGCACCGAACGACAGAGAGCGCGGGATGCCGTACGCTTCGCGTTCGCGGTCCGCGCAGTCATCGTCGGCAACTGCTTCGTCTGTATCGTGGACCGAGGAAGCAATGAATACATTCCCCTGGCCGGATACGCGCGGGGTCCTATCGGTATCTTCTTCGAGGATGGAGGATCGGCGGGAACCCGCCGGTTGACGCGCGAAACGCTCCGTGAAAGACATCGTCATTCGCGAGTCTTCTGCTTGATGGGATGAATGTCTTGGACTTCGCGGTGAAACGGCTTTCTTCGCAGTTTCCGACTGCTTCCCCGCGAGAAACATCGTCTCACGGCGTCTCCCTCGAGAGTCTCCTGCAGAAGCCTTGCTTGATGCGTCATTACTGGACCGAGGACTAGGCACTGAGGGATTGGCATATGTCGAAGCGCTACTCCGTCGTTGGGTGGTTCCCGCAGAGACATTGGCTGGCTGGCGGGGGGTGCTGACAGCTCTGGATCGCGTGTCTAAACATTGGTATGAGACACTGGCATGGTTGACAAGCGTGCGGACAGGTTACCTGTGGTATTGTCTCTACCAACCCATCGTTCGACCTGAGGTGTCTTCTGACTGCTTGTACCAGATAGTCGACGCAACGCAGTCACCTCCACCTCTGACTCTCTGTTACCCTCAGCCGTACCTCCCAAAGCTGTCGGCGACCTCCGTCCCCGAGTCCACCACGCGCTTCCGGGCTGCACTTGCTCCCCTTCCTCGTCAACCACGATCGAGAAGCTGTCCTCCGTCTCAGAGTAGTTCGACTGCTCCTCGTCTCCATCTTCGTCGTCACCTGCAATGCCCTGCTCGTCCCGCTGATGATTCCGAAGCGACACGTCGCCCGTAGTGCTGTTTGGAATGTCGCTCGACGTCCCGATCGCCACACCTTGTGAATAGCAAACATCGCTCTCACTCTGGCTCAAGATGCTCTTCCCAGGCGAGCGGTGTGCGCCGTACGTCGCTTGGAGGCCATCCACGATGCCGCTCAGCCGCTTCCGGCGGTCAAAGCTCGTGTCAGGGTCATGCAACACAGTGCTTCGGTGTTTGCTTGGTGAGTTGGTTGTGGAAGCACGTCTCTCGTCTTCGTCGTCGTCGTGTGACGCGCGCTGTGCATTGCGGTGTTTCGCGTCCCCGCCATCCGAGTAGGCGTCGTCTTCTAGCTCTTCGTCATCGTCATACACACTCTCGTCAGCATCGCTATGGGCGCCGCCCGCATGATAGCGGCCACCCATCTCCATTCGCGGGTCCATATCGAGCCCAAGGCCTATGGATGCACGCGAGTCGCGACGGGCCGGGGCCTCAACCCGCGCTTCCGCGGTCGCTTCACCACGTCTCCGAGCCTGTTGGAGCTGCGGTCGGGATTGATACTGAGGTCGGGAATTAGGCCTCCTATGTGGACTGGAGACCCTCGTCGCCGTCCTGCGCCCAAGTGCTTGGAATGCACTACTGCTCGTGCCCTGCTTGGTCTCGCGTGCCCACATGCGTGGCGCTCGACCTCGTTCCTCTTGCGCACTCTCCTCCGACGAGCTCGGTACGATTTGTGCATTCGCCACGACGAGCCTGCCTAACCCCGGGTTTACGCGCCGCTCCAGCTCACTCCCACTATCTCGTTCGTGCTCAGACTCGCTCCGCCGCGCTGGACGAGGTAGGTGGGAGCGTCGCATCGCGTCCTCGGGCTCTTCCCTGCTCCCGCGTTCCTGTCGCTGGGGAGCGGTAGTTTGGTATCGCTGCGCAAAGGTTCCTTGCGCTAGTTGCGGCGTCTTGAAAGCGGGGAAGCCCGGGCGTAGGGCGGGCGGTGGCTGTGGGGTGCTAGGCTTGAAGTTGAAACCGAAACCTGCACGGGTCTGGGGCCTGGCGACGGGTAGTTGGTTGTGAGGAGCAGGTGAGTTGGTGGGCAGTGGATCTTTAGTGAAGCGAGAGCGAGTGTTTGGCACCCCGGGGATCCTGCTGGGTCCTGGTAGCGCATGATCGGCTGCCTGTCGTGGTGGGTCAGAGAGGAATACTATCGACCGATGTGTGGTTGCGCACCTTAGACACACTTGCCGGAATACCTGCTGAAGGCACATCCCGATGCGCGGGGAGCCTTGACTTGCGTAGTGAAGACGGGCCGGACGTGGGCGCGGGATCGTTGGACGATCCCTTTGCCGGGGAAGGAGAGCGTAGAGCGGACCTGATGGCATTCGGGGGCTGAAGCAGGGGATACTGATGCAAGGAGTCGGTTCTTGTAGTGGAGGGGCGCGTGGAGGACGTCATTGCCGACGAACATGAGGATATTTGCGAGCCACCTGATGAGTGGATGCTCTCGGCGTCATGAAGTGTTCGTACTTTCGCGTTCTCGATGGCCCCGTCGAACTCCTCCTCGTGAGTCGCGACAGGCGTAGGGGGATGAGTCATCTTGTCAATAGTGTCTCGGAGAGTGGGGATAAGTTGTAGCTCGACGAAGGGCAGGTCAGCCATACAGCTGGTCCTCTTTGTCGTCTCGGGTGCCTTATCAGCAGCCTTCGATGCTCGCCGTGCGGCAGATGCCTTCCCGAGACTCGGGCTACGAGCGATGAAACGGCTGACGCGGTTGAGCCCAGACGTGGAATTGACACCAGATGCAGCATCGTCCCTTCCGTTCTGCGTTGGATAGGATAGAGGCGGTGCGATATTAGATCCCATATATGCGGTGGACTGCCCGGGATCTTGCATCGGCCGGGGCGAGCTGCCCTCTGCTCGGGCACGCGATATCGCCTCGTAATCGAGGCCAGCAGCCGCCGCATAGTGTGCAGGAGGTAAGAATACTGGTGTGCGGGATGCAGAGATGAACTCTACAGCGTTTGGCGCGGGTGAGCGAGACTTGTTGCGGAAGTGAGTACGAGTGAGCGGCATAGGTTTCGCGCGCGGGGTGGAGGGGTCAAGAGAAAGCCCAGTAGCCTGGGGAGCGGTCTACATGAACATTCGTGACGGCGGACGTGACGATCGAGGGCATTGCCTAGTTGGGCGACAGCCGTTGTGCTTGCCAGGCCGTGGCCCAGCGTGTTCCGCGCGGGACAAGACGGTGTAAAAACATGTCTCCTGTTCGGCTGGTCATGAGCAGATGTGACAGAAAATTCATTGACACGTCCGTACGAAAGGCTTGCGGCACCCTGATACTGTCAGCGACACATCCTCAAGTCGTGCAAGCTTCAGGCTTCAAGATCGCTCGATCGAGACTTCAGAGAGCAACGTCATGACTTGTGGTAATGAGAACAAGGTGCAGCGAGTTTAGTGAAGTTGGGCATGTCATGTCGAAGTTGTACAGAACGCCAGGACGGTCGGACTGGATGGAGTACTGTCACTGGCAGGTCGCCGTTGGGTAGTGCCACTTGTGGCGTCGTATGGCGCTGGCAGCCATTTGCATCACCTGAGATCCGGATCTCACGCATCCCGCAAACCGACCGTACACTGGTACTCAGGCTGCGCTCAATCCAGTCGGTCACACCACAAATCCTCGCACAAATCGCAGCCGGTTTTCGCATTTCTGCCGACAACTACATGTAGCGCGAAGGCTGACATATATATTGCTTTCAAATTTTCAAGTTGTAGAACCATTGGAACTGGCATTCGATAACTCGACAGGCTGAGCGATGAATGAATGGCGCGTCGCAATGTGGTCCACGCGCGAGTGAAATGAAATAACGAAACACTGCAGCACTGGTTACACCATCGACGTCTGCGACACCCGGCAAAGACTCTTCCACTACATCCGCAGAGTGTGCTGCGACTGGGTACGCGAACTGCGGCAGCCCTAGAGGATTCAGAAGATGGACGCCCGTAGGCGAGCCTGGCAATGAGACTGTCAGAAAGGAACACAGAATGCAAGACGAAAGCATACAGCATCAATCGCCCTGAAATGATCCTCAGATACAGCAAATCAACCGAGCATCCGCTGCAGGTCATCGTCAGCGAATCAAGTAGACGCACGAGCACAGTAGCAGCGCACCTTCATGGTGCCCAAGGGAGGACAATCGAATCACAGGGCGCTCTGCAGGCTTTTTTTCTTTTACTCAGAGGGCCGTCGACGGCTACAGCGAGGCCTCACTACGGCCCCGCTTCCTCCCGGGGAAAGACGCATTTACGCGCGAACTCCTCCGAGTCTTCGAAGGAGAACAGTGTGAGGCTCATGACCCTCCTCGCATCCGACGGCGAGGGCGCCGACCGTCGGTGCTCAGGCCCCATACTCACTAGAACCCCGTGCTGGGGAGGGCCGGGCGCATCATGTTCGATGGCCCGGGGCTCTCCCAGCGAATGAGTAGATGGGGGATGAACGGGCCCGTTTGGGGCTGGTCTGTGAATGAAGTGAGTACTGCTGTCATACCGCAGATGAGGACTTACAATGAACATACTAGGGGCGCCGCGTCTTTTTGTTTTTTGTGTTTTCTTTTTTCGCGACGCCCCGGGAACTTGATCTTGAGGCAAGGCCCGATTGGGGCTCCAGTTTATCTTGACGTCCGGCCTCGAGCATTCTGTGATCAAGGTCAGACAAGATGTCCTGCAGGGGGACCGTGACAACTCACGGATCAATTGCCGGGGGCGTCGCGCGCGTGTCTTCTTTTTTTTTTTGCGGCGACGCCCCAATTGGCTTTGTTTTTTTGAGGTTCGGCAAGGGCATATTTCTGCACTCAAGGTCAGCATGCGTCCATCGTCCGGGGGAAACAATCACTCACTTATGCCGATGCCAGGGGCGCCGCGCTCGCCTCATTTTCGGCTTTTAGAGCAGCGACGCCCCCCGTCCCAGTACGGGCCCACGCTAGTCGACATTGGGTGGCCGACGCTCCGCGTCCACGCCGGCGACTTGGACGTCCCCGCAACACACACGCGGCATCTCGACGTCACTTGGGCACAGAGCGCAGGGTAGACAGGCGGGCGGTGCGCTCAGCGCTGCAAGGCCCCGTCGCCGGCGGTGCAACTGACCCATCGGTCGATGATCGCAATCGTGATGGGTGTGTGTGCGGTGCCCCCGGCTACCCGCCGCCGCGGAGGGTCGTGCGGGCTACCTCAGGCCAGGGGCTGGACTCGTTGTTGCGCGCAGACGACGTACTGGGGAGTGTCCACGGGGGACGTCTGAGGATTTATATGCGCGCATCGTGCCCACTTGGGTCAGCGATGTCGAGGCATGGCCTGCGAACAGCACATCAGTCAACGCAGCCACAGTAGAGCACGACGCAAAGACACACCGAAGCCATGCCATCCCACCCGCATTCCACCAACTGACTTGCCTCATGGCCCCCGAGACTATGTCGGATAATGGACCAATCATCGGCGGACGGTCCCCATACAGAGTCCGTGTCAGGGCGTCCCGGTCGAGTCTTATCGCCGTAGCGTGCTCCCACCGGCTAGCCAGCATGCACGTCTGCTGTACAGTTGCTTCCGCCTGCACCGCGGGGGCACAGACGGGCCTAGGCTTCCGCTATGGGTGCGGCCGGCCGTAGACTGAACGGTCACTGAGCCATGTTGGTGGACGTACGGGTGTGCCCTTGCGGGACTTTGTGGTTTGGTTTGCATGTGGGGATGGGGTTTGGTGGCATATCATCTTGAGGCACGCATGGTTGTCATTTCATACTTGAGGCACACATTCTGTGAGCGATGGTAAGTCATGACGATCACATATGAATAAGGCGAAGGAGGCTCACGTTGTTCTCCCGCTTAGACGACTTGGTAGTCGAAGTGGTCAAGGCAAGAGATGTGGTGCGCACGATGTGGCGGCAAGAGGTGGTCGACGAGGAGAGGAGGTGGCGATGATATGGAGCCTTCGGTAAGCCCGTGGTCGACAATCAGAGACAAGAGTACAGTACCTTACGGTCTAGCGCGTCGTTATTGCGCGCCACTGGCCGGTGTGGCGTCGCATTATCTTCTGCTCGACTTCCCTCCCCGGTGAGGGGAGGTGCCTACGCAAGACCACTACCCATCCCAGAGCACTGAGGGGAAGGCCGCGTACATGGCTGTCGGAGAGAGAGGGCGATGGAGGACGAAGGGGCGTCCCACCGCCCGTCTTATACTCCTCCGTGTGGGTCCATGTTTGTTCCTAACAAACATCTATTGTCAGCCATCTCGAGTCCAGCCCTTGTTGCCCGAACCGGACAAGCCTTGTGCTCCCGCACTTATCGATAATCAAGACCACAAGAAGCAGCACACACGGCTGCGGGCGGTGTTCGCCATCATCATGGGTCTCTTGCGTGTTGCAGCGGCGTTGTATTTTGGGCAGGCAGAATGTCCCATGGGGCGAGGATGACTCGGTGTGCGACCCTTGGCATTGCTACCTTGTGCGCTAGCTACTCCGGATGCGCCGGCACTGTGCGCTCCGGTACTTCGTCGAATATGCTCTGGAAATGTGGTGGAGCATGCAGGGCAGCTAAACCATAGACGATTCCTCCTCGCTGCAGGGGGACTTCATCGTGAGCGCTGTACACGGACCAGCATCTGCCTGCATTATTTTCTGACCCTTCCATTCACAGACGAGGAGACTGGGTCGGGAGTTGAGCGACGCCGCAACCCGAACCCGTCGCGGCGTCGCCACAGCGCCAGAGAGCCACAGACGCGTACGTCAACCCGAGTGCCACCATAGGAGGCTCGCCATTATAGTCGCTCCCTCCCTTCTACGTGCTCCGTCAATGTTAAGTAACCACTGCGTCAGAGATACGGACCAGACAGACTCACACCGACTCTCGCTTCTCCTGGTGTACTGTTGATTGACCTTAGGTAGCGTTTGGGAGCTTATGGAATCTATCCAGCAATTAGCAGACAAGCTCAGGGCCATGGAGGTTGCGACGAATATTACTAGTCCTTGTTTAGCTAGGCTTATCAGATGGCAGTTTGGAGACAGGTCGGCGGATCCTGCTCCATCACCAGCGGGACCGCTCAGAGGAACGTGTGTTGATTCTGGAGTATCAAGTCAGGCCGCAGGCGGCGCGAATTGTGACGAGCACTTGGCGTACATGCCCGCAATATGCGCATGTGCGTGTCCCGTCGCGGCCCAGCCTAGTCTCTGCGACTTCAGAGGTGTCACAGAGCACTCATGAACACTTCGTCCAAACATCCGCTATCATTCCATTGTGCCGTCGAAGACACACCACGAGTAATCTTACACGAACCAGCATTACACGAAGCAGGGACGCGACAGGTTTCAGACCGCGTCGTTCTCGACGAGCCTGCCGCAGATGATGTACTTGTTAGCGAAGTGGTCCATCCAGCCTGCGGCGTGTCAGAGGTGGAGAAATGATGAGAGCCAGCCGACGCACCTCGCATGTTGTCGCTGCATGGTGAGGACGGTCAGAGTACGTGACGAAACGAGACGTAGTAGGGACGCACATCTCCTCAGGCGTGAGGTCGTCTAGCTTGTCTAGCGGCTCGTCAACCGGCGTCAACATATCTGGTGCCGTCTTCGTGAGCACACTATGTATGCATGACATGGGCTCGGACGACATGCACATACCGAGGTCAAACGACTGCTTCGCCATCCCGCGCGATGCGTCCCTGCCAGCAAAGTTGGCATACATGCCCTCTACAAGCCATCCACATCATGAGCAAAGCAGCTACAGCAGACCACCAAATGACGCACGCGGCCCATAGAAGTTCCTCCCCGCCGTCACATCATACACGACCCCATTGATCGCGAGGAGGATGCGCTTCCCATTCTCTCCGTTGAACGGCTCGAGCGTCTTCGGCGTGTACGTCTGGAAGAGCAGCGTCGGCGGGTGCGCCTTGGGCATCCACGAGTAGCCGCCCTTGAACTCGTGCGGCACCGTCTTCGGCAGCGAGTTGGACGGGAAGAGGATGCGCTGCACCGCGTAGAGGATGTACAGCAGCAGCGCCGTGTTAATGGGGGTTCCGAGGTCGAAGGCCATCGTCGCAAGCAGTGGGTTGCAGAACGAGAGTGGGCGATGCTCAGCCGCGCAGGCTGCGTCACGATCCCCACGGCGCTCGGGTCGGCGGAACCTTGTCAGACGGCATCCGTAAGTCGGATGTTCTCATCGTACGAGTGCAAAGCTGGATCATCTCGAGAAAACGTAGCAGCATTGAAGCAGACAGCGTTAGCGGCAAGACTTGCACACTACATCGGAGGACAACTCGTTCAACTGGCGATCGGCCGACAACACTTGATCGCCACAATGACGCAAGGCTCAGGGCATAACTTATTACGCTGGACAGTTGTGTGTCTACATCGTCTGAATCGTAGCAATGTGTATAGGGTCGTTGTATGGACAGGGCTCCGGTCTAAAGTGGTATCGATACATGGTTTGTGGTTGTCAGCGTTCATTGCCGTGCGGCGAGCGCGGCTATGAGGATATCATAGTCCAGTTTTGCAGCTGTGCATACGACAGTCAGTTTGGGTGCCTGAGCTTTCCGAGAATCCATGGCACTGACCTTTGAGTACCAGTCTCGTGAACTCTCTCGCCAGCTTCGGCTCCTCCTCCTCCAGCCTCCGCAGATTCTCCGTGCTCAGCTTCCACAGCACCGCCTGCCGCTCAACGACGCACGTCGTATTCCGCGTCAGCCCAGACAGCGCCGAGAGCTCGCCCGCAAGCGTCCCCGGCACCATCGACTCCTCCGTCGGGCGCGTGTGCTCGCCAAACTGGTACGTCGCCCGGAGCACACCCGACTCCACGATATACAGGCCGTCTGACTCGTCGTCCTGCCGCCAGAGGACAGTGCCCTCCGCAGGGCAGACCCGCTCGAGATAGCGCGTGAGCGGCGCGAACTCGTCTCGGTCGACGCGCCCGTACGACGAGAACACTTTCACCAGAGTGTAGTAAGGCTCAGGCGCGTCTGCTATGTCAGCATCCGGTGGCGAGTGATCTAGATATGCGATGAGGCCCACTGGACACTGGTGATCATCGAGTGATGACATACCTCGAGCAATAGTACGCCATCCTGCCTCGATGAGCTCCATGTTTCTCGGTGTTGCAGCGACCGCCTCTTCGAAGGCGAGGCTAGAAGCCTCGCGACCAGGCAGTACTATCCCCATATTCATGAGCGCAAGTCAGCGTCCGACTGCTGGCGAGACTCACCGACAGCATGAGTCTCCGTTTTCTGACTGGAGAACCACGTTCTCAGATACACGTTCTCCGTCCCTATACATCCAATCATCAACCATCCCGTCATAGCCATCACAGAGGAAGAGGGAGGCTAAACTCACACTCCAACGCGTCATTGAACGTCGCAAACAACTCGACGCCGTCCATCTCAAGGAGGTCGACGTTCCGCAGCGAGCGCCCGACGTTCGACTCGAGCGAGAACCCGCAGAACACGAGCACCACGCGGCGCGTCGCAAGCAGGCGCTGCACGCGCACGAATGCCTCCGCGGCGGACATGTCGACGCCCGCGACGAGCGAGAGGTCGAGGATGAGGAAGCGCACCGGGCTGCGCTGCCAAGCCGCGCCCCCGACGAGCGTCCGGATCGTCTCCTCGACGTGGGTGATGGTGCCGAAGAAGAGGAAGCCTGCGTTCGCGTGAGCGTCAGCGACGACGGAGGGGACTGGCGAACGTGCGGATGCGCTCACCTTGCAGCCTCACGATTGTCGTCTGCTTCGAGACCTCGCGGATGTATGCGCGGTGCGCGCCGGGTCTCCGTACGGTCGACATGACAGTCTCGCCCGTATGCAGGGCACGGATACTCCGCCTTTGCGAGCTCTGTACCACGAAGAACACACCTGGCCCGAGGCATCGTCAGCATCCATGTGTCTACGCCGCATTCGGGCGAAGAATGTACTGACAGCTGACAACGATGCCGAAGATGACGCCAATCACGAAGTCCCAGACTGTCATGCAGATCATGATGCTCGCGATCGTGATGTACTCCATCCTGCATCTCATGAGCATATTCCAACATTTCAGGGTAAATACACTGACCAGCTCACGCGGTGCCTTGTGTCCCATAGCGCCTCCTTGACAAGATCGATGCCCAGGACGAAGATGAGGGCACCGACCACCATGACGGCTAAGAACACACAGTGAGAATCTGACCATAGGACCACAAGGAGAAGACCAGACTTACGGATGTAGGCGATAGGCCCCGTGCCGATCACGAGCAAAGCCGCTGTTGCAGCAGCGAGCATAAAGCCCGAGACGCGCGTCGTGCCGCCCACTCGATAGAACCTATACAATCACGTTCGAAGACGTCGACGACAAACAGAATAGAACCGGCAACTCACAACAAAGTGTTCACGTAGACGAGGTAGTTGGGCCTGAAGAACGCTGTATGAGCGATAGCACGGCTGGGGAGACGAGGCGTCGTATCACGTACACGGTGCCCACTGCACCTGCCAAGAAGTTGGAGTATCCATGAGCGACCAGCTCCTTATTCGTATCCACGTCATGGTCGAGCGACACAGCTACGCAGCTTGTCAATCAGCAGGCGAACCTGGCTCCAAATGACACCACAAACCGAGAGCGGGGACATTGAGGGGAGGGTGCAGGATGTTGAAGAAGAGCCTAAGGAAAAGCCACAACTCAGCAAGGACCCACGTTTGCAAGCGCCGCCACTCACAATGCGAGTTGTGTCGGCAGCGCTGCCCAGAACACGTCCCACCGGACCGCAGTGAAGTCTACCGAACGTCAGCCCAAACTATCTGACACGGGAAGGGCAGCACGCCTACCGTATAGGGAGTAGAAGTGGTACCACGGCTCACGAGACGCGCCCATGTCGAAGAGCCAGCCCTTCTCGCGGAGCACGCCCAGGTCGAGATGCGCAGCCGCGACCACGATGTAGAACACGATCGGGACCATCAGGAAGTCTGAAAAACCAATGATTACTCTATGATTAGTTCCGGACATCCTGAACGAGGCCAGGAGTAGCACTTACACATCGGGAAGATGAGCTGGTGCTCGAACCGGTGCGTGATCACCCGGAGCACCACTGCGAGCGCGAGCGCGGGCCCCCACATGAGAACGTTCCGCCCGGTCAGGAACATGTACCGCAGCGTCCCCAGCGAGAAGTTGAAGTCCTCCTCGGGTAACCCAGTACTGACACAGAATCTACACCCGTGCGGCGTGAGCGGGATGCAGGACAAGGATGCGACACGTGACTTGCCCTGTGATCACCAGGAAGACACCGACTCCGCCGATACACCTGTCAAACGTAGCGTGAGCGGCATTCAGTCAAGAGGAGGAGTGTGAAGAGGTAGGGCGTACCCGACGAGGATGTGCCGCGGGAAGAAGCCGATCAGCGAACCTAACTTCAGCGCTCCAAGGAGGAAGAACGTCAGCCCTACGCGAAGTCGTCACGCATGAGTCTATATTCAAAAGCGTCCACAGGACCTGGCAACTGACCAGTCAGGATGGACGAGAAGGCGAAGGCCAGAATAGTCGTCGCTAAGACGGCGCGAGGATTACTCTCGCCGATGTCTTCCGCAATGCTGCTCGCGAGGATGTGGAAGAAGGGCTGTGGAGACACAGAGATGTCATCGTATGCATGTGCGTAGTGACCTCAGCCGATGAAGCGAGCTTACCACGACCTCAATCATCATGCTGCCGTTCGCCCCAGCAAAGCCACTGCCACCGGCGGAGTATATGACCTGCGAGATGATCGCCCTGGAGGTCACAATGAGTATGCACGCGGACCTGCGCGAGCACGCAACACGCACGAGACGAAGAACATGGACACCCCCGTCCCGCCAAGGCCGGCGAAGACACCCGCAGCGGGGAATATGATCATACCGTCTGAACGTAAAGAAGCCTCAGCGCTGGCCAACGTGATCGCAGAATACGTACGCACAGGAGACGCCGTCAAGGATATTGAGCAACG
Organism: Fomitopsis palustris; assembly: GCA_029783445.1. Lineage (NCBI taxonomy): Eukaryota > Fungi > Basidiomycota > Agaricomycetes > Polyporales > Fomitopsidaceae > Fomitopsis > Fomitopsis palustris. Next base: position 484,891 of record JARAOQ010000020.1, on the reverse strand, counting down.
TGCCTAGGAGTACAGCCGGCAGAGACTGAACCGCAGTGACAGCCGTGTCCTTCACATCGCGGGGGCTGATGCGTGGGGCATGGGTGCGACGCAGAAGGGAGACGATGCGACTTGTGCGGTCCTTGACGCCTGGTTTGGGGGCAGGCGACCGACCGTTGCGCGCGGCTTCTAGGTCTGCCATCAGAGGAGTTGTCTCTGAGGGCGTACTGGCGCGGTCATCGGGCACAGTGCCTGCGAAGGAGACTACTGGGGACAGGGCGGGCCTCACCGGCGGACGCGCGTTGCTCCCTGGGTCCGTGGGCAGGCGACCATTTGGATGCTCCAGAGTGGGGGTAGGCGTCGACGATCCCCCAGGTGAGTCCTCGGTGGTCTGTCGAGCCAGGAGCAGCGACAGTCCTGACGGGCCCTTGCGTCCACGAGGAGTGGCGGTCCCAGATGGCGTAGAACTGATCGTGGTCGTTGACGCAGCGAGGTCTGTTAAGCTGTCTGCAGATAAGTTGGAGGGGACGAGGGAGACAACTGAGCCGGTGGGTGGAGGTGCTGCTGCGAGGTCTGCATGCGGGGTTGTGTCGACATCGGGGAAGATGAACGCCTCCTCAGAGTGAGAGGAAGCGCCGGAAGCGTGGAGGGGTATACTGGAGATGTGCATGGTGCTGTCCCGGATGGCGTCCTGGGTATGGAGTGCGACATTGCGAGGTCGAAAAGACTTTGAGCTTGAAGCAAAACTTCTCGGCTGTAATAGACTTGCCAGGAAGGGTCAGCAGCTGATCCCGAAGCGAAGAGGAAATTAGGTGTGAATGGTGGTTCTTACCCGGCGCGAGCCACGGGAGACACGCTCAGGCGTAACCCGTCGTGGGTTGACGGAGATCCCTCGTCTTTATCGGCAGTAAGCCTAGCATTCGGGGCAGCTTCTCCGGGAGGCGACTCCGGCGAGGGGCGGGGGTCCGACATTGCGCACAGACGTGCACTGGCTAGCCTGCTTCAAGCCCGCGCAGAAAATTGCCACCTAACAGGGGTAGAGGGAGATAGGACTGGACCATCGACTCGCGAGCCACCGACGCAACGGATGAGCGACCTTGGCCGGATAAGGATTGATGCAACAGCGGAACGGTCACGTGACTAGGTACGACTGGGGCGCGCGGCGTTCCAGCCGCGCGCGGACAGGTCGGAACACGCCCGACGAGGGGAGAACATGGAGGTTCGGTTTGAGGAAGGGGATCCTAGAATCAGAGACGACCTCGTATATATATGCGTGCATGAAAGTGCCCGGCGCCTCGCCCTGATCGAATCATGACGCGTGCAGTGACAGGAGGTGAACTACTCTCGAAGCCCTCACATCCTACGCGTCGTGATCACAAAACGAGAAGCCTTAGATGCAGCGTACAGTGGTATGCTTTTGTAACATGAGTAATCATATCTAGCCTGAGCGACAGACCAAAGTGCCCGTGGATTGTGATGATCTGGTAACCTGCTTGAGCTCGAGGCCGCGAGCAATGGTGCTCAGATGGCCCAGCAGCGCGGTAGCACTGTCATAAACTATCAACTGAGTTGCGTAGGCTGATGGAAGGCGACATAATCATTGAGACAAAAGCACATTCTCAGAGCAGGGCAAAGCAGTTGAGGCATCACGGCGGGAACCTCGGTGCCAGACAGGCTTGAATTTACGCCAGTGGTCGGGGCGGAAGTGCATAGCACGGTGCATGTGTGCGTGTGACTTATGAATGCGGCAACAGTAGGTAACGGAGAAGTGATATCGAAGCAGCAACGTACACACCAAATCAAGCTGGCAAACGCACCCTTGTAATGCTTCCGGAGATCCTCCGGCAAGAGAGTTGCAGAAATCTGCTCGAGCACGAATCATCATCTCGAGATTGTAACTGGTAAGCCTCGACCGTGAAGAACGTGGCGCGCATGCGCAGTGTGAACGTGGCTAGTAACAGCTGTCACAGGCGCGCCTGGCTGTCGGGCGCTGTGGCGGCGTAGGTTGACTTCAGACTGCGGCGTCGCTCAACGCCTCTTCCATCCTGAGTGTGTAACTCAAGGGTCAGAAACGAGTGAGGGCCTTGGAGCACAGCGGGCAAGGCGATACGGTGAAGCTTTTTGGCAGGCAGGGGAAGTCGTCTCTCAAGTCGGTTTGGCTGCACGGCAAGCTCCACGATGTTCCTAGGACAGTTCTACGAGATACCGGGCAGCAGAGTACCGGAACATCCGAGCTGGCGAGAGCACAAGGTAGCGATGCCAAGGGTCGCACACCGAGTCATCCTCGCCCTGGGGAGCATTCTGCCTGCACAAAATACAACGCCGCTGCAACACGCAAGAGACCCATGATGATGCGGCGAACACCGCCCGCAGCCGTGTGTGCTGCTTCTTGTGGTCCTGATTATCGATAAGTGCGGGAGCACAAGGCTTGTCCAGTTTGGGGCACAAGGGCTGGACTCGAGATGGCTGACAATAGATGTTTGTTAGGAACAAACATGGACCCACAGGGAGGTGTATAAGACGGGCGGTGGGACGCCCCTTCGTCCTCCATCGCCCTCTCTCTCCGACAGCCATGTACGCGGCCTTCCCCTCAGTGCTCTGGGATGGGTAGTGGTCTTGCGTAGGCACCTCCCCTCACCGGGAGGGAAGTCGAGCAGAAAATAATGCGACGCCACACCGGCCAGTGGCGCGCAACAACGACGCGCTAGACCATACGGTACTGTACTCTCGTCTCTGCTCGTCGGCCGTGAGCTTACCTCAGGCTGTATATTGTCGTTGCACTCTCTCCTCGTCGACCACCTCGCCACGCCACATGGTGTGCGCCGCACCTTTTGCCTTGACCGCTTCGACTACTCAGTCGTCGTCTAAGCAGAAGAACAACGTGAGCCTCCTTCGCCTTACTCATATGTGATCGTCAGACTTACCATCGCTCACAGAATGTGTGCCTCAAGAATCAAATGAAGCCCATGCGTGCCTCAAGACGATATGCCGCCAAACCTATGCAGAACATCCATCCCCACATGCAAACCAAACCACAAAGTCCCGCAAGGGCACACCCGTATGTCCACCAACATGGCTCAGTGACCGTTCAGTCTACGGCCGGCCGCACCCATAGCGGAAGCCTAGGCCCGTCTGTGCCCCCGCGGTGCAGGCGGAAGCAACTGTACAGCAGACGTGCATGCTGGCTAGCCGGTGGGAGCACGCTACGGCGATAAGACTCGACCGGGACGCCCTGACACGGACTCTGTATGGGGACCGTCCGCCAGTGATTGGTCCATGAACCGACATCGTCGGGGGCCATGAGGCAAGTCAGTTGGTGGAATGCGGGTGGGATGGCATGGCTTCGGTATGTCTTTACTTCGTGCTCTACTATGGCTGCGTTGACTGATGTACTGTTGATAGGCCATGCCTCGACATCGCTGACCCAAGTGGGCACGATGCGCGCATACAAATCCTCAGACGTCCTTCGTGGACGAACCCCAGTACGTGCCTGCGCGATAGCGAGTCCAGCTCCTGGCCCGAGGTAGCCCGCGCGACCCTCCGCGGCGGCGGGTAGCCGGGGGCACCGTACACACACACCCATCACGATTGCGATCATCGACTGATGGGTCAGTTGCACCGCCGGCGACGGGGCCTTGCAGCGCTGAGCGCACCGCCCGCCTGTCTACCCTGTGCTCTGTGCCCAAGTGACGTCGAGATGCCGCGTGTGTGTTGCGGGGACGTCCAAGTCGGCGGCGTGGACCCGGCCTCAAAAATGGTTGAGCGTCGGCCACCCGATGTCGACTAGCGTGGGTGCGTACTGGGATGGGGGGCGTCGTTGCTCTAAAAGCCATAATTTAGGCGAGCGCGGCGCCCCTGGCATCGGCATAAGTGAGTGCTTGTTGGTACTGGGCTACGGTTGTGCGCTGATGTTGGAGTAGAAATATGCCCTTGCCGAACTTCAAGAACAAAAAGGCCAATTGGGGCGTCGCCGCAAAAAATTGAAGACACGCGCGCGACGCCCCGCCAATTGATCCGTGAGTCGTCACGGTCTCCGTGCAGGACGTCTTGTCTGACCTTGATCACAGAATGCTCGAGGCTGGACGTCAAGACCGACTGGAGCCCCAATCGGGCCTTGCCTCAAGATCAACTTCCTGGGGCGTCGCGGATAAACCAAACAAAAAATCAACAGACGCGGCGCCCCTAGTATGTGCATTGTAAGTCTTCATCCGCGGTGTGACGACACTACTGACCCCATTCGCAGACCAGCCCCAAACGGGCCCATTCATCCCAATCCACGCATTCGCTGGGAGAGCCCCGGGCCATCAAACATGATGCGTCCGGCCCTCCCCCAGCACGGGGTTCTAGTGAGTATGGGGCCTGAGCACCGACGGTCGGCGCCCTCGCCGTCGGATGCGAGGATGGTCATGAGCCTCACACTGTTCTCCTCATACGAAGAGGAGTTCGCGCGTAAATGCGTCTTGCCCCGGGAGGAAGCGGGGCCGTAGTGAGGCCTCGCTGTAGCCGTTGACGGCCCTCCGAGTAAAAGAAAAAAAGCCTGCAGAGCGCCCTGCGATTCGCCTCCCTCGTTGAGGCATCGCGAAGGTGCGCCTTTGTGCTCTTGCTGCTACTTGATCGACTGACGACGACTGCAGTGGATGCTTGGTTCGCTTGCTGGATCTGATGATTCTGTCTGCGCAACTCATCCTGTATGGTTGCGTCTTTAGTTCTTGGATCCTTCCTGACTGTTGTTATGCCAGATCTACTTATACCCTTTCATTTGTTCGATCCTTTGGACGTTCGCTGCAGCTTGTGAATGTCGTCGTAGCTCGTTTAGCGAATACGGTGGATGGGTCTCGCTCAGGTGTCAGTGTCGAGTACGATGTCATTGGGGCTGCATGCATTGGGGATGCATGTTCAGTTGTACTGTTTCACTCACGCGTGGACCTCACCGCGACGTCACGTCCGTTGTTCATCGCCGTCGAGCCACCGAATAGAAGAGCTTCGGTTCCACGACGCACGATGCGACAGCTTTCTCGCTACGTGCAGCTGTTTGCTAGAACTTATGCGAGGACCCAGAGCTCTGCCAGATGAATAATCACCGTGGTGGAAAGGAGTGTAAGGATGGCTTACCAGCCTTGGTGACTCCGGAGTGACAGTGTCGATCCATAGAATGCGTGAGATCCGCATCTGATGTGGCAACCGGGCAAAAGGCTGCCACAGCGACAAGTGCCAACGCTAGGCGACGCCACCACTGGCGCTACCGGCCACCTGCCAGTCCAACCGTACGCGCCCAACCGTTCTGTCCAGCTTCGACATGAGATACCTCATTTAATCATACTCGCTACACCTAAATTGCACCACCACAATCCGGGACGAAGGGCATCTATGCGCTCACAAGACTCAGCCGAGCGACCTTGAAGCTCGGAGCTCGAAGCTTGCACGACTTGAGGATGTGTCGCCGACAGGTCCTGGCAGCATATCAGGGTGCCGCAAGTCTTTGGTACGGGCGTGTCAATGACTTTCCTGATGCCTTCAGGAGACATGTTTTTACACTGTCTTGTCCCGCGCAGAACACGCTGGGCCACGGCCTGTCAAGCACAACGGCTGTCGCCCGACTAGGCAATGCGCTCGATCGTCACGTCCGCCGTCACGAATGTTCAAGTAGACTGCGCCCCGGGCTGCAGTGGGCTTTCTCTTGACGCCTCCGCACCGCGCGCGAAACTTATGCCGCTCACTCGTACTCACTTCTGCAACAAGTCTCGCTCACCTGCACCAAACGCTGTAGAGTTCATCTCTGCACCCCGCACACCAGTATTCTTACCTTCTGCACACTATGCGGCGGCTGCCAGTCTGGATTGTGAGGCAATATCGCATGGGCGTGCAGAGGGAAGCTCGCCCAGGCCGATGCAAGAAACCGGGCAGTCTACCGCATACATAGGATCTCATACCGCCTCGCCTCTATCTTTTCCAACGCAGAATGGAATGGACGATACTGCGTCTGGTCTCAGCCGCGTGAGTTTTGTCGCTCGTAGCCCGAGTCTCGGGAAGGCATCTGCTGCGCGGCGCGAATCGAAGGCTGTTGAGAAGGCAACCGAGGCGAACAAACGGACAAGTTGTGTGGCGGCCCGGCCCTTCGTCGAGCTACAACTTATCCCGACTCTTCGAGACACGATTGACGGCATGACCCATCTCTCTGCGCCTGTCGCAACTCACGAGGCCCTAGGAATTCGATGGGGCTATCGAGAACGCGAAAGGACGAGCACTTCATGAGGCTGAAACCATTCATTCGTCAGGTGACTCACAAATATCCTCATGTTCGTCGGCAACCATGTGTTCGGGGACGGGGATTAGGGAGGAGCAGGAGCGGGGACGCAGTGACAGAGCTTGAGGAGGGGAGAGGCATTTACAGGGTGGAGGACTACGTCGCCAAGGGATGCGACCAGGCCAGGGGCCGCAACCACTCACGAGCCCACAGCGCCACCGTGCAGGGCGATGCAAGGAGACCGAGGAAAAGGGAAGGAAGGCGCGTATACTCGATTGTATTGTCTACATAGGGCTCTGCCAAAGGAATCAAATATCAAACCAACAAACAGCCACACCACGTCTCCCATGCGACCCTCCACTACACGCACCGACTGGTTGCATCGTTATCGCCTGCTCTAGTGCCCGAAGGCCATCAAGTCTGCTCCGCGTTCTCCTTCTCCGGCCAAGCGGCCGTCCAACTATTCTGCGTCCACACTATGGAAGTCAAGGCTCCTCGCGCTCCGAGATGTGCTCTCGGCAGGTGTTCCAGGGTGCGCGTCCAAGGTGCGCAACTATTCATCGAGCGATAGTCTTCTTCTCACACCCACCGCTGTAGGCAATCAACCATGCGATGCCGGGACCCAGCAGGATCCATGGGGAGCAGAACACTCGTTCTCGCTTCGCCAAGGATCCACCGCCCACTAACTCACCTGTTCCCCATATTAGACTACCTGTCGCCAGGCCCCGGACCCGTGCAGGTTTCGGTTTCGTCTTCACGCTTAGCACACCGCACGCCCTACGCCCGGGCTTCCCCCGCTTCCAGTATGCCGCAACTCGCGCAAGGAACCTTCGCGCAGCGACATCAAACCACCGCTCCCCAGCGACTGGAACGCGGGAGCCGAGAGGAGCCCGAGGACGCGATGCCACGTTCCCACTCACCTCGCCCAGTGCGGTGGAGCGAGTCAGAGCACGAGCGAGACAGTGGGAGTGAGCTGGAGCGACGCGTGAGTCCGGGGCTGGGCAAGCTGGCTGTGGCGAATGCGCAGATTGTACCGAATTCGTCGGAGTAGAGTGCGCAGGAGAAACGAGGTCGACCGCCATGAATATGGACGCGTGAGGTCAGGCAGGGTACGGGCAGTAGTACGTCCCAAGCACTTGGCTCAAGACGGTGACGAGGGTTTCCAGCTCGCAGAGAAGGCCAGATGTAACTTGCCCGCGATCACGTCAGTATCTCATACCCAGTTTCGAGGGTGGCGCCGTGAGACGATGTTCCTGGCGGAAGGGCATTCAGACGAATACAACGATGACCTCCACGCCGCACATTGTACGCATATATGCCAAATGCCCGTTACAAATTTGCGCTCCATCCTCCAGGATCGATACACGCTCCTCTCAGTGATCCTGCTGTGAATGCAACAGAACTCGCCGATCTCTCCCAGTGCCACCTGACAAGCCTAAATCACCGAAGACTAGGAATATTTGTCGCGGCCTTCACGGCCTCTTCTGCTCACTGTTGGAAAGTTGCAATAAGCTTTGCTACCCAGGGTCAATCACCATCTCGACAGGACAAGCGGAACTCCAAGTGAGTCTGTCTGTTTCGGTTTTCTGCCGCAGCAGCTAACATCAACGAAGGCGCAAGGGAGTGAGCGTGACTGTGACATACGTGCCAGTGTCTGTGGTTATCTAGTCCCGTGTCGGCGGGTTCGGGTTGCTGCAAGCATCGCTCAACTCTCAGCCCACTCCCCTCGTCTGTGATTGGGGGGTCCGGAAAATCATGCAGGCAGATGCTGGTCCGTGTACAGCGCTCACGAAGAAGTCCCCCTGCAGCGAGGAGGAATCGTCTATGGTTTAGCTGCCCTGCATGCTCCACCACATTTCCAGAGCATATTCGACGAAGTACCGGAGCGCACAGTGCCGGCGCATCCGGAGTAGCTAGCGCACAAGGTAGCGATGCCAAGGGTCGCACATCGAGTCACCCTCGCCCTGGGGAGCATTCTGCCTGCCCAAAATACAACGCCGCTGGAACACGCAAGAGACCCATGATGATGGCACACGCCGCCCGCAGCCGTGTGTGCTGCTTCTTGTGGTCCTGATTATCGATAAGTGCGGGAGCACAAGGCTTGTCCGGTTTGGGCAACAAGGGCTGGACTCGAGATGGCTGACAATAGATGTTTGTTAGGAACAAACATGGACCCACACGGAGGAGTATAAGACGGGCGGTGGGACGCGCCTTCGTCCCCCATCGCCCTCTCTCCGACAGCCATGTACGCGGCCTTCCCCCCAGTATCCTGGGACGGGTAGTCGTTTCGCGTAGGCACCTCCCCTCGCCGGGGAGGGAAGTCGAGCAGCAGATAATGCGACGCCACACCAACCAGTGGCGCGCAACAACGATGCGCTAGACCATAAGGTACTGTACTACTCTCGTCTCTTTGTGTCGACTATGGGCTAACAGAAAGCTCTATTCCATCGCCGCCTCCTCTCCTCGTCAACCACCTCTCGCCGCCGCATTGTATGCACCACTCGTCTCGCCTGAACTACTTCGACTACCAAGTCGTCTAAGCGCAGGAACAACGTGGGCCTCATTCACCTTACTCATATGTGATCTTCATACTTACCATCGCTCACAGAATGTGTGCCTCAAGAACAAAATCAAAACCATGCGTGCTTCAAGACGATATGCCACCAAACCCATGCAGAACCCCCATCCCCACATGCAAACCAAAACCACAAAGTCCCACAAGGGCACACCCGTATGTCCACCAACATGGCTCAGTGACCGTTCAGTCTACGGCCGGCCGCACCCATAGCGGAAGCCTAGGCCCGTCTGTGCCCCCGCGGTGCAGGCGGAAGCAACTGTACAGCAGACGTGCATGCTGGCTAGCCGGTGGGAGCACGCTACGGCGATAAGACTCGACCGGGACGCCCTGACACGGACTCTGTATGGGGACCGTCCGCCGAGGATTGGTCCATTATCCGACATAGTCTCGGGGGCCATGAGGCAAGTCATTTGGTGGAATGCGGGTGGGATGGCATGGCTTCGGTGTGTCTTTGCGTCGTGCTCTACTGTGGCTGCGTTGACTGATGTGCTGTTCGCAGGCCATGCCTCGACATCGCTGACCCAAATGGGCACGATGCGCGCATACAAACCCTCAGACGTCCTTCGTGGACAATCCCCAGTACGTCGTCTGCGCGCAACAGCGAGTCCAGCCCCTGGCCTGAGGTAGCCTGCACGACCCTCCGCGGCGGCGGGTAGCCGGGGGCACCGCACACACACCCATCACGATTGCGATCATCGACCGATGGGTCAGTTGCACCGCCGGCGACGGGGCCTTGCAGCGCTGAGCGCACCGCCCGCCTGTCTACCCTGTGCTCTGTGCCCAAATGACGTCGAGATGCCGCGTGTGTGTTGCGGGGACGTCCAAGTCGGCGGCGTGGACCCGGCCTCAAAAATGGTTGAGCGTCGGCCACCCGATGTCGACTCGCGCGGGTGCGTGCTGGGACGGGGGGCGTCGTTGCTCTAAAAGCCGAAATTGAGGCGAGCGCGGCGCCCCTGGCATCGGCATAAGTGAGTGATCGTTTCCCCCGGACGATGGATGCATGCTGACCTTCAGTGCAGAAATATGCCCTTGCCGAACCTCAAGAAAAACAAAGCCAATTGGGGCGTCGCCGCAAAGAAAAATGAAGACACGCGCGCGACGCCCCGCCAATTGATCCGTGAGTTGTCACGGTCCCCGTGCAGGACGTCTTGTCTGACCCTGATCACAGAATGCTCGAGGCCGGACGTCAAGATACACTGAAGCCCCAATCGGGCCTTGGCTCAAGATCAACTTCCTGGGGCGTCGCGAAAACAAAAAACAAGGAACAAAAAACAAACAGACGCGACGCCCCTAGGATGTTCATTGTATGTCTTCATCCGCGGTGTGACGACACTACTGACCCCAATCGCAGACCAGCCCCAATCGGGCCCGTTCATCCCCCATCTACGCATTCGCTGGGAGAGCCCCGGGCCGTCGAACATGATGCGCCCGGCCCTCCCCAGCACGGGGTTCTAGTGAGTATGGGGCCTGAGCACCGACGGTAGGCGCCCTCGCCGTCGGATGCGAGGAGGGTCATGAGCCTCACACTGTTCTCCTCATATGAAGAGGAGTTCGCGCGTAAATGCGTCTTGCCCCGGGAGGAAGCGGGGCCGTAGTGAGGCCTCGCTGTAGCCGTTGACGGCCCTCCGAGTAAAAGAAAAAAAGCCTGCAGAGCGCCCTGCACAGTATTGGTATGTGCCTTGGTTATTGGGAGGGTACGGTCTTCGTGCAGGCCGTCACCACCCCCGAGCAGGGTGTTCTCCCGCTTGCTGTCGTTGACGCGTAACCCAGTCTCACCCGCATTACAGGGCCCTACGTATCCACCCCTTCTGGTTGAAGACGTCACGATGGGTTAGATGCAGCGTTCGCTGGCATGTGTGGCAGGAAGTTGTTGCGTCTGGACGGCCGTCGTCGTTCGTGAATATGTTTGTACAGTACCTTGGTCGCTAGGCATGTTGGCGCTTCGGTCTGCCGTTATGTCGTTGGCTTGCACCTGTAGTTCGGAGATAATCGAAGCGGGCCACTTTCATGCCTGCCGTTGGGATGTAGTGTCACTGCGTGTCACTGCGAGTCACAAGAGGTCACATCCGCATCTACGCGTTGGTGGCGCGGGTTCAGGGCAGGCCGTGACGCGCATCCTCCGACTGGTGTGGCACAGATTGCCTCCAGCCATTTGCTCTCGCCAGCCTCAGCATCCGTGCCTACCTCCCGAGTCCAACGTCCCTCCATGTCATAGCACTTTTATTGGCGAAAAAAATGTCTAATTGGCTTGACGATGTTGATTTCGACCGAAACCAGCCACGCGCAGGGCCCTCATTCATCGAACGCGTTCGAAACGCGCCGGATGACGACGACGGCGACGGCGATCATCGCATTGCGGACGACTTTGGGGAGCCAGACCCCCTCCTGCTCGGCGCAGGTGCACAAGAAGAGGAAGAGACCCCTTTTCAGCAGCTCATCCGCCACTGGATGAATGAACGTCAGGCACCCGACATCCTGCCCGGCCAGGAGATTCTGCTGGGCCGTATTCTCGACCATGTACGGAAGCAGGTGCGAGATGCGATTATGCGATGATGTCTGCGCGTTACCAACTTTCAGCCCTAGTCCGACGACGTGCAGCTGCTCCGTGCGGACCCCGACTCATCCGAAGAGGAGCACTTCCGTATCATGCTCGTCCAGACCGAAATCGAGCGCGTCAAGTTTGTCGTTCGCTCTTACATCCGAACGCGTCTCTATAAAGTGTGTCGCGTTGAATCGCCTTGCATACAACCACCATTCACGCATACTGCCAGATCGAAAAGTATGCTCGGTGGATAAGCGCTACGCCGGGGGAACACGAGAAGCTGTCCAAGGCAGAACTTGACCACGCACGGAGGTGTGTATAGTCCCTTTCGAGTCTGACTCGTCTGGCCGGAGCCAAACGGGGACGATGGGGTCATGCGCTGCGACACCGTCCTCCGCACGATGAGTATGGACTTCCAGACCTGGACTCCTGCGTCGAGGACCTCCGAACACACGCACGCAGTTGTCTTCAAGGTCTATGGTGGATTGAACGTTTAGCGTCTTCAACATTCTCCTCCCATAAGCGATGCAGCGTACGTCGGACTCCATGTCTGACAGATCAACCCAGATACGCAAGGTTGACGGAGTATCACTTCAATCAGTCCGTACTCCAAAGTCTCCCTCCACAGCAGCGATCGCTCGAAGACGAGATGGCCTTTATGCCACCCATGGGTGAGTTCTTGGACACGCTCTCATTGCTTGTCATGCCGGTTGTGGCATTCGCGCGCAACTGTGTCCGGTATATTCTTGCCATCAGCCGTTTTCCCGCAGATCTCCCAAAACGCCGTTTTGCTGGTGCAGAATGCTGGTGGGCGCGGATGCGATAACCACAGGGCCGGCAGAAACCGTACTCTATACCTCTTGTACTGAACTACTCGCAGTGCCCGAACCCGACAAACTGCGCCCCGTCTTCGTACACGCAAGGCAGGATTGTCCACGGGTCCAGCTTCCCGAGTACGTACACCATGCTCTTCCCCTTGTTTCACCACCGAACACGCCTTCTCTTCAGCGGTACAGTGATCACCGTGAAGAAGGGGCGAATATCGTTGACACCGTACTACGTTGTCGAGCAATTCTTGTTACGAGGAGAGGCAGAGCTAGTGTGATTCGTACCATTCTGTATCTTATACCCGTCCTTGACCGCTGTCGCACCATTCGCATGCACGCTTATCCTCTCCCGTCAATATCACTTTGAGTCAGCATTATATACACAACACGCATGGACACTATCCCGCACGTGTCGCTTAGAGTACAGATGATACAGAGCAGAGTCTTCAGCAGTTCCCAGCTACGCCCGTCTAGCCTTCCCAGTCGTCGTCGTCGTACTCATCCCGCCGCACGGGGCCCGCCTCGCCGCCCGTGTCCTCCTCCTCCATCTCCTGGTCCTCATCCTCGGGCTTGTCCTCCTTCTCCTTCTTCTTCCTCGAGCGCCGCTTCGGCGGGCCGCCCTCGCCCTCCTCCTTCGCCTCGCCCTTCTTCCGCCGCCGGCGCGGCGCGGGTGCCTCCCCGTCTTCCCCGTCTGTCGCTGCGGCGCGCTTCCCCTTCCCTGCGCGCCGCTTGCGCCCCGACTCGGTCGTGTCGGGGTCCAGGTCGATCGTGCCACCCGCGGAGGGGTCCGGCACGCCCTCGACGATCTCCTTGAGGAAGTCGAGCATGTCGACAGTCTCCACGGCGTGCTTCCTGCGAGGGGCGCGCGCGCTGGTGGTCAGCGGCGCGCGAGAGGCACCGTACGCACGGCGAGGGGACTCACAGATGGTATGCCTCGACCCGCTTAGACCCGCGATCCAGCGTGACTTTGCTCGCCTCGTCGATGATCATGGCGAGGAAGAGCTCGAGGGCTTTCGCTGCGCGGAGGACATCAGAATTCGATGGGGGTTGCGGTACGCCTCGGGCGGCGCGCCCTAGGGTCGCACGGCAGGGGAACTCACAGATAACGATGGGCGTAGCTTGCGCAACTTTACCGACCTCCTCGTCCTTCTGCATGATGCGCTTGATTCGCGCCTGCAGGAGAGAGCATCAGGAGAGCGTTCGCGCGGCGCGGCGGTCGTTCGTGAGTGGGCCGCGGAGGGGAGCGTTGGCGACGTACAACCGGAAACTTGGTGGTTTTATTCTTGTTCTTCATTGTGGGCGCCGTGGTTGCGGAGGTGTGGGAGTGAGAGGGATGGGTGGGTGGAGGTGTTGGGAGGAATACAAGAAAGTGGGAGGTATTTATGTCCGAGTGGCCGAGATTGAACAGCCGCTCGTAGCTGCCTGTAGGGGCTGATATAATTTTACAGTTGTTTCGTTTACTGTAACACTGATGGTGAAACGGTATCATGCTTGCCTTCCATTACGCAAGCAAGCGGCGCGGGTTCGACTCCCGCTCAGTGTATTTTGTTGATTCAGCTTCGAAGTCCTGCGTACTACACGCGCCTCATCACTTCATTTCGAGACACGCTGTGTTCAAGTTCGGCTTTACATCGGTTTGTTTTTCTTTCCTTCGCTACCACTATGACTGGGACTCGGGTTGCGCGACCTCTGCCCAAACGTCGCAGGCTTGCTTCTGCCCAGCTTGGCTACAAGTCCGCTTCAACCTTGACTTCTGCACTCGCCGAGCAACAACTCGACGTTCTCACGTTAAACGAGACCGCGATCTGCACCTCATGCCACAGGAATCTTGCTCAGAGGCCTCAAGACATAGTACGCTGTGCGAGGTTCGCGCTTCACACTCCAGTCTTCTGTGCTACTGACGGCCAGGTTAGGTGCCGTGCAACGACGTGTTTAGTGTGTTCACGGACGTGCAGCAAACCGCCACCACTCTCGGTGCCGCCGACGCCTGCGCTCACACGCTCGCCTACCCCTTCATCGACATCGACATCATCCCCGAGACGTACTGCGCTTGCGCTCAGTACGAACTCACTGGCGTCAAACGGCGCGGTAGCAACCCTGCCCTCTGCATACGGTCAGATAGCCACTGGGAAGCGCCGCAAGCCACTCTCCTTGGACGACAGTGATCAGACGGAGGAGACATTGTGTGACGAGAAAGTCAGCAAAATTACAGGCCAGCATGGATGCGGGAGGACAGTCTGTAGGAGTTGCTGTTACGAGAGCCCTCTCAGGTGCGTCTGCCTTCCCTGCGTTGACCTTGGGACTGACTGGTGGGACTTGTCGCTTCTGACCAGCGCAACTTCGACCTGCTACGACTGTCTGAATCAGCCGTATAATCCGCCGATGCAACAATCTGATGCCCGTGGCTCTCGTTGACTGTTGGCTGTCGCGTGGAAGCTGATCTACGTCAAGCTGCGACATGTCTGCCACTCCTCTTCCCCACCACTATCCACCCTGTCTAGCGCTCTGTGGTCGGTTGCATTGCTCTATGATTCATTAACCATCTCTACACATCTGGAACATACTCATCTATCATGCTGTAAAATATGTAGACGCTAATGCTGAGCAGAGTTATATCGCATATCGCAACATACGGCCTTCCGGGGCGCTTCCAATCCCCACAGGTCGCATCCGGATATCTGAGTACTCACACCTGTCAGTGTTCATCCCCTACGGAGACTCCATGCTGAGAGCGGAGACCAGAACATGGAGTGGTGCGTCTTTTTCATTGTTCTGCATAGCCCAACTTCACATGCTGATATCTTGAGGCGCTATCCTACGCAGTGTGGTTCATCGGATCGGAACTGACCCTGCGGTCAGAGATTCACAGCGCCTTGTGTCCGCTGTCTAGCGACTGCCGCCCGAAGGCAGTAGGTTCTCTTAAAAGATTTCACTGTCGAATCCCACATGGCCACCTCCCGTTCCGTACACCCCTCGTCAAGCCCACCGAGAATGCAGGATGGCAGAGCTAGTCAGGATCCTCTCTGTGCCGCCTTCATTGGGCGATCCTTGTTGTACCCTCATCTTCCTTCGTCCTCTGCGCTTGCTGAAGGAACGAGGCTGCTGATCACAGGTGGTATCATTGAAGTGTACCGCCGAGTCTTCGCATGGTTAGTGAGATCGATAGCGGACAGATTTTGCATCACCGCGACATTCGATGAAAAGGACCCGATGTATAGTACGTCCTCTGTCTGACCTTGTAGAGCACAGCCTCATGGAGACTAGGCTGGTTACTGTACTGGCTGTCACGCAGGCCTATATGGCGTGCGTAGTGCAATGCTTCCGGCACACAGGACATTGATGGACATGCTTGATGACGACGACTGTAGGACAAGCAAGAGATGTCGAGGTGACGACACGGCACTACGGACTGGAGACCGACCGCTCTATGCATCCATGGCTGCCTCCCAAAGAAGATCCGAAAGACACCAGTAAAGCTATGTCATATCTGCCTCGGGAAGGCAAGACTTACCACATGTGGTACAAGCGACGTCTGATGCTCGTCAGTCGACGACTGAAGATGGGGGCTTCTGTTTACCAGCAACCCGAGATACTGAGGATTCGGTATGCCGATCTGCGTGCATTTGATCGTAGAATTCTGCGCTAACTATCTGGTGTCCAGTCAGAATATTTGCTTTTGACCATCGCATCCTCGGTGAACTGTTAGAGGATGCGCGAACGGAGTTCAAGGCAGCCAAAGAAAACGTCGTCTCTGTCTGGGCATCGAACAAGTGCGTTTTCAGTTGGGGGTCGTGGATGAAGGTCTCATACTCCATCTAGCATGAACAACTGGATCAATATCACATCCAATCCAAAGCGGTCCATTCGTAGCGTTATCCTTGACCCCGGAGTGAAGGAATCTCTCTTGGAGGATGCTCGCGAGTTCCTCGTAAGTCAGCCATGGTACACCGCAAGAGGCAAGTGTTGCTTTCGTATAAGGCAAGCTATGGGACTGAAATGTCGGTAGGTATCCCATTCCGAAGAGGCTATCTTCTAGTGAGGTGCAAGCGCTTATCACTCTGATCCGTCGATGCTTAATCGTCTGGCTAGCGTGGCGCCCCGGGGTCAGGCAAGACATCCACTATTCAAAGCATTGCTGGCGAGCTGGGATTGGATGTATACATCATCACGCTTTCTCGTGGTGGACTGGACGACAACGCGCTCTACGAGCTCATAGGAGGACTGCCGAAGCAATGTATCGCTCTCATGGAAGATATCGACGCTGCCTTCAAACAGGGTATCACGCGCGAGGTTCCCCTCCCGTCGGCCCCACTTGCACCAAAAGACGAAGCTACCGAGAACAGCTCACCATCCCATGCGCCACTTCCCTTCCCTTCGCTGGATACCGGCTCACGCAGCGTGACACTGAGCGGCCTGCTCAACGCCCTCGACGGCATCGGCGCGCAGGAAGGGAGGATCTTATTCGCGACTACCAACAACTTCGACGCTCTCGATCCCGCGCTGATACGACCTGGACGCATGGACGTACATGTGGAATTCCGGCTTGCGAGTAAGCTGCAGGCAGAGCAGCTGTTCAAGTGTTTCTACGACCCATCCACGAGCATACACTCTACATCTCCGCCCCGACCGTCTCCGCAGTCGTATACCACCCACGAATCCTCACCCGGCGATGAGAAGACAGGTCTGGAGGACCTCGCAGCACGGTTCGCAACGTTCGTTCCCGATAGGAAACTCTCGATGGCGAGCCTCCAAGGCTATCTCATGAGACATAAGGAGCAGCCTCGGAGCGCTGTCCAGAATGCACCTGATTGGGTAGAAGCAGAGCTCAGGATCGGACCCAAGGATGACGCCGAGAAGCTGAAGCTCTCCGGTCATAGCATTTCATTGATGGCTGGCGAATGAGATGACGATGTGGCGATTATACGATCAGGTTAATCTCGCGACTCCCTGGACCGACCACTACAAACGACCGTCGGATATGTCGCCAAGTAGCAGCTCTTCAGTATGGCTAGTTATAGACATTGTGGGCTGCTCACTCTTCTGAACTTAGTTACGTCAGTGTTCGATCCATACTCATGCTCAGTGCTCACCCTTTTCACAGATGATCAGTCCATCGTGCTGTTCGAGATGAGTACATACATGACTGATGTCAATACAAATGGGCGATGCTCTGGTCATGAGCCGGCGTAGCTCTACAGCTGAGACTGATCCTCGGATCAGTGCTATAATTCACTGATCAACAGAACGACTCATCCCCAGTGTTGGTGAGTGCTTCTGTTGTTTACGCGTTCTCGTGTCATACGCTGACCAACGTGTTGAACGGTTCTAATGTGAGGTGTCGGCACGTCCGACCCCAGCCTGGTAGGCAGATGCGACGCTACACGTCAGCGGTGTTAAACGACACACCGCATCTTGTCCGAGGTCACCGCCGTCGCGACTTCGATTGCGATTTGCAGCGACACAGTCATTGCGGACTCGATCACCCTGAGACACTCTGGCGTATCCTCTCTGGGGTTATTTGTTGGGGCGTATGGATCGTCAAGTTAAGATCTACAGTCGTTATGTAAACATCTGAGCCGGTGGCGAGGTGCGACTTATAAGAGACGTCCACTCGTGAGCCTCTCCCTTTACCACAAGGACATCACTCGGTCGTAAGTAGTTCATAGCTGCTTTCCGGGCGCGATGGATGGCGTGTCCAGTCGCTGTGTCCTGCCTGTCTGGCCTCTGGGGCTATCGCTCATATACCCTTACCTTCCGTCGTCCTCTGCTTTGGCCGACGGGTTGAGGACAGCAATGATAGGCGGTATAGTTGAGGCGTTTCGCCGGTTATTCTTTTGGTCAGCCAGTGCACTCCTGAACCAAGTGAGCGTCGCCGCGACGTTCGACGAAAAGGATCCAATGTTTAGTGCGTCACTTGGATATGAATCGCTACTGTTCTTTGATGTTTCATTAGACTGGCTATTGTATTGGCTTTCGCGGAGATCTGTGTGGCGTACGTTGTGCGAGCCCTCCTGCCACCTCTCGTACTGGTTGATCATCGGTCTCTATTTCTGCAGGGCAAGCAAGGGATGTCGAGGTGACGACGCGCCACTACGCCTTGGAAAGGAATAACTCTCAGGATCAATGGTCCAGCTATCCAGGTAAAGAGGACCTTAGGGATACTAGCAAGGCCGTATCGTATCTTCCCCGAAAAGAGAAAACGTATCATATGTGGTACAGGCGACGTTTGATGCTTGTCAGCCTCCATGTAAAGGACAAGGGAGTCACCTTGAATGGTCCTTCCTCATTGTTGAACATCCGGTACGTAGACTCGAGACCCGAGAAGTAAGACATATGCGCTGACACACCGGAAAATCGTAGCATATTTGCCTTTGATCAACGAATACTCGGCAATCTCTTGGACGAAGCCCGGCTAGAATTCAAATCGGCCAAGGATAATGTGATATCCGTATGGGCTTCAGACAGGTACTGAGCCAGTCTCGCTTGCTGCAGAAGTTCTGACTTGGTATATAGTGTGAACATGTGGGTCAATATCACATCTAATCCGAAGCGTGACATACGTACTGTCATCCTTGAATCCGGGATGAGAGAAGGGCTCCTAGACGATGCACGCGAGTTCCTCAACAGTCGGTCCTGGTATGCCGCGAGAGGTTCGTGTTCGCCTCTCGGTGAGGTGCAGCAGTCTTCGACTAACATGCGTGCCATGCAGGGATTCCATTCCGTCGAGGCTACCTGCTGGTGAGGTCCACATGCGTACGTTTGCCTGACTATACTCACTCAGCACTCACGTAGTACGGTGCTCCTGGTTGCGGCAAGTCATCTACAATTCAAAGCATTGCTGGCGAACTCGGTTTAGATGTTTATATCATAACACTCTCGCGTGCCGGCCTCGACGATAACGCTCTCTACGAGCTGATAGGCGGATTACCCAAGAGATGTATCGCGCTCATGGAAGACATCGATGCTGCCTTCAAGCAAGCAATCAAGCGCGAGGTTCCTCTCTCCCAGAAGGGCGACGAAGATGGCGGCACACCGGAGCGTTCCGGTTCTCCGTCCCCGGATATGGGTTCGCGCGGTGTGACACTAAGTGGGCTGCTCAACGCACTCGACGGAATTGGCGCACAAGAGGGACGTATATTGTTTGCCACCACAAATAACCATGCTGCTCTCGATCCCGCCTTGATACGTCCAGGACGGATGGACGTGCACATTGAGTTCAAGTTTGCTAGTAAATCTCAGGCAGAAGAGCTCTTCAAGTGCTTCTACAACCCTCCTACGATCGCCGACGGTGTGTCTCAGTTGCTTTGCCTCGATGAGGGTACTGACGATCGTCGTGATCACGCATAGCACAAAATTCCCAGAGCTTCGAGAAGACAGAGCTTGACATCCTCGCAGCGCAGTTCTCAGCGATCGTTCCAGATAGGAAGTTGTCGATGGCAAGCCTGCAAGGATACCTGATGAAGTTTAAGGCTCGACCACAGAGCGCTGTCCACAGCGCGTCCGATTGGGTGGAGCGGGTGCTCGGTGGCAATGAAGATGGTACAGAACTCCATCAGGCCGGGGCTCGCCGATGACAGCCATGTTTGTTGACGCTACCGGTACCTTGGTCACCAAGAAGCTTGAACTGGGTGAGGATACACTCTTGTATGTTGCATTTGAGAAACAGGGACTGAAATGACTTATACCAGTGATCATGTTACGATGCGGCGCTCTACTATTATACTGTAGTGTCGGTGTCGTGTCCGCGCCAGGCTCGCGGCTTCGAGAGAACGGGGGTTGCTTCTAATTACACACAGTGTTTATTGCTTCTCATGACTCGATGGCCACTCGACTCCGTAGAGCCGGCAAGACTATTCCCACTTGGTCTTGCTTACCTTTGGCCTCGTGCCCAGGACAAACCGCTCTTCTACTGTGCTGGCTGCCATTCGTGTAGCGTCTGCGACCGCTCGGTGATGACTCCTTCGGAGTGCCGCTGAGACTATGGGGCGGATGTTCCGCATATAAGAGCATGCGGGTGCATGTCTGGCCCGCCTCACTCCTCGCTATGGAATACCTGCACTCTGTACTTGCCTTCCCGACCTTGATTTTGGATGTCGGCTCAACGAACGCCTCTCAGGCCAGCGCCAGCTCAAACACTTCACGTCCGCTGGCGTTTGCCACTGGAGCACCAGACAACTTATCACATGTCGTACTGAATCTCTTCTCAAGCGCGGTTGTGCCAGACTGGGCGAAACTGTTCTTGATTGGAGCTGTCGTTGAGCTCTGCCGTCGATCGTTCTATTCTCTATGGACATACCTCCTTGATGTTCCGTGGATCACGGTCACACTTGATGACGACGACATCGCGTTTTGTATGTTGCCCTTGATGGTTTGTTCATACAAGTGGTTGACATGCTCTCTTTCAGGGTGGATCTTATACTGGTTGTCACAGCACCCGTCGTGGCGTAAGTCCAAGCCATATAGGTCATCATGTGCTGAACAATAACGCATACTCAACCTCCCATGACACATAGGAAAGGCACGTACTGCTGAGGTCACGACTAGCGATTTTGGCCTCAAGCCCGGCTCCCTATACAGAGGATCCCACCGCCGTGCTTACAACGCAGAGTCTGATGCAGCTATCAGTTATATTCCTGGCGTGGAGAAAGAGCACACCGTGTGGTACAAGTTCCGCTGCGTTAGAATCTCGCGCAGACGCAATCCTGAGCTGTCCTTTGGCCGTCCTCGCGAAACGCTCCAGCTCCGGTTAGTCCGTTTCGACCTCTACACGTCGTGGACGGCCTGTTGTAACTGTCCTCTGTGCACAGAATATTCAGCCTGGACCACGCGATCTTGGACATGATACTCAACGAGGCAAAATGCTTGTACAAAGATGCGAAGGCCAACATAATATCTGTATACACCGCGAATGTGTGAGCGGAGTGGCGTCATCGCTCACACAGGCGTTTAGTCAAGCTCACGTTCCGAAATGTTACCTAGGCACAACGAATGGGTGCACGTTACGTCGCAACCGAGGCGGCCTCTCAGCACCATCATTCTTGATCAGGAAGTGAAGGAGAACCTGCTTAATGATGCAAAGGAGTTCCTCGAGAACAGGCAATGGTACGTTGATCGAGGTGAGCACCATAGAAGCGCGTCCTTTCGATCTACCTCAGCCTTGACATGCTCTAGGTATCCCATTTCGTAGAGGCTACCTTCTGGTACGTCGTGTATCATAATCTCGTTGTCGCGACGGAACCACTCATATGCATTGACTTGAAGCACGGGCCTCCTGGGTCGGGGAAGACATCCCTCATTCGCTCTCTTGCCGGGGAACTGGGCCTCGACGTATACATGGTTACGCTCTCCCGGCCGAGCTTGGACGACAACACTCTCTACAAGCTCATTGCAGATCTTCCAGAGCGATGCATCGCGCTCATGGAAGATATTGACGTCGCCTTCAGACATGACCTCTCCCAACGGCTTCCGTCCAGCTCTTCCCGCATTACCGCTGAGGCTGGGCAGACCAGCCCAACAGCCACTTCTCCGACAGCCACTTCTCCGATAGTGATGGCGACCCCAGCGGCCTCGCCGGTCGGTGGGGTCAGCCTCAGCGGTCTGCTGAATGCACTCGACGGCATCGCTGCCCAGGAGGGACGCATCCTCTTTGCGACGACGAACGACTATGGAGCCCTAGACCCGGCACTCTGCCGGCCTGGGCGTATGGACGTACATATCGAGTTTCACAATGCGGACAAGTCCCAGGCTGAGGAGCTCTTCCGCTCGTTCTACTCGCCGTCAGCATCAGAGAAAGGCGACAAGCTCGACTCTGAAGAAGACGTATCTCTTCATGCGCACGGTAGTGAGGAGACGGCTCCGCTTCATGGCGATGAAAAGTCTTCCTTGGAAACGCCGAGCGCCGCGCCGCCGAGGGGCACTACCCTACCGCGCAATGTTGCATGCACGTTGGCGAGGCAGTTCAGCGCGGCAATCCCCGACCGAGAGCTGTCCGTAGCAGCCCTGCAAGGATATCTCATGACTTACAAGACGCGTCCATTCGACGCCGTGCGCAACGCACCTGGCTGGGTCGCACAGACTCTTGCCGAAAGGAGAAGCAAGGAAACCTGAGGTGCCATGGCTCGCAGTGTTCGTACCGTTCGCAGACGATTCTGAACATTGGCAGCCGAGAACTCACAATGTAGAACACCAGAATAGTGATCAAAGACACCATCATGCATTCCTACAGAGCTCATTATGAAACATTCATCATCGTGTCCATTAAGAGTCCAATGTCCGAGGTAGGCGAGAGATGTAGTGAAACTAGTTAGGGAGACCTATGCTATCAAATTACCTGGGGCTCTATGTGAGTCCTTCAATGAGCACTGTCATTAAGGTTACGAGTCATTGCAAGTCGACGTCTCCTCGGGAACGAGAACGACGCGGATTGGGTAACAGGTATCGTCCGTGTAGAACGTGCTGTTCGCTTTCGGCTCGTAGACGACGATGTCCAGATCATAGTCGTCGATCGATGGGCAGATCGAGAAGCCGTCTGCGTCGTTGTTCATCGACAGTACCGGGTACTCAAGCGACTCGTCCTATGAAAGAACACCGTCAGATTGGCCTGCGCGCTTGAATGGAAACGTACGCACCCCTGCGCAGAATATTTGTGCGGGGTAAGGGGAGCCAATGGCCTGCACGAAGCTGAACACATCAC
The DNA here is from genome assembly GCA_029783445.1 of Fomitopsis palustris. Lineage (NCBI taxonomy): Eukaryota > Fungi > Basidiomycota > Agaricomycetes > Polyporales > Fomitopsidaceae > Fomitopsis > Fomitopsis palustris. Next base: position 462,028 of record JARAOQ010000020.1, on the reverse strand, counting down.
CCGGGTTGGCCGAGACGGCCCACGGCAGAATCTGGGTCACGTTTGCAGCCGGCTCAGGGTAGAGATAGCCGGTGGTCAAGTTGAATGTGGGGAAACTGTTCGACGCGTATGGCGAGTCTACGACAGACGTCTTCATCGTCTCGTCAGTACCCAAACACATAGGCGCCACTTGACCTTACTCACCGCGAGAACCCAGTAGCTACCCGCTGAGCTATGAGATGGTTGGCCCCAGGTCAAGTAGAGGGGTGCGGGATCCGCATCGGGCTGTGCGGGGTTGTACGCGGCAAGCGTAAAGTTGTACGGCAGTGTTGTGTTGCAAGTCTGCAGCTCGTCACAACGACTGACGATGGGGGAAGCCATGACCTGCGCTGACGCAGCCAGGAATGCAGAGGTCCACGCAAGAGCGAACATCATCGTGAGTCGCTCGAAGAATGGAGGATGAGCGGGAGGGTGTGTGAGGGTTGGCTGGTTGGGGACGGGGACACAAAGGCGAACACTGATATGTTGCACCGACGTACTCCCTCTTATATACCTGCGGACCCTTCGAGGTCCATCAACAATGCCCGTCGGGCTCGTGCAGCGTCGTGCAAACGTCGACCGTGACCAAGGTCCGTCGGGCTTCATGCCCGTTCCTTGGAGGCTGGGCACGGTTAGAGTGCTTGAGTAGTCGGCATTGAGCGCGACGACAGGTGCGACTCGCCCGCTGAGTCTGACTGGTGCGGTTGATATCCGCCGACGTGGGTGGTACATACGAGGCGTTGCCTCGTTGAGGCCTCAAGGCCAGCCTTGCGTGGCTCTGCCCTGGCGTGGCGCCGTCAGTGTCGGACCAGAGGGAATCGCACTAGGTGTGGCTGGATCCGCCCACAGCATATGAGAACGCATGGTGACAACTTGCAGCAAATGCATGTATGGCGAACAAGATCACAACTGAACGGGACGAGGACCTGCCGCGAGGCCTCATATGCATGGTCCTGGATTTCAGCCGGATACTCCTCTGTTGTCGAGGTAGCCGAACATTCGTTGCGGCGCGCGGCCAACAGCCGGAGGCGTGTTCTGGACCATCGAAGAGCAGTATGCATCGAGACGATCTGCGCGACCAGACTCACGGGACGAGAGTTGGTGACTCGAGGTGTCCCAGAAAATCGATAAATCCATAAATTGCCCTTTCCCATCAGGAATAAGCAGCCCTCAAGATATATGTTGAGACTGGAACGTCGCCCAAGCACGTAGCATATGAGGTTATAAGATGGACTGGCTGCTCCAGGGAGTTCAACATGGTGGTAGGAATTCGACGCTGAGTGCGGCTTGCAGGAGAATCCAGGTCGAAGCTAGCCAATGAAGTCACGCGGAATAGCCGCTAGTGCACAGCCACCAGTGCCAAGAGACGCACAACGCCGAGAAAAGCGGGGTAGATGCCCCCGTGTCGCCCTCCGATTCACCCGAGTCCGAAATACCACGAAGGTTGTTCACAGCGATTATGCCAAAGCACTACTAGCTTGAAGGTAAGCTTCGGGCCATGATCAAACTTGAGCAGTGCAGGTCCAGTATCGGTAATATGCGATTCGACATTCATTAGACGTATCGATTTAGACGTAGTAACTACCTTCGTGTCTCAATCGTAACAAGATAAGCAAATGTCCTTGTGTAAACGTATCCGTGTCCGTTATGACCTAATGCCCAGCCCATCGATTCAAGCAGCGTACGGGACGATGGAAAGATGAACGGGATAGCAAGAGTCAAGCGTGTAGAAGGAGCTGCCATCGACCGGCTCATAGACGACGATGTCCAGGTCGTAGTCATCGATCGACGAGCAGATTGAGAGGCCGTCGACGTTGTTGTTCATCGAGAGCACAGGGTACTCGGCAGACTCATCCTACATAGAAAACACGATTAGACTATAGTGCTAGATTAGCACCTCTCAATGATAAACGTACCGCAGCGCAGAAGATAGCCGCAGGGTTAGGAGTACCGATAGCCTGCAGGAGCTCGAAGGGGTCTCCAGCTTGGAGGGCGGTGACCCAAGGCACGATTCCCGGGCTGGTACCCGCAGCAGCCTGAGGGTTGAGGTAACCGTCGGTCAAGTTGAACGACGGGTAGATGTTAGACGTCTCGGTGGACGCGAGGGAGGTCTTCGGTGCACTGTCAGACAAAGCGACTATTTCAGTGTTTGAACCTTGCTTACCGCGACAACCCAAGAGCTCGCTGCCGGGCTTCGCGACGGGACGCCGTAGGTGAGGTAGAGTGGGGTGGCCGCACCCGACGCGTTGTAGGCCGTCAAGGTGAAGGGGTACGACAGCGACCCACTGGAGCCATCAGGCAGGTCGGTGCAGTAGGCCGGAGTATCCCTGCGACCGAGCACGGCGGCCATAGCTGGCGACGATGCAAGGAGGAGTGCGGCAGTCCACGCGAGAGCGAACATCGTGGAGGGTTAGCAAGTCGAAGGGGGATTGTTGGTTGGAAGTGATGGGTAGGAGCGAACGCTGGCAGCTCAACCAACGGCTCCGAACCCTTTATACCGCGCAGAAGGATCGGGGCACGGCAGGCGCACCGACATGCTTCCGCGCTCTCGACACGGCCGCTCGCCTGTCGGCGACTTACTGTCTGTGCGCGGGGTGTGTGCTCCGCTGTGCGTGACGAGCCTGGCCGCGCCTTAGCCAGTCTCGGCATGCGACGATCATGACACCGTCGAGCTAAGGCAAGCGGCTGATGCGAACGGTCGTGGGTGACCGATGAGCACTGTGCAGTGAGGAATAGCACAGCCACCTTGGCGTGACATTGCGGGGTAGTACGTCCGACTCGCACTCGGAGGTGAAATCACCGACAACTACACAACCTCAGGAGTGCATCATTTGCAGTGTTATGAAGTAAAATGAAAACATACGACGCGACGTACGTTGCAGGCGTGTTTCCCGTACACTCATGCTAAGTGACGATAAGTTGGTCGAGAAGCTAGCCAACGCTGCTACTGAACGCCGATGACATAATCATGACAACCGCTACTGCTCAGGCGCCCACGGCCATGGACGCCCTCTTCTTGGACGCACCCACCAATGAACGTGCACCCTTACGCTCGGCCTATGATTCTTGGGTATACGGACCATGCGTGTGCAGTAATTGATCAGAAGGCAGGCGTATCATGTTGACAGACAACAGGCGGTCCACCGAGTCACAGATTCAATGCAGCGGCAGTACGTTAACGTACGTGGCGACTAGTGGTCAGCAACAGTATCAAATGACCAACAAGGAGCGCTTCACACGGCGTACGCCTCCTTCAGCGAATAAGAATCTTGGCAGCAGGACTGCCATATAGGTACTACATGCCTCCAGGTCCGAGAATTCGTCCGGAAGTACTAAGCAGAGCACGAGGCTCTGGGGACCTCTGTTCATTCCGTGCTAGTGTAGAATCAAACTCGATGGGGCTGATTACGCTTCAATCAGTATAGGGAAGGATGTAGATGCGGACAGGATAGCAAGTATCGTAAGTATAGAAGGAGCTGCCGGTCATGGGTTCGTATACGACGATATCTAGGCTGAAGTCATTGATCGAGGAACAGATGGAGAAGCCGTCGACGTTGTTGTTCAACGACAACACAGGGTACTCCGCAGATTCATCCTGGACAGGAATGGCAAGAAAGTAGCAGTTGTCAGTCAGTGGTACGAGCGGCACGGAAGCAAACGCACCGCAGCGCAGAATATGGAGGCAGGGTCGCGAGCGCCGATAGCCTGCTCCAAAGAAAACGTATCACCGGGCTGGAGGGGAGTTGCCCAAGGAACTATCTCGTCCTCTCCCGGTGCTGGTATAGGGGTGAGGTACCCATCAGAAAGGTTGAAGGCTGGCCAGTCATTCGTCGGGAAGGCACCCGGAAGCGACGTCTAGAACAGTTGCATCAGCTACGCTCTGGTAACATGCATATGAGAGCATTAGCGCGTATTCCGCCCGCCTCACCGCGAAGACCAAATCGCCGCCTGCTGGACTCGTCGACGGAACAGGGGCAAGGTACAAGGGTATGTTCGCGGGGTTCGACTGATCCGTTCTGTACGCTGCCAGTGTGAGGTTGTACGGCAGTGTTCCGCTCGAGCCGTCGGGTAAACCAGCACACGATGCGGGAGTATCATCGCGAGTACCAAGAAGCGCAGCCATGGCGGGTGCTGCTATCGCGGCGAAAGCAACCAGACTGGAAAGAGAAACCATGGGTCCGTAGCCTTGGATGGGTGTGCCTCAGCAGTGACTGAAGAGGAACCAGGAGCTGGTCCCCTGGGCCTTCAGCAAACGCCATTTATATCCTATCAAGCGTTCACCAGAGCGCGAACGCGCGTATGCCGAGAACAAACTGCTGACCCACCACGGAGTCAAGCAAGACCGATTTCAATGAACCATTCGCAATGGACTCTCGGGGTGACGACGTCAACTGGTGCGCGCGCTACTGTCGCGGACGTGAAAAATCAGCCTAGATGATGGTGGAATGTGTGTCTTCACCAAACTGCAGTGATATGGCCCTTCGACGGTATTTGTCAACGACCTAAGTAGAGACCTTCTGCTCAATACCTCATGCCATCCCAAGTACGGGCAGGGAGCAACGGGCACAAGCCAGTAAATATTAGTACCAAAATCGCCATAAAGTACGAGGTTCCTGAAGCCATTGTGCAACACTGGGCAGCCGAAACCACCCTGTACCAAAATGTCTCCCTTAGCTTGGGCACTGAACGTTGAACCATCTACGTATGTGACACTCACGTGTCACAGGAATATGACAATTGGTCAAGCCGTCAACCTGACACAACTAACGAGTGATGTGCATCACGATGTGGACAATGATACGTACTGGAATGCGCTCCGTTGAGAGACTACACACATTGGCTTGGGTATGATCACTTACATTGTCTGCCAGGTCTAAAGCATAACTTGCTGTATGGCATACAGCCGTATAACAGATCAGCAACCCATGAGTGTCATGAGTAGGAGGATCCTACTATGCATGGACATTCACTCTCTGCGAGGCTTCGCATCTGCTATTTCGCAGTGTTCGGAGCAAGGCATAGTGGGCGCGTGGGATGGCACACATGACCAACACAGTTGGTCATGCGTTCAGACAGTCCATCCGACGCCAACATGCGCTCCGTTCCCGCAGTTGGGTGACACTAGCCTGAGCTTGCCTGTACGATTCAGTCGGAACGAGTCATGAGGTTAAAGAAGATGTGCGTCATCTGTTAAGCTCACCTTGCTAGTATGAAATAGTATGACGGTCTGACCACGGGCCCGGGTTGCGTTACGAGAGCCGGAATGGAGGCAGATTTGAACCACGCGACAGAATTAAAACCATTGATTGCAGGTGGAAAGCCGGCTCCCAGTTGTAACCCGAACAGACAATGACGGGAAGCCTCGGCGAGAAAACGCCAGTAGTTGAGCTAATCTTACATTGAGCAAAATGGATGTGATAGCATTCGTCAAGTTGCAAAACATAGCATCGACACACACCTCAATTCAGCATGCCACTGTGGGATCAGCCACTACTGCTGCCCTCCGAAGTAAAGCAGTTCAATGGCGGTACCCGTGGGCGGACACTGTTTGAATTCCAGGCAGCACAGGCAGCGTTGATCATTACAACTCACTTGCAGTGTCGTCAACGAAGAGCTCAGGGATTCTGCGCCTCCCTATAGCTCTACGAGGTTGTGTGCCCTGTGGCGGCTTCGTCACGACGACAGTATGAGGAGTTGCCAATGTTTGAGCGCTAATGTACACCGCCAGGGCCTGGCGGGCGCGTGTGTTCGCTGCGCGTGAGAGTCCTGGCCCCATACGTCGCGGTCAGGTGACAGCGAGCTGGCTTCAAGGTGGCGCGACCACGTAGGCACTGTGTGCCCTCACCTGTGCTCCGTCCCCCCATACCTACAGTGGCGTGCGAAAAAAACTCCCGCGCCCGTTTTGGCACTTGTAAGAGAAAATCATATAAAAACAAGGGATATAGCTTGCCTTCTGCACTCAGTGTAGATAGAATGTTCTTCTATAGTGGGTGATGTATAGTACATCATATGAGCAGTATACTGCAATCTGAGTGCATAGAGTGAATATATGATCCATTTCCATTGACTCCTGAATAGCCCATGGTATAACCAAGAAAGTACTATGTGTGGAGTTTGATGGGTGTATAAATAATCCTGCATATCAGAGAACTCAACTACAGTGAAATCTTCCCCAAACCCCTTTTGGTGCTGAGACTAGAGCTGGCTCAAACCATATATGTTATCTCCATAAATATGCCAATTTTCTATCACAAGGAATTTGCAGTTCTCTAGTGATTGATTGGTATATGCTACATCAATACCCACCTATTATTCATAGGGTGGGTTCATCATGACCATAGGGCCTCTGCTCTTGTTTGTAGAAATCACTATTGAATTGATGGACTTTATGTATTATCAGAATTGGCCTGTAAAAGTACTAGTAGATGGTGTGCAAGGAAGGCTTTGTCATAACCAGATGCTACATGATGGAAGGTCTATCATGCATGCATCACCCTGAAACACAGACCCTTCCTGGCTGTACCACAGGCAATTCAAAAATGAGTGAGAATTGCCTATAAATCCACATTTATGCACTCAGATTGCAGTATACTGCTCATATGATGTATTATACATCACCCACTATAGAAGAACATTCTATCTACACTGATTGCAGAAGGAGAGCTATATCCCTTGTTTTTATATGATTTTCTCTTACAAGTGTCAAAACGGGCGCGGGAGTTTTTTTCGCACGCCACTGTATGTGACACCGTCGTCGCCAGCTGTCTACAAGATATTGCGGATGACAGCCGGGAACTTCCGGTCAACTGTACAGTTGCCAGCGTGCCCAAACAAGCCACCAGTGCATAAAACCAGTGTCCTGAACACCGCCCACTCCCTCATCCTGCACCCACTCCACTGCGGTGCGAAGTGGCTTACTGCGTCCTCTGACTTTCCGGCGCTCATATAACGGGGCTCGTACTGACTTACCTACCTTTGAGCTGAGCTTGACCTTCATCGTCGACGTTTGTGGGGTACATCTACTAGATGCACCCCATGAATGGCGGCGGTGAAGGACAGATCGTTGTGGTATTCATGCTTTGTATGTAGGAATAAGTGGGGCGGAGTCCTTGTGTATGTAGCAGCCCAGCCAGTATAGCTGGAGACTCGACTAGACTAGCACAGAAGTAATATTGTGTAGGCACTACATGTGCACGATGTAAACGTCGCCCGGCGCTGTCGCCAGGTCACATATTCGAGTAGTACAAATATATTTATGTTTTGTCTAAATATACCTGACTGCAAGGCTGTCCATTACCGAACAGCACGAACGAGCTACATTGTTACTCTGTAGGATTCGGCAATGATTATTACTGCAGCCACATCGCTGCCAGGTGGCCTGACACCTGTCCGCCAGGTAGACCTGGCGCCAGCATGGGGCCATTTCGTCTTCCCGCTGGCAGCCACCTGTCTGCGAGTGCGCCTCATGTGCCTCTCCCACGGGCGTCGCTAATTGGTCTCACATGAATTCTATGTGGCATCCGACTCGAGGTGTAGCATCCGACTCTAGCACTTGCGGGCCATGAGATCCAGATCTCACAACTCCTCCTAAAAGAGTGTATCTGCAAGCATCAGGATTTGGATATGGATTTGCTCCAACAGTATCAAGCGGAGCAGTAAAATAACCGAGCCTAGCGTGCACGTGCATAACGATGCCCGTACCCCCGTTGCGTTGACCTATGCAAAATCCCCACCGCGCGCCCAAAGTCATGGGTAGTATCGTTTCAACAGCCGCGCCGCCTCCAGTAGGGCGTAGTTGTGGGAGGAGGCTAGGGAAAGGCTCCCCGCGGCTCAGGACGGCACAGCTAAGCGCACCTTGGAGCGGGCGTGGAGCACGATCAGTACTAGTATTTGGATTCCACCCATCAGTATTTAGATTGTCCAAATACTGCGTTTGCAGATACACTCTAAAGTACGTATAGCATACTGATAGCTTTCAGCCCTCCCTCGCATAATGTACCTACTCGTGTTCTACGAAATGCCAGCTTCAGTCGAAGGTACGATACCTGTTGTCGATGATGACACGCCTAAGACCTGATGATTGGTCGCTCAAGAAAATGAGTTGAATTGCGAGTGCGTTCGTAATCCCAAGGACATTATTCGACAAACTATACACTAATTAGAAGACAAAGTACCAGCAGAGTTTAGTTGGCAACCGGGATAAGATAGACGGTGACAGCCTCGCAAGTGTCATATGAGTACTCAGAGCTCCCGGGTTGTGCCTCGTAAACGAGCACGACTTCGTCGCTGTAATAGTAATCCTGCGCGGTGCAAAGCGAGAAGCCGTTGACGTCGTTGTTGACGGACAATTCTCTGTATTGCTGGCCCTCGTTCTATTGTATACAGTCAGCAGGAACGATCGTAGTCGCGTAAGACATGCATTGAACGATGAAAGACCCACCGCATCGCAATAAATCTCCGCCTCAGTTGGGTTGGACTCCGTTATGGTGACCGTGAACGACAAGACGTCTCCTTGATTGACTACGTTTCCATACGCAGACAAACCCTGCTCGCTTGGCTCGAGCTGTGGTCGCAAATAGCCTTGTGCCATAGAATAGTAGGGGAACTCGGTGGAGTCCGGTGCACTCTGCGCAGTCTGTGCATGCATTGCGTGAGCTTCTGATCGTATGATCAGGAGGAATGCTGCGTACCGCAATGACCCATTCGCTTGCTGCAGGGCTTGTACCCGGCGGACCGAGCGCGAAGACGAGAGGAATGCTCGTCCCATCCGCGGTGGTCGCGGACAGTGTGAAGTTGTACGAAGGCGAGCCAAAGGAGCCGTATGGTAGGTCCGCGCACGACACTGGGATCAAAGGACCCTGTCTCCCAATGAGGGCAGACATCGCTGGTGCAGCAGACGCAGCCAGAAGTACCGCAGACAGGATAAAGGCAAACATCACGACAGGCGAAAAGCGAATAACGGTCGTAAAACGAGAACGCAAAGATGAAGGTGAACTGCGCTGGCCCACCACAGAATTACGCAGTGGTCTTTATAGCGTTCCGAAAACGCTGTGTGAAATGCAGGCGCAGCGACTGTACACGCAATAATTGAATACTGGCTTGACCATGTCAGGCATGGCTGCCGGTTGAGGGACACGCACTTCCCATGGTCCCGGTGACTGGGTACAATCCAGGGCATCCGTTGCGCGCCCTGGCCGTACACCGACTGACCCGCTGTACAGATCGTGATGCGCGGTCGCGGGTGTGTCATGGATGAAACGCCGCTAAGACGGTGGCTTCGCGCGGAAGGAAAGCCACCAGATCGCGTATACTTGTACCCTCGACCGGTTGCTCTGCCTGTAGGGCTTCCGGTCAATTACACAATATACGGGCACTCGCAGAGAGCATGCGATGCTCACTGTGTCTCTACTTAGTCTTTCAAGGCTGACCTGCAGGAGTGGAAACGCGCCATACGACCTCATGACGTAAGCCCTGGACGCCGCCCGACCGCAAAACCTGGCAGAGGGGGCGTTTATCCATGACATCCAGACTCGATTTGGGGACGTCTGGCTTATACCCAAGCCGTTCAGGGAAGGCACACGCCCTCTACTGGCCCAGAGGGAAGAATGAACTCGCTGACCAACGTGCGACACCGTCGTCTCCACAAAGCCGGAGTTGATTGCAATGCAGGCTAATTCGCCGCGGGTCCCAGCCGGGGTGTCCTGAACGGTTGAACTAACAGCGAGCGCGGGGTGGATACGTAAGTTAGTGTAGGTGCACTGCCATGACTGTCACTACACCTGACAAGCTCGATGTAGGAGAGGTAGTTGAAGTCGTCGTAGGCGTGTCACGCGTCCAGGTGTGCCTGTATACCAATGGATGATTGCATCAGTCGCGTGTATACGCACACAAATCGGTTTGATAGCTGCGAATAATAGTCTGAGCAGCACTTGAGGGGAGGATTACGCAGCATCTGTAACGTATGATGAGGTGCGGCAACTCACGTCTTGCAAACACAATAGCTTTTCGGCGTAAACTGAGCGTGGAGTGGATTGTTCGCTCTCACTCGGTGGCATCGAGTGCACATTTGGGATGGAGGGCCACGCGCGTGGGTCCGCAGATAATTGGCCTACTGAGGGCTTGGACATGTACGCATCGCGAGTTCACTTGCATGAGGACACTGCGAAATCGCCATCATCGTGTATACGGACATGAGAGGGAGTGGACGTACCACTGAGCAATACGCTCTCGGACCTGCTGCTGCAAAGCTCGATAAAAATCAGAGAAGGCCGAATATATTAATTGTTATTTCAGAATCCAAGGATTCAAAACGGTAATGTATCGGAACAGCAGGGAAAGTCACACCACGCAAGGGAGCTTATAGTGAGAAAGTGACTGCAGATGATGAGAGTCAAAAGCAAGCGCGTAAACCGCGAATGAGCGATCGGGTGGCTACAATTCTTCTCACTTCCCTTACCGCCATTGACCGCCCTTCTTCAGCCCTTCTCATCACGCACGGTTGTGCAGGGTTTACCTCTCAGAATGGCGACTGTATCCATTTCAAAGGCTGAGAGAGCGTACATCCAAGCCTCGCTTCAAGCAAATCCTCCTTTGCGCGCCGACGGTCGCTCTCTGCTTGACTATCGAACTGTGTTTCTCGAGACAGGCGTAGCCCCTCTTGCGAACGGGAGTGCGAAAATCAACATAGGGAAGGCGGCACAAGACGGTGGCGGGGGTACTGAGATCCTCGCTGCTACGAAACTAGAGGTCGAGGATGTCGAAACGGGGGACGGCGTCGACGGCGGACGGCTGGTCTGCACAGTGACATGGTGCGTACGACTCCTCGCTAAGCATTGAGCAATCTGGCGGGCCGCCTCAACTGCGTGGTTGACCGGTTCGAAGACAGCTCCCCCTCTGCATACCCCCACCTCTCCTCCAATGCACTAGACGAGCTGCAATACGACCTCACCACCATCCTGCACCAGACACTCGCGCACCCTGCGCTTCATCCACGCAATCTCGGCATCCTCCCTCACAAGAAGGCATGGCTGCTGAGCGTCGACCTAGTGGTTCTCGCGGACGCAGGCAACGCCCTGGACGCACTCTTCATGGCCGCCCGCGCGGCGCTCTGGGACACCAAAGTCCCGCGAACGCGCCCTATCCAGTACCAAGCACGAAGAGCCGGTGCGGTGGACGCGGATGCGATGGAAGTTGAGGGCGACCCGGCTGCGGGCACAGGAAGCGCGTTCGACACACGCGATATGAAGCGGGCTGCGGCGGATTTTGAGCTCCCGGATTATTGGGACGAGGGGGAGGTGCTAGACGGGCGGGACTGGTGGCCTGTATGCGTAACGCTGAATTTGGTGAGTGTTCTGCTGTCTTGGATGGTCTGCTGTTCGTATTCATCATGGATATGTTGTTCGCACAGCTTCCACCAGTACACTTCCTGGATGCGACCCTGCCGGAGGAAGCCTCCTCACCTGTCAAACTCTTGTTGTCGTTCTCTTTCCCGTCAAATCAACAACCAAGCCTGCAGGCTATGCGCATGATGGGATCGGGTGAACTTGTTCTGGCGCAGATCAAGGCTCTTTTGGCTGTAAAGACTCCCCTCAATGCTCCTCCTGTGTAACTAACGCCTGCGACCTAGGATGGCGAGAAGTATGCGCGCGGTCTTTTCCAGGCGCTCGAAGCAAAGCTCCGCGATGAGGATATACGGAGAAATGTGAAGGCTCGTGAAAAGTTTATCGTGCGTTGACCCACCTCCGACCGCCAGTGTTCCCTGGAAATCTTGAAGGCGGTGTCGTCAAAAGTAGCGCAGTATCAGGTATTGTATGGCATAATGCATCTATTCTACGAAGCGTGAGGCGCTGTTATATCCGCGCCCATCCATACGTTTCGCATTGACATTGGAACCATAGATGGTTGACCTCACTGTCCATCTTTTTCACTCTCGGATAGCTTCGCACGACTCCCATCAGTTGGGGGTGTGCGCTTATATACAGTATGGCGCTCGTCGCCTTGCGCCGTCCTAGTGCTGTTTGCACGGGGCCAACGTCTCCCACTTGTTGGGTCATGGATCAATGCCGGACATGCGCGTCGGCATCGACTAACCGCACGTTCAGCCTAGTTGTCACTTGCGCGAGAGAAAGTCTTGCCTTCGATTCATCTGGCTGTGTGCGAGCCAGCGGCGAGAATATGGGTCCGATCGGTACGATGGCTGCACCGCGCAACTCTGGTACGTGTTGTTGAAATTGATCTATGTTGGTATCTGAAGATGCCGAACAGCATCGCGATTATGATGGCGTGTACGTATGCCTCGGCCGCTCACTGTGCGCATGCAGACGATGCGGCCCCGGGCGCGGAAATACTGGTAAATACGCGATATTTTGGTGCTGGTTCAGGCGAAGATGCCCTCTGAGCTATTCCAGCCATGCACCAGTGGACCGATTGTCCATCCCACGAGCGTGCCATTAAGGGGTGGCTCACAGCGTGAACATCGTCCTCTTACCGGCAACTACTGGACTGTGGCTAGACTCGTTGAATATGCGTACCAGTCAAATTCCGCTGACGCCGTGTGCTGACATTAGTAGAGACTATAGTCATTGAAAACACGGCTAGTATCCCTAGTGCAGTGAGTTCAAGTTTACGATCGAGTCAGATCGGCTATGGGGTATTGGGCGCTTATGCTAGTAGCGCCCGCGGGACGCAAGGCTGGGCTGCTACTGTGGGGCGCCTGGACGCCTGGATCATCGCGCTCAGCGATGGCCGTGGCACCGAGAACGGCGAGTGGACACACCTTGACAGTTCTACAGTGCGGCCGAGCATCGCCGTCTATCCATCCAGTACAGCCGCGGCGGGAGCCAAGATCCCTTGTACCGGACCTCCTATCCGGGGGCGCGCCACGACGTCACTGCTGCTGTTGCTTCCGCCGTATATAAAGCGTTGACAAGGTGCATCCTCACCTGCAGAAGGTCTCAAGACCTACACCCATCGCCACCCACTTCATTCAATGTTTGCCCTTTCCAGTCTCCTCGCTCTTCTAACCACCACTGCCTCGGCATTGCCGACGCTGCGAGTGCGACAGCAAGGGGCCTCATGTACTGGTCTTGCGGACGGCTCGACGGACTCTCCATCCTACAACTTTACCCTTGCAGCTGTTAACACAACGCTGCCCAGCGCGAACAATACTGGAGCCCCTCTGGTCCTCGGTTGGGGACCCTCAGGCACGAGCCCCGCTGCCAGTGCATGGTCCATCTCCGTAAGTAATTGACACTGCCTGTGCCAGTCCGCCTCTGAGTCAGTGCTATCAGACCTATGCCGCTTGGCATTCGAACGAATGGCCGTACTTCACACTCTCCGACGGCGCCCTCTACCCGATACCAGGCCCTGATGAGTCCGGCCTTGGTGCATATGATCATGAAGTGGCGTCCGGAGACGAGGTCGCCTTCTGGGTCACCATCCAGGAGCCAGATCCTACTCCCGCCCCCATCTACTGTGCAGCCGTACGTAATATGTTCCAATCCGTGTCATTCTTGGCTAACACTATTCCTCAGGCCGCTGACGACCAGGAGTATGCTGTCCTTGCCGTGAACAACGATGCAGACCACTTCTCGTTGTGCGACGCTACAACGTCGTGGCCCAACACCGTCCTTGTATACGAGCCGGCCGACGGCAACAGCAACTACGATTATACCACCTGCTACCCTGTGCAGGTCAACATCATACCGTATGATGCCTCTGCGTAGTCCACCTGTCTCACTGCTACTCATTGGGCCCCTCTTATGACCGGATGCTTTGTATTGGAATGACCAAATTGGACTTGTCATGTGGACCACCATACCTTTGTAGTGTCATATAGTGCGTAGTTTAGTGTCAAGTAGTGCATAATGCCACCGTGATACTTAGCATGAACCCTCTCGGGCCGGGCTTACTGTACAAAGATCTAATGACCACGATCTGTTCGGGATTTCTCGCTCATGAAAGTGTTGCATTGCAGTCATTAGTTTCTTCTCGTGCTTCCGACAACTTCAACATTTGGGAATGGAAACTAAGTATAGGACGTCAACGGACATGCAGGGTCGCTGCTAGCGTGCCACATCTCTCTCCATCATTGCTGCATGACTGAACCTCGCGCATACTGCCGGCATGGCGGGTGTCCGATAGACACTACAATCTAAGTTGTCCTTGCTCGAACCACGCTCGTACCAAGCCGTTCATGGCTCCTGCAGACTGTGGAAGCTCTGACCAGCATAGCCATACACATAGCGGATGACATGAGTGCGTTTTCTTCCCTCGTCCCATAGCTGCTCAAGGTATCCCAAAGGGTATAGGAGAGTCACATTGAATGTCTCACGACACACAACCCCGGAAGCAGATTTTATTAGCGGCCGGCTCTGTCTGCACACTGTCAAGAATACTCTGAAGCCGCGGGGCGCCGCTGTTCCTGACCCTGAACATGCCAGCCTCGAACTGAAAGGGTACGTCACGATATGTCGTTCCGCGACAACCGGGTGCTAGACATAGATGCGAAAACTCACTGAATCCGCCTCTCGTACACCTAAGCTAGCTGTCCAATATAAAGACAACGGATTGACTGATGAAGACGGTGGGCCAACGTCTCACTTAACGGCACACTCCTCCTCGAACTCACATCCTCATGCTGACTTTTGCATCTGCTACGGCCCTACTGGTCTCAATGGCCTGCGCAACTGCACAAGGACCCGGACCTGCAGTCCCTGCGTCGTGCGATGGCCTCCCTGCGGGCTCCCTCGGGACACTGTCATCGAACTTCACGCTTGCTGCGTATACTCCTGACGGATCCTACCTCGACTCACTCGTACTCGCCTCGAGCTCATTGAACGTGATCGATGATGTCAGCCAGTGGGTCATTGCTGTGAGAAAAGAGTGTATGTTATATTCATAACCATGAACTCACTCGCTCTTCTGTGGCAGACGGCTGGAAGTGCTGCGAGCGGCTCAGCGGCCGAGTGGCCGTACTGGTCAATGGGATTCGGAGTATTGACTCCGCAGCCGGGACCAGTTGAACAAAGCCAGGGTTTGGCTGCATATGCCAACGCAGTCGGACAGGGAGACTTGCTCTCATTTAACGTCACTGGCTCCGTAGAGATCCCAGCAAGGATTTATTGCGATGCGGTGCGTAGTCGACTTGGGCAGGGTGACGTGAAGCGTTGTTGCTGAGAATGACCTTGACTATTCTAGTACGAAGGCCCTAACTTGGATAGGCTGCTGTCAGTCAACAATGACGTTGATGACTTCTTCCTGTGCATGGCGAGTGGTGACGGATACGACGGCCTAAACGTGCTCGTCTACGACGCCGAGTCAGGAAACCCCGCGTACGCATACGATACATGCTGCCCCATCTCAGTCTACATTAGTCTCCTCACGAACTGACCAATAGGAAATACATTCCTAGCAGTAGCAATGACATACCAGAGGTCGCCATCGGGCGCCGCACATAATTTCATTGAATCAATGCAGCAGGCGCCTCGCGTCACGCACCACACTGCACGTCACTGAGACCACTGGAACCGAGCTGTGAATTGCCATGCAGAGAATTGACTTTAGTCCCCTGATCTACATACACCAAAGACGCGCAGTAGCTACTGGACTCCGTCAGCGCAGAAAGACACCGTTCAGTGAGTTGATAATCGAGATGCCCTTCGAGCGGAACGTATCGGGTTCCACATATGCAAGCACCGACACGGTTGCGTCCCAGACCAGGTTCCGCGGGTCATCATTATCATAGGCAGGCCATAGCTGTGTGACATTGTCATTCGACCTGAAGCTGTTGGGATCCAAGTCATGTATGAAGCTCGCCCACGAGCTGCTCATCAGCCGGGCGAGCTCGTAGTAGCTCCGAGGCTCGTCAGCGAACGGGTTAGGAGATGCCTGGTAGCCGTCCCCACGCGTGTTGTCGAACACGAACGCGATTTCGTCGTAGTGCGATGCGCCGGCTACTAGGGACGCGCCACTCGGCCGAGTGTTGAAGCGGTAGCAGTATGCGGGCGTGCCACCGGCCGCCCAGGTTTGACACTGCAAACGGCGGTTGGCAATGAATACAGCGTCTCCGGTGTAAGCAGAGGTACGCCGGAACCTACAATCTGGGGTCAGTAACGGCGTGTGCGAAGAAGTGTATGCTAACTTACTGTAGGCCATGATAATCGTCCAGGCGTGTACAGCCGAGATCGGTCGGAATACCTTCGCAAGGATCATCAGGGTAGCCCGCCATGACTAAGTTAGCCAGGTCGGCTGGCAACGGAGGAAACGTGGAGGTTCCGGACTTGCTCCCTTCTGTATCAGACCTCATTTCAGTGTCAGCACGCTTGAGAGTATGAACAGCCTCACCCTCAAGATATTTGAGAAACTCCTCGGACGTATTGATTCCAGTAGGCCCTAGAAGGGTTCCTTCGTCGTTGTTGGCACCCGAGATGACAGGGACGTGGACATAATCCCCCGCCGCAAGTAGCTGACTCCCGTAACCCGACACAAAGTCGCCATCAAGCACAGGACGCCAGGCTGTAGCATTTGTCGTGTTGATCGCGGCATTGATGACCTCGAAGGGAGCATTGCGTAAACAGCTGAGGACATCAGAAGCTCCAGTGCAGTTCGCGAGGTCAACAACTGCTTGATATTGATCTTCGAAGTGTTCCGCGGTGTACTGAGAGTCGGGCTGGATAGAGTTCCCCGACTCCATGATTGCAGCTCGGAAGAGTCGATCGTCCCGCCCATTGTACGCGACGAGGTGGAAACCAATTGACATGGCACCAGCGCTCTCCCCTTCGTCACAGTAATCTCGGGATGAGTATATGCTCCCATGATACAACACTGCTGAGAACGTACCCCAGAGAGTGACCTTCGTTGGGTCACCTAGGTCAACTGTGAGCGGCGATCACACTCGCTGGCGGTGATGATTGACAGACCTCCGAAAGCGCCAATATTTTCCTGTATCCAATGTAGAGCCAGTCGCTCGTCTCTCAGGCCCATGTTGCTAGTACCCTCTTCAGCGAGCGCTCTCGAGGCCAGAAAACCCCTGTGCGCAGTTGAGCGTTAACGTGAAGGGAAGACACAACCATGATACCAACCACGCGGAGAGGCGGTAGTTGAAAGACACGCCAATGAATGGCTTGCCTATCCTCACGCTATTCTGGACGATGAACGACACGTTGTAACGTGGATCGGATGCGCCGCCGGACCAAAAGCCACCTCCCTGTACGTCTTCCAGTCAGCATAGAGCACATACAGAGCTTGTTTCTTTACGTACGTAGATCCAGACCCCCACCGGAAGTGGTTCTCCGTAGTAACGGTAGTTGGCAGGCCGTATGACGTTCAGATACAAGCAATCTTCGCTGAGATCGTGGTCCCAGCTTGGAACTCCCCACGGGTCATGCTACGAAATATATGAGCACCCATAGAATCCGAAGATTTGATTGCTACTAACGCCATAGCCTACACACTGAGAGCTATACTCTGTGGCATCTCTAGCTTCGCTAAAGGAAGTTGTTAACGGTTGAGGATTCGCAAATCGCAGGTCCCCAATGGGTGGCTGGGCGAAGGGTATGCCGAGGAAGAAGTCTTGATCATATTCGGGGTTGTAACGGCCTAGGTACGTGCCGTTGCGGGTGAGTGCACTCGGTGGCGTTGACTTGCAAGAGACTGCGACAGGGAGTACGAAGAGGGCAACCGCAGTTGCAAGGATGCGCCGGTTGAATGAGCATGCGATGACCATGGCACCTTGCAAGGGAGAGAGGAAGGTATTGGCTATGTCGAAGGATTGGAGGTCCTTGATATATTCGTACCTCCTCGGGACGATGTCTGGAACCTGTCGCTGACAAAACAACTGAGAGACCCACCTTCAAGAGCCGTAGTTCGAACAACCGCACACTCTCGCATAACGGTTTTCCTGCTGTCCAAAAGCAATGTTGGTCAGCAAACGGAGACCCGAACTCATCGTGTTGATAGGCCGAGAGGCCGGGGTATACATGAGATGCCTCGACCTCAGGCTGATGCTGCGGCAAAGGTCAATGAGCACGGACAGGCATGTTGACGGATTGCCTTCCAAGTCAAGTTCTGCATCGAGCGGAGAAGCCATGACGAGTTAGCATGGTGCATGAGCAACTGACCGAGAACTGAAGGTCTGTTCTGTATAGCACCAAATGACTAGCAGCGTGCTAACCCGATGCGCCTACGACATGATAGCGGAGCGTCCTCAAGTTGAGAAAACCTCGGCAGGCAGTACACTGACGTACGATTCATAAGCACAAGCTGCCGGTATCAATATGGGTGATGCTTACGCGGATGACGTTCGAAGTTGCAAGAGGCTTTTGCGATTCTCCATGTCAATTGCATTGACCGACGTGTGGGGACATCCGCTGTGAGCGGGAAACCTACCTGGGATAGACTCCAGTGGCACGATAAGCGTTTGTGCTTGTATGTGAGTAGGCGGAACGCGAGTGGAATGGCTTAAGGATGACTAAAACATCGCAGGCACGAAGGGCACCTTCACCTATGATGCTGCTGACTGGTCAACCTCTCCAAAAGCTCAAATCAAAACTGTACAAGTCGGGTATGTGTCCATTACATCGGGACGACGCACCTGATGGCGCGAAATATTCTCATGCAGCGTGAGTGAGGGTAGAGACCGACTCTCCCTATGGGTGGCTGATTACGGGTCGCATTCCCACCTCGTACATATCGTACTCTGGCGCAATCAACTCACTTTGAGGAGTCAATAGTCGCCACCTGACGAAGTGGGGATCAACAATAGTGTCCCTGGTAGCAAGACGCCTGCATTTGCGGGCGTAGAGCCTGCGAACTTCGAAGCTATACTTTGACCCGTAGTACAAAGTAATTGAATACGCGAAGTCTACTGTCCTGGAGCTGTTCGCATTGGGGTTGTCACTATAGACTCCGTCGTCGTCAGTTTCGGCATGAATGTTGCATTGTGACACCAGACTCACTGCCAGTGGGGCGTGGTCAATGCATCAGAGAAATACATACACGCAAGGCAGGTTAGGACGGTGAGGGAGACACATGCACCGGGATGATACTGACATAGTATTGAGACGGAGTGTAGCACATCTTCAACTTGAATGGCAGCTGCGGTTCAATTGAACTGTGAAGTTCACTCACTGGAAAATAGAATGATGCGATCGAGATATGGATCCTCTCAAACGGCAGCGAATTCTAAGCTGGTATCTGAGTATTATGCAACTTTTTGGTTGGAGAATTCATTAGCCTTAGGAGGACTTGGTAAGTAGGTTAATGCACTGTATAATCCATATATGGCTGGTTACATGGCAATTACGAAATAGGCTGCTGACGCTGGGCCGCCGCGCCTCACTTGTTCCTGGACCATCATCATCTGGTCGTATAGGCAGCTCTCCTGCATGTTCTGCGTGCCTCGTTATGCATGCATTTCTCCAAAACTTACCAGCAGCTGCTGCTCACCCTCCCACCTGAGCTGCGAGACAGCGCCATCGAGTACCGCAAACTGAAGAAGCTGATTAACCAGGTCGTAACGGAGCTCACGTCCATCGGTGAATACTGCACTATCACTCTGGCTCCATAGCACTCATATAGGGACTGTAGGGTTATCACCAGAAATACTACACGATGTTTTGCAGCCTGGCAGCACTGAGCTGACGGCACCGAGGACGATCATAGTCAACGAGCAAGAGGTTGAGGTGAGCCGCTCATCATCACGATGCTGACTCTCCTCTTATGCCTTGCGCAGGTCATTTATGAATTGAGCAGCGTCGAGGACCATATCGAGCCTCGTCTGCGTTTGCGCGTTGAGTCACACGACCAACAAGAAGACACTCGCCCTGCTCTCCCAACTGGTATCTCGGCGAAGGATGGAACCCTGAAGATTGGCGATGACCCCACGTTGTCATTGACAGGGGATGATGCTGGCAGGGTCAGCAGGGATGATACGGATGTATCTGTGATCGTCTCGCCGGAGGTAGCAGAGTCAACGGGATCAGCCCACGTTCAGTGAGTTGCATCAGCCCATAGTGGTCCTACCGGCATCTAATGCCTGACGTATCCAGATCTGAGGCCCACGAAGTTGTCATACCCCTCGCCTCCGACTCCGCATTCTACCAGCTTCTCACAGACGCCCTCCAGGTCTTGAGTTCCCGTCTCACCGCTCTCCGTCTCGACTTCGAGTCCAAGTTACATGACCTCTCACGTACGATCTCCCAAGCTGCACGCCCGATGTCTGCCACCCATTCCTTCCGCGCCCATTCTGCGCACGATACACATGCCTCCGCGATCGACGTACAGACGCCGTCACATATCCCGTTCTCCTCGCACAAGTCCGATCTGTATGCCTGGCGCGAGGTCTTCCAGCTGTACATGGACGCGGAGATCTTTGAGAGCCACGCAGAGGCGTCGCGCGGGGAACGGCCCATCGACGACGCAGAGGCACGCATGGGGCACTTCCTCCTGCAGCTGTCGGAGCGCGGGCTTGCGAGCGGGCGGAGATTCGCGGTGAAGGAGAGCCGCGACGCGCTACGTACGTTCCTTAGCCTGAATGCATTCATCCTCGACGTGCGCAAGTTCCAGCACGCAACCGCAGAGGCGACGCGCAAGATCCTGAAGAAGCACGCGAAGCGCACCGCGCTGCCGCTTCCCCCTGCCCTCGCGTCGCCGTTCATGATATCCGAGGGAGCGACCCCGCGCACGTTCTCTATTGTACTGCCGAGCGCGGGTGAGCCTGGCGGCGCGGCTGCACTTGTGCCCCGCTCAACGGTGTCGCTCTCGCACCTGCTCGGACAAGCATTGGGCGAGACCATCCTTCCGATCATACCGCATATAGACGACTATGCATGCCTCATATGCACCAACATTGCCTTCAAGCCAATTCGCTTGTCCTGTGGACACCTGTTCTGCGTGCGGTGGGTTCTACCGTCTTCACCTCCTTACACGGGCAATTGATTGGAGTAACAAAGGTGTTTGGTCAAGATGCAGAAGCGTGGACAAGATCACTGTCCCATGTGTCGCGCGAACACTGTCCTCTCTGCCAATCGTTGTATGTAGTGTTGTTGCATCCGAAGCACGATGATACTGACATCCGATGTAGCCAACGTCGACTGGGCAATGCTCAACTTCATGGCAGACTGGTTCCCCATCGAGGCTAAGAAGAAGCTACGTCAGAACGAGAGAGAGGTCGCAGAAGAGGAACTGGAAGAACTCGGCATTGACAATCCCAACTGTGTCATCATGTGATACGTACTCGTTATGTTTCTTGGGCATTGGTTATCTATGGATCCCTCACGTCGCTGATCACCTCTGGTAAGACTTTGTTTTCAATTTGTTACGGATCTAGGACCTTGGTACAATGATACCTGATTCGGGGGCTCGTGCTATTTTGTTGAGCCGCGTATAAACCATAACGGTACGTTCGGTTCATGCTTGCTTCTCAGTAGAACACTTGCTGCGTAGGTGGCTACTGTATGTTTCTTCTGTCTCTGCTTGGCAAATACTGGGTTAGGAGGTCGATCGAGACCATCGTGTATCATTTCACCATGCAGATCGACCTACCGACGTCATCTCGCATTCGTCTGTGGCAACCACGGACATGTTGAAGGCCTGATTTGGTTGAATACTTTTCCCCATTTGCTATGTTGACCGCTTAGAACATTCCCTGGCAACATTGATCTATTTGTGTCTGTGACTTCTGAGTATATAACCGGAGTGCATACGGGCCCACAAGCCTACTTCTGTCCCTCTGACAGGCCCCCCATTCTCTGTATTTCAGACAGACGGTTCCCGCCGCTCTCGTACTTTGTTGCAGCACAGTGCACATACGCCTTGGGAAAGAATGCTTTGAAGACAAGGTATGCGAACATCCCGGGGCTGAAAAGCTGGGTTCTCTCAAGCTTGTGCATCGTGAGCGGTGCCAGCGCTTGCCCAACCACGGTGCGTCCGTATTGCACTCGGGCCGCTCTACTTCTGCCAGTGTTCGTATAAGTCCCGAGAATATATGGGGACCCGACTTAAGTCTGATCCTTGCCTACGCGAGCTCTGACATGATATTCTGTGCGGACGCCATGGCGTCCTATTGTGACTGATTCGCTTGCGCGACAAGCCCCCGGTGATTTTCGCGCCATGGTGTGTCCGCACTTATGTGGTGGCAACACCTTGTCTAATTACCACGATGCTCGACGCGGACGCACACGTCCAGACATGACGCCTACGTACATTCGTCTTGGCCGTCTGAAACTTCCGTGACACCGCGTGTGCGGACAGTGCGGTAGTATTGCGTCGGCATAGGACGAGACAGTGACGAAACTCATCCCCGCGATTCGTCACTTTGTCCGGTTCGATTCGAGCCCCATGATTGAGTTATACCGGGCGGAACCGAGAGCTGCATGTGGTCTCAATCTTCGAGCTGTCTGCGAGGTGACTGCGCCGGAGTGCATCTTAACACCTACTTTCCTCGGAGGGTAACCGAGGAACGTCGTCGAGCAGCGGGCGGATCGCGGGAGCTGAGGTTATTTGGAATTGCCAAGGCAGGCTATGGCTACATAATTCACGCAGAATCCTCGAGACACATATCTCGCTTGCCCCGGTCACTCGTTCTAGACCATCTTGCCCTCGTTTCGTTCCCTCCGCGAATGCGCGCGTTCCTTTGCTGATTCCTCCAGCCCTCCAGAGGCTTTCTTCCTACCACGCTCCTTGCTCACCTTCGGTCACCACGGGCATCCTCGTTCACCAGCCTCGTGGTCGTCTCCGTCGCCTGGATTCCGGGCGCCAACGTCTCTGTACACTTCAAACTCTCTCCACAATCGGTGCCGCTCTTTCTGTCCAACCGACGCACTCTCCTTTGAGTCAACTATGTCTACGACACCGCTACCGCGCACGCCGCGGGACCGACCCCAACCTGTCGAGAATCGTAGCTCAATGCTTAGAGCATCAATCCTTGAAAGCGCCTTAGAGCTTGGCGTAGGCAATGGGAACGCGGTCGCGAAGTGGATGTTCAGTCCTGTAGAGGAGGGGAACGAGGAGTTTGATGCTGAGGTACGTCTGCCCGGCGTCCTCCATTGTCTGTCTTACGCGTCTAGCAGACCACAACGTCCCCAAGCTTGACTTACGCATCGACTGCTACTTCCGAGGACTCCTTCCTCTCTCATTCCCAATCTTCACGAACTCAGCCCGGTGCTGGGATACTGCTTTCACCACAGAAGGGGTCTAATTCAACAGGCCTCGTACCATATCCCGCGTATCCTTCGCGGGACGGACTCTCACCCATAAGTGAGGGTGCACAACGGATACAATTCGATCTCAGCCCGTCGCCTGAGCCTCGGGTCATATCCCCCACACCGCCCTCAGGATTGGGTAGCCGGTTCCGTAAGCTCCGTCTCAACACTAACGGCGATGAGAGCGACGGGGGATACCTCAGCGACTCTGGAAAGTTGAAGAAAGAGAAGAAGGCTAAGAAGACCAAGAAGAAGGCGAAAGATGACGGCACAGGGACCGAATACGAAAGCGACGGGGGTTACTTCTCGGAGGCGAGTCGTGCTCAGCGCAAACAGAGCAAGAAAGACAAGAAGGCGGCAAAAGAGAAGGCGGCTGAGTCGCCGACCACGGACTACGAAACGGATGGCGGCGGAATGGGGCGGGCGAAGACGAAGAAGAAGCGTGCACGCAAGACGTCGCTCATGTCACCGGGCACTGGAGACGAGAGTGACGGGGGTAACATGTCTGAGTCCTCTGCGAAAAAGAGGGGCTTCTTCCGCCTCAACACACGTTCGCGCAAGAAGCGAGACGCAGAAGATGCGGCCGCACAGGCAGTTCCGCCCGTTCCTGCCCTCCCGAACAACATGATGCCTCTCCCCATCGCCGACCGCTTCCTCCGTAGCCCCACCCCGAACATGTCGGAATTGTCCCGCACCACAACCGATACTTCACAAACCATGTCAGAGTTTTCGCGCGGGACAGCCGAATACTCGCGTACGGCGACACCTGTGGGCGGCTCGACAACGACCCCCGAGGAGGCCAGCCTGATCTCGTATGCGACCACAGATTTGGACGCAGGATCGATCATAGCACGCGAGGGCCTGACGAAAGCATTCGGAGATGCCAAATCTATCCACAGACCGAGCTACGACATGCTCGCCACTTTCCGCAACCCATCGTCAATGCCGCCCGTCCCCGGTCAGCCGGAGGGTGCACCGTCTACACCATCTCCGCTATCCCAGCGTGTGAACGGCTCCCCGACCCAATCGCCCAGTAACAGTCCGTCAAAGTCAAAGAGCGCAAGGCCTATCATCTCGGCACCTAATACGGCCTTGTTGAACGCAAAGCATGTCCCGGCGCCGCTCGTCCTCGGCTCTCCCACGTCTGTTCGCTCGCAGACCGCCGTTCAGTATCCGCATACACCTGGCTCGGACTACGTGATGGTCACACCACTTGTCACTCCCACTGCAAACCAAAACGTGCGGCCGGGTGTGTCACCAGAAGCGGATGCCGACGCTGTAAAGCCCGAATCATTATCTCCCTTGCCCTCCCCTAGCAGGAAAATGTTTCTTGATGGCAATGCCCCACCCAGTCCGAAGGGTAGCCAGTCCTCCCTACGCCCACAGGTGCTCGCATACTACAACATACCACCCCCTACCCCACCGCCTCAAGGGCCGCTGCCTGAAGTCCCTATGCCTCCTAGTGGATTAGCGAGCTCCTCGCCTGAGCTCTCGCGCACTACGTCGGCAGATGACACGCGTGCGCGCAGCCCGTTCGCCCGTTCACCCCTCTCCGTGTCCCGCGCGAATCCCCCGACGCGTGCGCTGCCATCTACCCCGCAGTCCGCACCCACGCACCCCGTACGCTCGTCCTCCGAGTCCGACGCGGGACCAGCGCCCTCTGTGCCTATCATCTCCGAGCCCGTACCCCGCGCACAGCGAGGACGCGTCTCACCATTCCCCACCGCACCTGTACAGCCCGCACGCGCGCTCTCGCCTATGTTCGCGCGCCCTGAGCCCCCCTTGAGTGCGGGCCCGACGGGCACTCGTGCGGACCGGATGGCGCGGTACACAGGTGGCAAGCCCGCATCGGACGACTACGCGTCGCCGGGTTCGGCGGGCTGGCTAGACCCGGGACGGCTCGACGCGCGGTGGGCACCGCGATCACACTCTGCACTGGACCACCGGCGGCCGGACGTGTACCGCGCCGCCAGCCCCATCCGGAAGAAGGTTTCGTTCGAGGACGTGGGTCGTGGTCGCGGTGATGAGGAGGACGAGCTCGTGTACGCCGGCGAGCGCTCACGATCCGACTTCGACGACGACCGCTCGGAGCTGAATATGGATGACGAGCGGTCAGAGCTGAACATGGACGACGAGAGGTCAGAGCTGAACATGGACGACTCGGATGTCGAGGGCGATGTAGAGCCCGCCATTGTCCTGCAAGGCGAGCCAGAGCCACACGGAGACGATGACCGGTCGTTCTACCCCGAGGACGACGACCGCTCGGCATACTCCCGCCCGGATACGATGTATTCGGAGGTCGAGAGCGGGGATCGGTCAAGCATGTGGAGCCAGTCAGACGGGCGGCGGAGCTTCTACGACGAGGAGAAGAGCGCTGCTGCGCGCGAGCGGTTAGTGCGGCGAGTCGATAAGATGTATGGCGAGTATGCCGTTCCGCCCGTTCCGTCTCTCAATGCACGGCCGCTGAACCGCGGTGTGGTGGGCTAAGCGTCTTTGTGAGTGTATGGATGGATGGATGTTCCTATGGTGTAAGCTCTGTGTTAGCTCTCGATACCGTGGACAGACGGACTCTGCGCCCGTACGTTATTGCCGAGTATCTATGTCTTGGTCCTTCGCCTTGCTGTCCGTATGTTC
Source organism: Fomitopsis palustris (assembly GCA_029783445.1). Classification (NCBI taxonomy): domain Eukaryota; kingdom Fungi; phylum Basidiomycota; class Agaricomycetes; order Polyporales; family Fomitopsidaceae; genus Fomitopsis; species Fomitopsis palustris. The sequence goes on along the minus strand of JARAOQ010000020.1, from coordinate 436,175 downwards.
TGGATGACAAAATCCCCTCTCTCATGTAGGTTACAGGCTCAGTTATCTTGAGTTCGGCTTAAACGACTCGCGTCCCTTTCGGTGTAGAAGTTTGTCGTGGTTTTAGCATAGTATATGATACATGACGGCCAACGTGGCCTGACCTGAACGATGCCGCTTTCCTCTCTAGCTGCAATGCACGACTATGACCTGCTCGGCGAGGCCGAGAATAGGTCTGCAGCTTCATACACGACCGCCTATAATATCCCGACCTCAGAGGTCCGCCGCTTCATGAGAGACTACATAGTTCTAACTCAACAGTTTTGACTGTGATCAGCCCATGAACAATGAAACTCGACGTAAACCCGGACATATGCGTTCAGTGTATGCAACATATAATTGACATGGTGTGTATGTCACACCCTGACGCGTATGTCACATCTCCCTTTGCGCGGTGTCACGCGAACGCAACAGGTGCGAGTTCCCGCTGACCCGCCTAGAAACCTCTTCTTTGCGTTCTACCACTTGCTCCCTGCTACCAGGCTTCATCCTGACCCTTTGATTCTCAAAATCAACTCAGGTCTGCAGTCACTACCTACTAGCCCGACGGCCGCACCTGTAGAACGGACATACAGCTAGCCCAGAGCTCGAGGCGAAGGTTGTTTTCCGCTTGGTCAGTCAGTTTCTCGCCTTGTGTTTGCATCGCAGAGGATCAACTCCTGCAAGATAGAGCAACAAATTTGTCAGCCCTTACTCCTTACTATGATGGACGCACAAGGTCGAGCTTTCCCTGCTATTCAGCCACGCCCGCCACAGCCGTCCACGATGGCTGCACCCCAGCCAGCTGTTCCACATCCAGGTACGCGTGCTTTGACATAATGGAGAACAACTCTCACACCCAACAGCGTACTACAACAACATCCGCCAATGGTCCAACTCTGTAACCCCTCCACCAGCCAATGGAAGGACGAACCCCACCCGCTCGCGAGCTCGTCCGACTCGAGGCAGCACACTTGCAACATCCCAAACTCCTGCAAGTCCCATCGCCTACCAATCACCTCTTCCTACTCGAACGTCGTCCACTCTTCCCCCTGCCGATCCTGCCTATGGCTCGCACCAATCGACTCCGCTCCCGGCACGACCCCAAGCACTACACACTACGTACCCGTCTAAAATGCGTACAGGCTGTACACTTCTCATGCAGCCCATCCTACATAACGCGGCGACATCAACCCAAGCTGCTATCAACACGCGTTCCTCTCGCCGCGGGGGCGCTGTGAACTACACCGAACCGGGATCAGGCGACGAGTTTCCCGACGCAGGAGAGATCGACTCAGACGACTCAGACTTTGTGGCGAGCGGTGGGACACGCACAGCGGTGAGGGCTGCAAGGCTGTCAAGCAAGGCACCTGTGGGTGCCTCCGTCTTCCGGGCAGGTGCCTCCACCCCCACCATCACAGTGCGGGCGGCTACACCGCAGCAGCAAAAGAGCAATGAACTGGACCAGAGCTATCTGGGCATGATTCCGCCGTCAAGGTTCATCACTGCGAAGCCTGTAGCACCCACGAAACACGACTATTTGTACGCACCCTCAGTTCCACAACTTACGCACGAACTAACGCATATAGCCAACTCGCCTAGCCCACCTGATGCCTTGGAGTTCCAGGCAAGAAAACCTACGGCACTTGTCCCCATACGGGTTGAGTTCGAGACCGATACACATCGAATACGAGACTGTTTCGTGTGGAATCTACACGAGGACCTCATTAAGCCCGAGTCCTTCGCGCGTACATTCTGCGCAGACTTGGACCTACCCGTGAACCCATGGGCAGATTTGGTAGCAGCACAGATACGAGCCCAACTAGAGGAGCACGAAGGTATCGCCGCTCTGGATCTCGGTGCGGAAGCGGACATGAACGACGAGACGCGGGAGGGCGGTGAGGTTCCGGAGTGTCGAGTTATCCTCAGCGTGCGTCAGCTCTACACTCAATCTCGTCACTATCCTGACCTGCGCGGCCTAGATTGACGTCCAGATTGCGAACCACCATCTCTCCGACCACATAGAGTGGGATCTACTGTCGCCTCTCACACCGGAACAATTCGCGAGTACGCTGTGCTCGGAACTAGGGCTCGCAGGAGAAGCGGTGCCGCTCATCGCGCACGCAGTGCACGAAGAGCTGATCAAGCACAAGCGCGACGCATGGGAGTGGGGCGTACTGGGCATCGAGCAGCAGCACGCTGCAGACGAGGACCGACCACGCGACCGAAGCGGGGCGAGTCTGCTGAAAGACAAGACAGGGTTGGGGCTCGCATGGGGGAGAGCGCCGAAGGACGGGCGTGGTCCGAAGGCCCTGCGGAGTGTCTGGCGAGATTGGCAGGAGGCCGAGGAGTTCAGGACGCGGTTCGAGGTGCTCACGGCGGAGGAGGTCGAGCGGCGGGAGATTGAGCGCGAGCGCGCGAGCAGGTACGTGGCCGTCCCTGTCGACCTTGTCTTTGTTCGATGCGGCGAGGCTCATGCGGTGCGGCGTGCAGGCGGCTGCGGCGTGAAACATCAAAGTTCCAGTCGCAGGCGAGTTCGAGGAGACGACGGTAGCGCGCATGTCCCACGGCTCTTGTACTGTTGGACAGCTCGTGCGTATCACATCGAGGCGTTGTTTCATCGTACGCGGTCACGGACCATGGTTGACTACCACCTTCCGCTTAGGGCGCAAGAGGTGACCGTCGCTCTGTTCCGGTACCTGGCGTTAAGGATGATGAGGTGCGGGACCCCGTTCATTTTACGGTATGCGTGGGTCGGGTGAGCGCTAACACGTACTATGTACCTCCAATTCCCTTGTGCTTGAGGTCCTCACAGTGAGCGTTCTTATCGCGAGTCCAATTGCAAGGTACTGTACCCATGTACCCTAAGAATATCGGCATCGCCCACGCTTGTGATTGTTGGAGGCGTCTCCTCGTCTCTCATGGTGCAGTTGTCACGGTCAGTGTTACACTGTAACTTTTTTTGTTATTGTGACACGAGTTGAAAGTTCCACGTGTCACGTACGTCGTTACTTTGGCTTTACCTTCTGTCCTTGACATCCGTGCATATTTCGGCCGAAGACGTTTGTAAGTCATGTTCATTGCAAATGCCTTGCATTGCTCTGCACGGGAGCGCTGCTAGACCAAGAGGTCTTCGACATCATTGAAGGCACATAGGTGGTCTCGATTATCAACGCCTTTGCATATATCTCTCATGTCCACCCGGAGGCGTGCTTGCACTTGGTGCACACAAGAGTTGCAGCTTGCATGAGAAGCAGCCACGCCGTTGGTCCATGAGGCGTGCGAAGATACATATCACTGGAGGGTCCTTGGAAGGACTGAGGCCCCTCGCAACAGGCGCTGGTGACAAGGCATGTGCCAGACACAATGAGGCCTTCGGTATCTCTGGCAGGAGGTTGACCCAGGGATAATAAGCAGGTGCGTGGCTGTCCCTGCCGACCTTGTTCCCGGGGCGGCGAGACTTGTGCGATGCTAGCCACAGAGTTCAAGGGACGGTGGCAATGCGGATATCACGTACGTATCCCTTGTCCCTATGTGGGGCTTTCGTGATTGGCATCGGCGTTATGTCCTTCTACGTGCCGACGTCCCTCATCACACAGTAGGAGAGCGTCGTTCATTGTGTAAGGTCTGTCTTGTGAATAACTGTCATCCGCTCCTCCGCAGTGCACATGGCAACAGGGCTATTGACGTTTCAATGAAGTATTCTTGTCTCGCCAAGGGCTATATCATTTCAGCGCATACGCATTGGTACTACAGCTCAACCCTCTGATATTCTGATATTCACTACCTGTCGAAGTCTGCAACTGCGAAGGTCAGTCGCAGCGAGTCCTTCCGAGTGTGTTCGTATCGCAACCACTCGATCAGGTATGTTCTCTGCGTTATTCAAGTAGGTAATCCGTGTTCATCAGACAGTTGAGCCCTAAGGGTACGCCTGTCGACGTCTGCGGGACCGCTCCACGATACGCGTACACCATGCCAGCATACAGCAGTGATCGTTGGGTCGATTGGAGGAAACATGACAGTGGGATGAATGTAAATTCCACCACTTACTGGGATCGTAAGTACACAAGTCAATACATTACCTTTTCATAATGCTCAAGATGGTACAGGTATAGCAGCCAACCAGAGCATGGTCAGGGACCTATCGCCTGAGGCACTGCGCACACAACCTGAGCCACCATTGGTGGCAGGGAAAAAGCGTTATAGGGAGGAATCGCCGGTCGAGGTGCTAAGTGGTGCATTGAGTTTGCAACTTTTCGTGACTGACCATATCATAGGTCTCACCTTCGCTTGGACGCATGCGCATCAGGAGCCCGGATGTTGAAACCGTTGCCGAAGAAGAATATGACAAGGCAGGACTGCGAATGCCTTCTCATACGGAGCCTCCAGCGGAGCCAACTGGCAAGCGCGTCAGACTAGCTAAGCCATCGCTCGATCGTCATATGTTCAACACCCAAGACCAGAAAACAGCGAAGCACCCCACTAGAAACAATACCGAGGCTACCAAATCGGATGAACTAGATGTGAAGCGTGACATGATGCGGAAGGCTATCGGGGTCCTTGCTGACGTACGTGAGCGACAGCTACGCATCGATATTAGTGATGTCTGAAATGGAGCATAGTGGCTTGACGCCAATGTGGCAGGAAAGTCAATTGCCACGAGTCCCGTGCGACGACAACTCTACTTACTCCGTGCGCTCTGTCGATACAACCGCATGATTCCCAAAGCGTATCTCATCCCTGCAGAATCTCTCAGCTATGGTACAGATGACATGGTAGCCCGTGGAGGGTATGGAGATGTGTACAAGGGAAGATATGCGTATCCGGACGGTAGCTCTATCGACGTGGCTATCAAAGTTCTCTGGGTCACAACAACCGTCTCCGATAACTCAGAGGTTCTAGCAAAGGTATGCATTGTCCATCCATGACTACCCGCAGATCACTGGACTCACCAAGGGAGAACAGAGTATCTACCAGGAAGTTGTTCTTTGGCGGCAGCTGAGTCGACACCCACGAATCACGGAAATGATCGGTGTGAAGGAGCCTTCTGATGGCAAAGTATGCATCGTCAGCAAGTGGATGAAGAACGGAGCTCTGTCGAAATACGTGGCCAAGCACAAGGACGATCCCAAGTTGAATAGACTGCAGTTGGTGCGCCGTCACATGACCCGTTTCAATGTGTATTCTGATTTATTGTCGACCAGCTTGTGGACATTTGCGAGGGGTTACGGTACTTGCACTCGCAGAAGATTGCTCACGGTGATATCAAGAGTGTATGTTTGCCGGACGAGTGCGTCAAAAAGGCCACATGCTGAGCGTCCGTTTCAACTTTGCAGGACAACATCGTCATCGATGAGAACGGACGTGCCAGTCTCTGCGACTTTGGTCTGACGACTCTTATACACGCTATCGACAGTGTCAACCCTTCGACACAGTCCCGCTTCTGCGGTACCGTGGCATACATGGCGCCCGAACTGATGGACCCCGGAAGCAACAACCTGCAACACTCTCATGTCTCGCTTCCCGCCGATATCTTTGCACTCGCCGTAGTCATGTGGCAGGTTTGTTGTCTCCTGTCCCTCGTTGTGCCTGCTTTGACTATGATTATAGATATTCTCCGCTGGATGGGAAGCTCCGTGGCCCCGACGTCGTTACAACGACGTTCAAATCCAACAAGCTGTCCTCATCCAGAAGAAGCGTCCTGTACGCCATACCGATCCCGTCTCCATTGAATGGGGCCTGACAGACGACGTGTGGAACCTCATCGAGCTTTGCTGGCACGAAGATTGGAGTACGCGCCCGACGATCGAAGATGTATTGAAGTGCCTCAAGAATGCTCTGAAAGACTACAATGAGTCTCACAAAGCCTAGGTTATATGAATCATTTGTCGCAAGCCTGAACTCTCTCTTTTCATATCCTCGCTCTCTCTGCTTGCTCTCGTACGCTGTGACGCTGCTCCCCCATATGTATCAACCTACCGAACTGCTCTTCTACCGCTTGTCACTATACTGCTCTCGCTTCTCGGTCGTCTCGCTTGTCAGGACGTTGCTTCCCATATACTGTATGAATACGCTGCATAGTGTGTACTGGTCTTGCTATCTTGCTATCATTAATTTGCATCACTTTTGCTGCATTACAACACGAGACATCCGTCTCTCTCATCTAAACTCTGCGTTCAATGCCTCTTGATAACGGTTCGCGAACTATCCTGAGCTACAACTCCGTGACCCGGAAGCGCAAACGCAGTGCGAAACAATAAGGCCCAGGAGCGCACCACAGTGTGACCTTCAGTCCACTATCCGACGAAAAGCATGTCTGGCATCGGCGTATGTCCTAAGCGTCGCCTGAATGATAACAGTCACTTTGCCTGTCCCGCCTCGAATTTGTTGACTACCGGCGGTTCCAAACTCTCTAGCCCATATACCTGCATATTTGTACCGTCTACATAGGGCCTCGCCCTCAGCGACGTTAAATGGATCTAACAAACAAACAAACCTGCATATTCACCACGCGAATCCGAGTCATAGTCCGCAATGGAATGTCACGCCAGCCTGAGGTCGGGTGCTTGGACAAATGTGTGCATGTTGCCCGGTACTGATCTTACATCAATGAAACCCTGCTACCGACCTCTGTACCTTCTGGAGGCACAGGTAGCTCCCCACTCCTATCTGAAACGAAAGCCCGATAGCTAATCGAAGCAATAAATATTAGCGTAGAAAAATAGCGAATAATACTGCACACACATGCGACTGAGCCGTTCACGTTCCTCGTTAGGGACGGACGGACGTGTTGTATGCAACACGCGACGAATGTGTGCATCGGTAATACCATGCTTCTGCAGTCCTCAGTCAGTCATCCTCGCCAACACATGAAGCATCCTCGCACCTTTGTGGTTCGATCTGATTTATCAACCGGGGCATATGTCTTGGCTGCCGGTTGATGCAGAATGGTATGGAGCTAACGGCATCGAATCATGAGAACATTATCACGAGCACGCCGTGATTGTACACACTCGTCTCTGGAAAGCAGCCTCCTCCGCGCGCGACAACACAGTTTGAGGTTGAAGACAGGGCCCCAGAATGCTATACTTGACATCGTCTCCAGGATCCTTATTGTCCCCATTTATCCGCGCGGTAACACCGTCTGACGGTCCAGGTATGGTTTCGTGTATGACCTCTAGATGTGCGTTGTATATGAGCGCCTGAAGATCTGCTCCAGAATAGCCGTCTGTCTCTCGAGCAATCGCTTCGAGGTCTACGGACGGCGCTATGCTGGTTTTCCTACCAAGCGCCTCTAGGATCTGCAATTGTCAGAGTGATGAGCTCTATATTTCACGAAAAATTGCGGGACATTGCACCTCTCGTCGCTCATCTACGTTAGGCATGTCACACAATAGAGACTTGTCAAGACGACCGGGACGGAGAAGAGCGGAGTCTATGAGATCCGGACGGCTGGTTAAGTGATCAGCTTGGTCCGGTAGACAAGGAAACCTGGAGCGCACCTCGTGGCTGCGAGCACGTAGACGCCCTCAAGACCCTCCGCTCCATCCATCTGGGTGAGCATTTGATTGACTACTCTATCCGTCACACCAGTGCTATCGTGCCCACTATACGGGATGCGTCAAGAGCTCTGACGTGCGTAGTAAAGGTGCTATGGACGGACCGTTTCGGGGCAATTGAGTCGAACTCATCAAAGAACAGGACGCATGGCTTTGCTGCACTCGCACGTTCGAACAGATCACGAACCTAAAGCACCACGATCAGCGTACGCCTAATCTGTGCGAAGGATCCCTCACTGATTTCTCGCTAGCACCGATGTATTTATTCAACAGCTCCGGCCCCTTGATACTGATAAAGTTCAGTCCGCATTCTTTGGCCACCGCTGAAGCGAGCAGCGTTTTTCCACAGCCTGGATATCCATATAGCAAAAGTCTGCAGCACTTAACTGAGCGTGCCCCGAAGTAGGTAGTGGTCAACTTACCCGGAACGCAACCGGAGGGGCGACTGGGCGAATATAGGCCCGTACTTTGTAGGCCATTCAAGGGTTTCACGAAGAATTCTCTTGGTCTCACTGAGGCCTACGGACGCATTTCAGCTCGTCATTGGGAGGACATGCTTCACTTCATACCTCCGATATCAACCCACTCCACCTCAGAATGCTGCAGCTTCACGTCGCGCAAAGAATGAGGCACGAAGTCAACTTGAGCTGTGGCGAAGTCTTCAGGTATCAGTGTGGTCTAGGAGGCAAAGGGTCAGGGGAAGGCTGTCAATATACGATGCAACATACCGACACCTCTTCATCGGCTCTGCTCTCAGCACATCGGATTGCAGACTGATGGACGGCTCGTGCGACAAGGTCTTTGAGATCGGTTACAGAGTACCCCTCGGTCTGTGTTGCGAGGGCTGTAAAGTTTACAGGCCGGGCAGGATCCTCATTGATGGTCGATGTTTCCATGCGCTCTCGCACCAGCTGGCTCATGATCTAGTTTGGACGTGAGCCCAAGAAACCAACACTTTATTCCCAGTGACGTACGTCTCGGCGTGCATCTTTTCCTGGTGGTTTCAAGGTCAGGACTTCCTGGAAGAGATGTGAAGCATTGAGGGAAGGGTGTAAGGCTGCCTGAGACTCAGCGGCGGCGAGGAGGACAATCCCGTTGGCGTTCGGTGCGGCTGTCCTGGAGGCGGGGCCAAAAGCGGAGAGGAATAGCTCAGTGATGTGACGACTTCTGAACGAGTCAGCATGCTAAGACGGGTCAGCTCCGCTGTGGTGAAACAACCACGGGGAACGCACCTCGAGCTCTGCGCTCATCAACTTGTCGACATTGTCGAGAACCAAAACAGACGGCCGGTGCCACGTCGCTTTTGCTACCCAGTAACGTAGCAGTGAGCGCATTTTGCCTATCGGTGTTTCCGTGTGCTTCGACAAATCAATGCGCAATACATCTGTCGACGTGTTGAGAGCACCTGTGAACTACGATAACCAACGACGTACATGCGTATATCGCAGGTTCTTCCTGCATTGATCGCGATATCGCCTGCAGTAGAGATGTTTTCCCCGCGCCGGACCGGCCAGTCACTAGCAGGCCTGGTACTGAGGGTATACTACGATCAGTGCCGCTGGCATATACTTTGTAGGTATACATACCACCCCTGATCCTGTTGCCAAAGGCATGAACGAGGAAGTTGGTTCGGCAAAACTCTTCGGCCTTCTCGAGAACGTCATCTACGCCTGCAAGGCCATGTTTTGTCTTTCTGGTTTGTTCATCAGTAGTGCATCGTGGTGTAAAGTCATATTACTTACATTCGCAGACTATGCTGCGTGACGCCCTCAGCCACAGGTGCGGCTACCGACTCTTGCGCGATAAAGGTTACCCTGCGATGCGTGCCTATTATAGATGAAGCGTTACATCTCCAAGTTTGATAGTACGCACCGTATGATGTCCCAATCCTCAATTTTCTCTATACGGCCGGGAAGCACAAGATGACCGTCCGGAACATCAACAGTGGGCGACCAGACGAGGATGACCTCGTCGTGTATATTCTCTGCTGGCTGCGACGCGCCCTTAGTAGTTGATGTCTCCCCGTTTGGGACAAAGACACGAGGCGCAGGGGGGGATGTCGACCCTCCGGACGGCGGTTCTTGAGAGGGATCAATTGGAGGCGACAATTTTCGGACACGGACTCGCCAAGACGAGGGATTTGACGCAGTTCCGGCTCTGCCGTCTTGCACGGCGAGCGTCGCTCGCGACACATATGCAAGCATTACATCTGACTCAGAAGATGTGGCTGATGTAGCGACCGTCGATACCAAGTGCTCTGGGAGAACGCGAAATATTCGGGTAGGCAGTTTTGTAGCCTCATCTGCGGGTGCTGAAGGTGATGCCTCCACGTGAGGAGTACTGGTGCCGTTGGTACTGCGCGTCTTCTTCTTCTTTGACTTCCCATTTGAAGTGGTGCCAATAGACCCATTCTGTCGTGCATGTAACTTCGGAGCAATGCTAACCTCGGTGCTCGTCGTAAGCAGAAGTGCTTTCCCGGAAGTTGAAGGCTCGAGCGATACTTCGTGGTGCGTCAGACGCAGGTTGACATAGAAAACAGCAGACACACCTACTCTGAGGCGGACTCTAGTGCGCCCCAGCACCCAGATGTCTATCTCCTGTCCCACTGCAGCCACCCTCACTTGCGAGAGAAGGGTAGACTCGACATGAGATGCGTGAAGTTCCTGCGCATGGTATGAGTGGCATTTCCCTCTCGGCAGCATCTGACTCACAATGATCTCCCAGTCGTCCGAAGTGACGGGTTCAGTGCCGACGCTTTTCGCGAACGCGAGATCATGCAGCAAGCCAATCTCTACCTTCGTACACGTGACTCATTTACGCTCGCCACGTCAGCCGAGAAGTAACTTACGACGTCGCCAGCGGCAAGGCCGAGCCCATGCGCGAACTGTGGGTCTATCTCAATTGTTTCTAGGCCCTTGTCACCGGCCCCGGCGTTGTTAAAGTGAGCCAAAGACGACGCGGAAGCCATCCCCGTCCAACCGACATAGGCTTCGAGCTTTTGTTTCGCTGATTCACTGCTTCCATCTCTTGAGACAGATGGCGCCCATGTCAAGTGCACAGCAAGACCTTGCGGCCGCTACGATGCCTACGTTCGCATGAGCAGACGACGAACAACGGCTACGTCAACTCACGATGCCTCGCTCAAGCAGCGGCCCGTAGATGGATATCGGAAGGTTTACTAGCGATGAGTGAAGTGAGACATAGTGAATCCGAGCTCTTCGAGGCATGTCAATGCTCCGCGGTTGAGACGAAGACCTGGATTGGTCTCAACTCTCGTCGGGATTGACTACGAGACTTTCCTTAACCAGAGGGCAATATTCACGTGCACATGGTCGGCCGGCGTTTGTGCGGGGCCCCAACCCGGGAACTCGATTGCCTCCGTCTCATGATTTTCTGAGATGAAGCACTCGCTTTTGTGGCATACTGCCATGCGTAGAGGCCTACAAATGTTCACAACAATATATCAAAACAAATCGGAATAGCCACCAGATATCGCAATGTAGTACATCGTTGAATGGGTAGTTATCCAAGAGGACCCCGGTCGGCGGTGTTACTCAACATCAACCATCCCTGACCATCCAGAGTGGGCGTACATATACTGTACCATTTCGACCATAGGTTCACGGGCTGTGACCTGTGACATCGTGAACAAGTAGGCGCCCTAGTTCAGACCTCCCTGGGACCTGTGACATTCCTGAGTTCCGGCCCCGCAGTGCCCCCGGAGACGGATTTAGCGCCCGTGACTGCCAGAATAGCCAGTTCAGAGACTCCTGTGACCTGTGACATTTGAACCTAAGCCCTGATTCATGGGGGTCTGTGACATGTGACTGAACCTATGGTCGAAATAGTACAGTATGCCAGGGCAACAAACAGAGTCGGACAGTAAGCGACACCGAAAGCAACAGAGAGCATTGTCAAGGAGATAGCACTAATGACATAGATAAGACGCGATCAGAATCAAGTCTTCGGCTTTGGCTTCCGCCCACGTTTTGCAGCTGTCTTCGCCACTGGTTCTTGAGCCTCTCTCCCTTGATTGGGCTCCTTGGCACCGCCTTTTCCCATCGCAGCGTCCAGTAAACCTTCATCTTGCATGCAGGTAATGAATTGGGTAATGAAGGGTTCGTAGTCAAACGTCCGCTTGATGTGGTCCGTCTGTCCAGCCATAGTCAATTGCTAGCTCTAGACCTATGGCAGCATACAGACCTGTGTATCGCGCGCCTTCGCGATCTCTTCCTCGACAGAGACCTTGGCGGACAGTGCGGCCTCGAGGCAAGCATTCCAAGCGTCCGGCAACTTGCGTACGGGCATGTCTAGGATCTCCATGTCCCGCTCCATCTTGCGAGCCCCGAAATTATGTGCAAACGGCTTGCCGTCGGTGGGAGGTCTCAGACTAGTTGCGAAAGCCTCAGATGCGCTTTCCAGGAGCACCCCATTCACCTAGGCCACCAAGTCGGTCTGGGGTTCTTACGCCGCCGGTGGAGAGAACACACCTTGTCAGCCCAACCTTCGGGGTACGCCTCCTGAAGTCTTCGTTCGAGTGTATGCCGCTCGCGCTTCCGAAACTCTAGCTCGTCACTTGCGACTAGGTACTTCTCATCCACGATGGCGAGCAAGTTGTACCGCACGTGATCGTTCTCGCTGTCCATATATGCATGCATTTTCATCCGCAGTGCAGGCCGCACCACGTCCATCCAGTCCCCAAGCCCTGCCTGTGGGTCGAGCGCGCCAACCTCGATCGCAGTGCGCTGGAGCCCGTCAAGCTCCCACACTCTACCATGCGCGGGGACATAGCCGATGAAATGGTATTGCTCTTGGGCTTGGTCGTCGTTGGCTGCTTTCTTCGCCTTTGAGGGGCTGCCTGTCGTCTTGCGTTTCTTCGTGGGGGGCCCTTTGGCGGCCTTTGCTCGTGCTTTGTCAGCCTCGAGTGTCGAGTGCGCGATGGCCTGCCGAGCCCCGCGGAGGTCTGCTGGCCTGCATAAGGGTTTAGTACGTAGATTAGGCGAGGGTTGGGAGTGACGTACCTTGCCAGAGAGTTGTGCGCGTCCCGTATGAAGTGCGAGCTCGACACAGCCAGGCCCCTCATCTACGCGTCGCGTCACTAGGCATTCCAAACATTGTCTGACCCGAACAAGAGCGAGGAGCAGAAGGCGACTTACGACAGGGGACATCTCTGCAGTCACCGCTTGCAGCTCCCGCAGCTCGTCTCCGAGGTCCGCGTCTGGACAGTTCAGTAGGACGTTGAGGAGTGCGTGTGAAGCGCAAGCGTCGTCGCTCAGCTGGTTGGCGAACCATACACGCTCGGCGTCCTCGTCTTCGAGTTCGGAGGCGTTAGTGCTGTCCGTGTCATCACACATGTAGCAGAATATGAGCCCGTGGGGCTTCAGGTGGTCCGTTGCCCAAGGTTCAATGTCGTAGATCTCCGTGACCTCTAGCCCTTTCACGCCGAGCTTCTGGAGTAGCGTTGTGAAGACCCCTGTCGGTTCCTAAGTCATCGGGAAACAGATGAGAAAATAAGCACGCACCTGGATCCGATTCAATCACTGCGAAAGGGCCGCCAATGAGTCCGTTCGTTTCAGCTATCCCTCCTGCCCTCTCTGAAGACGAGTCTTCGTCCATCCACTCTTTTGCTTGTGACGCTCCTGCAGTATTATTTGAGGCAAAACCGCAGATAAAGCTTTGTAAGGGCAAAGTCTTTTTTACTAGATTAATGACACCGTGAGTTCGATAGCGAGGACGGGGAGGTGAGGTAGGGGTGTGTAGCTGCACTCGCGGCCTACTTGACGCGAGGCGCGCGTTGTGCGTTCGGTGTCTCTCAGCCACTGCCGGTGCATCCGGACACTTGCAGACGCGGCGATGAGAACCACAATCAGGCAGGGATGTGCAAAACGACAATTTCATTTTTAGTTAGGAGGAGAGATTGAACGACGACGCAACAAGTAGACTAAGGCAGAATATGTATGTAGCTAGGATCCGTAGAAGGTCGCATACATGAATGAATACTGACTGCCGCGCCTGCCAGTGCATGTAGTGACCTACGAGAGTAAGTTACCGTGACGGGCCCTGTCATCAGATTGAAAGGAAAAGAATACTGACTGCCACCTGACTACTAATTGCCATGTTCCTTGGAAACAGACTCGAACCTCGACAAGTTGAATCATGCCACATGCAAGCTGCAACTGATTCCAAGGATGAGACAACATACATCCTTCTCACAGGAAGCCAAACAGCAATTGTGGCCCCACATAATACCACCATTATTTAATTCAGCTTCGAACCAGCACCTACAATCTAGTTTGTTTGGTCAACATGTCGACCCCACCGGAGCTTGTGTCGAGAGACATCGGAATCTCTGCAGAAGCTGTCTGTACGAGAATCGAGGGAAAGCTCATTATTTGATACAGAGTGCATGGCGACAAAGACGCCTGCAATGATCCAGTCAAAGTCCCATCTATACGTCTAGCAATGAGTGGTGTCTACGGCAAGCTACATACTTGTAAGCCGCCAGTGATCAGATGCGCTCGCTTTGTCCAGTCTTGCGGGCCTCGCGTGCGATCGCCTTCTCGCGCCATTCCCCTCCTTTCCACCAAACGAGGACGATGAGAAGCTCGGAGATGAGGGTAAGGCCGCCCCAGAACGAGTATAGCCCGCCGTCTCCTATCGATTCCTACATACTGGTAAGCACTACGCATGGGTAGAGAAGGATATATATGAAGATGCACCTGGAGAGGAACTGCAATCTCGGTAGCTACGAATGCGGACACGCCACGGAAGAAGCTGTTCGAAGCCACGGCAGCCGACGAGCGACCAACGTTTGCGTCCACGATATACGCGAGTGTACTCGAGTAAATGGATCTATACGCCACATTGGACGTGGGTCAGTACGCAACATGGGCTTGAAGCAGGACACGCACATCTGGAAGAAACCAGCGAGGAACAACATCACACACACAGCAGATATGTGCACGTGTTCCTCGCACACCCAGCCGTATGCCACGACTGACGGCGGGAAGAACAGCATCGGAACCAGTGTGCTCTGCAGTCGCATCTGCAAAGAATAGGGGCAGAGTAAGCGTGGACCATCCACCAAACGTGAGCACAGTACAGGGTGCGTGCCTCCGGTTGGCTCTTTCCGCCGTGCTTTGCCTTAAGCTTCCTGAAGATGTGGTCGGAGTATCTGCCGCCAAGGACGCTACCCAGAAGACAACCTGCCAACAAGGTATCAGCTGTAGTGAGCATTAGATGTAAGGGTGAACAAAGCACCTATGCCATAGGCGAGAAGTACGAAACCGGTGTCTAGGGCATCGTAGTGGTACTCGTTTGCTAATGTCCGAGACGCGGTATAGGTGATACTGAAGTTGAACGCGAACAGGAGACCTGAAGCAAGGTGTGAACTTCCGACCGATACACAGTACATGAATGGAAGCCCTACCTGAAGCAAACAGAATCACGACGTTGTTGGGCCGGTGGAGCACGCGGATCATGGGCCCCACAGGATTCACGTCTTTCAACGAGAGCCTGATCTCCTTGACAGCCTGTGGGACATCAGAGGCCGCGATAGTTGTCTGGGCCTCGACGTCTCTATCTATGCTACCCCTGCCGCTCTCTACCCCTTTAGCGCCTTTCTCATCAGCCGGTACAACAGCGGTGCGTGCGTCGTCCATGTCCGCTGCCTTCTCGGCGGCAGCCTGCTTCAGAGCCTTCTTCGCCTGCTGCTCGAGGGCGCGCTTCAGTGCCGTCTGGTACGTCAGGCTGCGCTCTCGTCTGAAGGTGTCTCGGAAAAAGACAAAGGAGAGCGTGCAGAGCCCGGTGAAGATGGCGAGGAACCAGAATGTTGCACGCCAGTTGAAGCCCTGCGTCAGTGCCCCGCCCAAGATTGGGCCGAGGGAAGGACCAAGCAACGGAGCACTGCAAAGGGGTGGTGAGTCGTGCTATGGAGTGCTTTAATGCCGGCAGAGACAAACCAGTAGTATATACCCATCATCGTACCGCGTTCCGCAGGCTCATAGAGGTCTGCGAGCGTCGCCGCGCCGATGGACATGACCGCGCTCGACCTGCATGGAGGAGATAAGCCAAGGCGAGTGGTACGAAGTTCTTGTCGCAGGCGCACCCAGCAGCTTGTAGGCAGCGCATGCCGATCAACACATTGATCGTTTTCGCTGTGGCGGCAACGATGCATCCTACCATACACAATGCGATGGAGGTAAGATATACAATCTACAGAGGTTGGTTTAGATACACGCAGAATACTCCCGGTCCAACATATATAGGCATTACACTCACCTTTCGTCCCCGAATCTCGCTGACTGAACTCCAGATCAAGGGGAACCCGCCTTGAATGAGGATGAACAAGGAGAGTGTCAAACTAAGTTGCCCCGCAGTTGCATGCAGATCAGACTCTATCTGGGCTATGGCAGCTGGTGGATCGTAGATGTAAGTTCAGAGCTTGAAGTTCTACGTCGCTTCGCGAAGGCCTACGATTGTATATATTGGCGCCCAGACCAGCAATCATCGACGCCGCGGAAATCATAGCGACCATGACATACTGCCGGCATAGATGTCAAGTAAGAAAGCCGGCATCGGGCAGAATGTAATGTCACTCACTTTACGGCCCCTTGACCATAGCCTAGGGTCGTCCGTCACCTCCGCATGTTCTATGTCTAGTTTGACTTGAATTGTCTTGGTTTCGGCGTTGGACTTCCCACTGTCGCCTCCCCGTGGGGTATCCGGGTGCGTATATGGCTGGTTTTCGCCTTCCATTGCCTCTGGAACGCTCGTCATCGTCGTGAGTATCGTGAGGGTCGTCGGTTGGCAGGGAGGTGGTCTCGAGGACTGGTCATATAAGTCTGTGAACAACCCTTGTCATACGACTGCAAGCATGACTCCGTGAGCGGTCCCCCGTCTCGAAGAATGGCCGTGTGCGTATCGTACAGAAGTGTCTGGCGCTCGGCAGAGCGGCAGGAGTGGATGGTGCGAGATCGGTGCACACAACTTCGGAATTATGAGCCGAAAGAACGAGGGTATAATTTGCCATTCCCCTTCAGTTCTGCTACCGGGATGAAACACGCACTGTGATGCTAGGCTGTACAGCATGCTGGTGACAGGAATGCGGACCGTATGAATCCACGAAAGTGGTATATTCTCATGTCGTAGCGCAAAATGGGCCAGTCGTGCCACTGCCAGCTCGAGGTCAATGGCGTAGCGCACCAAAATTGGATGCTGTCGGAGGCTGGGCCGAGGCAGCCGAATTTGACGATTGAATTTGATGATCACCTCATTTCCACCCGCGGCCCGCGGCCCCGGGCCTGTCGTGCACACGACGAGTACTCAGCACTGTCGTTCACCTCGGGCCAACAACTGATAGTCAGCACTCCATGACCAGAGGTGCATGAACGATTCGCAGCGGGTCGACTGGACGAACTACATATACACGGTATTTTTGCGCCACGCAGCCTTCACTATTTACTCTGCCACAAGCTTCGCATTGTCCGTCAAGATCTTGTTCAGCCCGTCGCGATGCAAGCAATTCTCAAAGCTGAAGCTCCTCGCAATCGTGTCAATCTCCTCGAAGCTCTTGCCGCGGAAGTGCTCCGCCCACGGGCGCACGAAGAACTCGGACACGAGGATGTTGCGCGCCAGACGGCCGACACGGTCCGACATCTTCCACACCGGGAAGGGGTACAGGTTCTGGTACTCCGCAGGTATTTCCTTCTGGATGAGGTCGATGAGCGGCTGGTAGACGGGTCGGACGTGCGTGTCGTCCGCGCCCCACGCGTCAATGGCGAGCCGGTGCTTTTGGGCGAGGAAGTCTTTGAAGAGAGTCATGTAGGGCGTGTCGAGGTTGACGTAGACCATGCCCTGGAAGCCGATGTCCTTGTACGTCCAGATGGACCAGCTGAGACGGTCCTGCAATCAAGTCAGGTGCGCAACCTTAGATGCATGCAGGCTTCATACCTTGTTATAGATGCTCAGCTGGTCTTTGAGCACGCGGTACCGCGCCTCATTAATGCTATCCGTGAGCTCCCCCTCGTACTGCTTGCGCGCGTATACCGGGCCCCACTCGCCGTTCCACACGCACAAGCCGCGCTCGTCCATCCACTCGCGCTTCTTCTCGTAGCTGCGACGCAACCGACGCTGCTGCGTTTCGCTGCCGACATACTTCTCGGGCGAACTGGGGAAGCCGAACAGACTGTAGTCGTGGATAGAGTACGCGCAATTGTCCCAACGCTTGTGCGCGTCACCGAAGTGTGAGAAGTCGGATGCGAACGTGTTGCCGTCGAAGAAGAGCGCGTGGTGAGGGTCGATCGCGCGGATCGCGCTGTAGACGCGATCATAGAAGTCGACGACGCGCGTGTGGTACGGGTCTGTGGGCTCGTTGAGAGGGTTGTATCCCGCGATCCAGGTGTTGCCCACGTAGTGCTTCGCGAGCTCCTCCCAGAGCCAGACTGTCCGGTCTTGAAAATCTTTGTGCTCCCAGAACTTCGCGATGTGGGTGCCGGCGTCCGAGTGCCAATCAGTGTTCTGGCCTCCAGGCGCAGTGTGGAGGTCGAGAATAGTGTAGATACCGTACTTCGAGCAGAGGTTGATGACGCGGTCGAGGTGCTTGAAGCCCTCCGTCTTGAGCACGCGTGGGTTCATGTCATCTGCGCCGAGTCAGCATCTCCGGATACAGCTCTGACGATAGATGCACCTTCGAAATGCTTGTAGTTGAATGGTATCCGAATGCAATTGAGACCAAGACTTGCAAAGAACTTGGCGTCCGCTTCGGAGAAGAAGTATTCGAGGAACTGCTCCCTCAGTGAGCATCCGACAACTTCTAATGTGCAATTTGCATACCTTGTCGAAGAAGAACTCAGACTTTTCCTTGCCTACGACTTCCGCTAGGGCAGCGCGGATCTGATGTTCGCAGCCGGGGTATCCTGCGATGGGTCAGTCAACCCGGCGATCCGGCGAACATGCTTGACAGCCTTCCTACCGGAGATGAAGTTCTCCATGCTGTACGAAGATTAGCCATTGAGAGTGTCTATATGGCGGATGCACACACTTCATCCATCCTCCGAGACCTGCACCACGCAGAATGAGCTCCTTGCCGTTCGCATCGACGAGCTTGGCCCCGGAAACCTTGATGTACGCCATGGTGAATGTTGTGTAGTGTGTGCGGCTCTTTCTCCATGCCTTATATCTGCAAGGAACAGCTGGACCATGCCGGGGGCAGCTGAACATGAACGCTAAGCTGCAGACGGTCCGCCAGACCTTTCCGAGGTAAGCCCGGCCGACAGACAAGGAACTGTTCTTCCGTCAATTGCGCTCAGGTGAACTCCATTCGACTTGTGAGCCATAGAGTATCGCAGTCGAAGGATACGAAATGTATGCAGTGGCCAGCAGCACCTGTGAGCCGGAGAGTCGCGAAACTGTGACATAGTGAGCATTGGGCACGAATATACGGCTGTTTTTGATAGCGTAAGGGACCTACATTCGGCCAAATACGCCCGCTTTTGGCAGGTTGCCAAAGGTTGCCAAGCTTATCTCGCGAAATATGTCCCTGAGTTCGCTCATCCGATGACCACCTCTGACCATTGCCATTTCTCCGGGGCGCAGCCCCTGCTATTGATACACCTCTGGTTGAACGCTACTGTCAGCATCATGTGTCTGCGCTGGCCTCTTCGATGCTCTGGGTTATCTTTGGGTGAGAGACGAACATCAGCGAATATAAGGAACTAGCGGAGGCTCGCTACCACATTGTCGAGTCGAGCAAGTGACGAAACGCGATGGCGAGCTTCCTCAGGATCCAGGGAAAGAAGATCGTGGACGGGAACGGGCAGGAGGTCATCCTACGTGGCGCGGGACTCGGAGGGTGGATGACGTGAGTTGTCTCCTCACTGAACTGCCAACTGTGTCTGACCTTTCTCCTCGCACAGGATGGAGAACTTCATCTCCGGTTCGTACGTTCGGGTGCATGCATGCGTGCTCTATGCTTCATAAGGATCATGTGTATCGTTTTTAAGGGTTTCCTGGGTGCGAATTCCAAATTCGTGCGGCCCTAGCGGAGGTGGTGGGAGGGAAGAGAGCAGAGTACTTCTTCGATAAAGTGAGTTAATTTCATATCCTCATGTATCAAGTCTGTACGGTACTATCGTTCCTCGCTCTGTGGCGAAGGCTTGGTCACGCCTGCTTGTTATTCATTCAATGCCCTACTGGTCAATATGTGACTGATGTCGCGCCGTCACAGTTCCTCGAGTACTTCTTCGCTGAACCGGATGCCGCCTTCTTCAAGTCACTTGGACTTAACTGCATCCGCATCGCGATCAGCTATCGTCATTTCGAAGATGACATGAATCCAGGTGTGCTCAAGGCTGATGGTTTCAAGCACCTCGACCGTGCCATAGCCGCATGCGCGAAACACGGGATCTACACAATTCTGGACATGCACACCGCGCCTGGGGGTCAGAATGGCGGTTGGCACTCCGACCACGGCGCACATATCGCAGGCTTTTGGATCCACAAGGATTTCCAGGATAGGTTGGTCTGGCTCTGGACGGAAGTCGCAAAACACTACAAAGACGAGAAGGTAAGCACGAACGCAAGGCCTCGAGGTGTTCATTGAACACTATTCATAGTGGATTGCCGGCTACAACCCAATGAACGAACCTGCAGACCCAGCACACAGCGGTCTCGTCGCGCTGTATGACCGCTTGCACGTAGCCATCCGCTCTGTCGACCCCAACCACGCATTGTTCCTCGATGGGAACACCTTTGCATCTGACTTCAGCGGCTTCCCTGACGATGCAGGTGTGCGCTGGCCCAATGCCGCCTATGCTATCCACGACTACTCCCTTTATGGCTTCCCGAGCTCCCCAGAACCGTACACCCGGACGGAGGAACAACGCAGGCGCATGCGGCGTAGCTATGAAAGGAAGCGCGAGTGGTTGGATGCACGGGGCTTGTGTGTTTGGAACGGCGAGTGGGGGCCGGTCTACGCACGTAGAGAGTACGAAGGTGACGAGATGGACTCCATCAACGAGCGACGTTTCTCTGTGTTGAGCGATCAACTTGAGATGTACCAGCAGGTCGGTCTGCAAGTGCTCGCATCTGGGTTACGTGCTCACCTCAGGTTCAGGACCGTCTCAGCTGGTCAATATGGTTGTACAAGGACATAGGATACCAAGGCATGGTCCACGTCTCACACTCGACGCCATACATGCAGCTTCTCCGCGAGCACCTTCACAAGAAGTACAGGCTCGCAGTGGACGCGTGGGGCGCAGACGATCGTTTCGTGCGCGATGTGTACAACCCGCTCCTCGACCTCATACGCAAGGAGGTGCCCAACGAAGATCATCAGCGGCTCTACCCGTACCCCATCTGGACGCTGCCACGCCGCGTCGAGGTGCTGGCGCGGAACATTCTCGTCGGAGAGTACATGGTGAAGGAATGGGCAGAGCACTTCCGCGGGATGGATGAGACAGAGCTGGACAGAGTTGCCCAGAGTTTCAAGTTCGAGAACTGCGTGGAGAGGGAGGGTCTGAACCGTGTGCTCAGAGCACATGCTAGTCAGGCCACTGCATGAAGGCAAGCCACCGAGACTGATACGTACCCTGTATCACAGACGTACCTTGCGAGGCCACAAAAGGGGCCCTGCGTGTGAAGGTGTTCGGGGCAGTCCCTACAGTGAAGCCTCGTATACCGAGGAACGATCAACAGCCAGCCACATTCGCTATCAAGGAAAAGGTACGCAATTCACTACAGTCCGACGTCTACACAAGTCCGAGAGTCCTCTACGTGAGATTCCAAGGTGGCAGAGTGTCCACATCTGTCTAACCTGGTATTATGTCCGCTGTCCGTTACTTTTCCACTGGTTCCGGAATTCGTCCCCTACGCTGCTCCGCCGAGTAGCTTCAGCGTGACATTGTAGCAAGTTTCGTACAGGTACATCCCGCTGTTGTCTGACTGCGGGCGCCAGACGACGTTGTTCTGCGCGTACGGCCCGTCGCCGTTCATGCACAATGCGAAGCTGTTCGGGTCGCCGTTCACCGCGAGCGTCGGCGGGCCCTCGAAGTCGGGGTCTGTGTCAACGATGGCGCAGTAGATTTGCGCGGGGTCGCCGGATTGTGACTCTGAGGTCGTATAGAATTGGAGAGGCTGCCCCTCGATCGCCTGCATGTCGTAGGATGGCACGCCATTTGCGGAGTTCGGCGTCAGTACGCCTGCATTGAGAGACATCGTCGGGAAATCGAGATATGGGTAGGTTGCCCATGTCTGTGACCCGTTGCATTGTGTCAGCTGAGGCTCACGGTCGGGGTGGAAAACATCGTACGGAGAGAACCTCGAACTGGGCACCATCAGTGGCCCCGTTTTGGCCACCGATGAGAGGCACGCCCGTCGAGTTGGCATTGGGAAGCGTGGTGTTGAGAGCGGTGAGCGTGAAGTTGAATGAGGTGTCGTAGGTAATCCCGAGGCCTGAGCACCACTCGCCACTACGGGGGACAATGGGGGAGGCGAGCCCGACGCTCGTGGCCATAATGAAGGAAACAAGCGCGGTATGCATGGTAATGGGTTTGGAAGATTGTGCGTCACTTATTAGTCGTGGATAGGGTGCAGGAAGGTCGTGCCCTTGGGCGACCAAGGATGTCACAGCGGGTGTACGCTTATATACGCACGAGCGGCCCTCCGCCCGATCCACCTACTGCCAGATCACTGCAGACCGATCTCGGCGGGACACCCTTCGTTCGGGCATCACGGCACTACATATATATGTCTCAGCTTCAGATCGCACAAATCACCAAAATTGCAGTACATACTAACCTCCGGGCGCCAACAGCGTGTATGCCATGTATGGTCATTGGCCACGAGATCACTGCATCATGGCAGAATCTCCGGATTCTAGTGCACGCTGGGCAGCGGAGTTCCCCGTCCGGCCAACGTTGCCCTCACGAAGACGAGGGCGGGGGGCGTGGCTAGGACGTCCGAATGCCTGACTCGCGTTGGGCATATGGAGACAGCTGACCTTCAAGTTGGAAGGCCATCGCCGCGATTGTGTTGTAGCTGAGGCCCCGTTGCCCGCACATCCCGAGGAGACTGTACTTCAGTCGCAGAGCAGGGTCACGCCTGTTCCGCGGAGAACAGCGATTTCATTGAACTTCGACACAGGTATAAATACATTGACAGTGCAATGTATACATACCTGTGCGCTGTCTCATATGCAACTGAACATACATGGAACAGGAATCGGTAATAGGACGAAGCCTATAAGCTATGACGCCCATCAGGCCACGTTGCAATCAGATATTGCCCTGTGAGGCAGTCCTACCGAACGTGAGCATCGGAAACGAGCTCATTCGACTGCTCTATCGACGGATTGCCGCTGAAGGGGCGTTCTCACTGGGAACCTCGTCGACAGTCCCGCTTCCTCTTCAGCATCGCGCGGGTACAGTCGACCGCGCTCTGCATGGAACGTTCGTCCAATCGCTGAGTATCGCAACGTGGGGAGGGCCGCGAAGGGTGTTGGACTGCCGCCGGGAGCCTCGAAGCTTCGACACGGACGCAGTCTGCTAGAGACGACTTCGCTGCCTACGACCAGAGGACGTACCTTCCCACCACGCCATTTCGTGCGGTCCAGCATGGCCCAGCCCAGCGCAACTGGTTCTGAAAAAGCCCGGAGCGGGACCAAACGGCGGGCATAGAGCTGGACTTGCCCTGTGTGATCCTGGCTCTCCTCGTGGATGGTGTGGCGGTGGAGAGGATTAGAGTTGTAGACGGCCGAAACCGAGAGCAGTCTGTTCGGCTTACGGTCAATTGGGAAGGCGGCGGGGAATTGAATAGCGACTGCTTCTGTGGCCTGTTATATACTCATGCACATGCGGCTTGCGTCTATCCAGAAGGGAAGTGCACGATGCCGTCCAGCGGGTCATGGGCGAGTCGCACAAAGTATCATACCCGATCCTCGGATAGTGGCCGTGTTCAGCTTGGGACGGCAAGAGCGGGAGTTGTTGGGTCTGCAGATATGAATCAATGTCAGCGAGACTCATTGTGGACTGCCCTAGAGAACTTTGCTCGATAGGAGCAACTCTGGAGTGTCGAGTCCATCGTGATGGGCATTGCATTGGCCCTGCAGGAGCCTTGAAGCTTGAAGCGCGGGGTTATAGCTCCTGTAGGCACGTGATGACACTTCCACCATACTGTATGAGTCGCCGGTGCATCCCCGTGGGGCTGGCATCTCCAGCACAGTCAACCTGTGGTCTTTGCTGAGTGGGTTATATTCCAGACGTTATTTATGGGAGGAATCTTCTGAACATGTGTAGCCATTGGCAAATGCGTTTCTTCAGCTTCCAATTCGTCCATACGCAGATCCCTCCAACACAGGCAGTTCGAAGTCAGCGCACGAAATAAGTCTTTGTGCATGACGTACGCCGGTCCCGCTCACTCTAAATCCCAAAGGAAATGCCTCTTCGCGTGCCATGGGAAATCAGTGCAATCCTCTGCGCGCATGGACACCCCAAGATTATTCAACCGGCACCCAAACCGGCTGCAGGAGATCCGAAGCCCCTTGAGTTCTATGGACGGGACATGACAAGAGGCGCACCCCAAAAACAAAGTCGGCTTCGCCCGAGTAGCAGCGGAATGAGCGAAGGCCCTTGGAGTATCGATGCGGTGACTTCGCGTGTAGCTAGATATGAACTGCGCGCATGCGCAGCAGAGCCGTGCGAAGGAAGAAGCGGTGTTGACGGCATGCGGGGTGTTCATTTCTTCAAGTTGCACAGGTGCAGCAGAGTCATCACGCGAGTCAATTTAATCTGAGGAGCCAGAGTTGCTGTTCCATGCACAGCGGTCGAGTCAAAGGCACGTTGAACTAGCATGCGCGGTTTCCACTGCAGAGTGGCGTCTGATGGGATATTCCATATGAGGTAACCGCGCCACAGCTCGCGCCGAGGTGGCGAAAGGTGGCAGACGAAGGTAGAGTAGGACGACCAATTCACCAGCAATGACGATATTGTGAGCGTCAGCATTTCGGTTGCCCGACTGCGCCCAGAGAAACGTCATGCCGATGTGCGCGTGAGCATTTCGATAGCGAGGTCTGGGCGTTATACCGCAATATCACTGCCAATCAAGCCACTGCCGATGCATGACTGTGACTTGAGGGTTGCAGCGTATTATGGTCATGTGGGCACAGCATTTCTGAGCGGTGTCCATTTCGATTGAGAATGAGAACATGTCGAAGTGTGTTTCCTGGGAGAGGTGAAGGCTGGGGGACTCGCGATCGAGTCTGGTTAGAGTTTGGGTTCAGGCTGAGCGCCAGTGATTGCATCCAATGACGTTGCGACTCAGACGCGTCGGTATCGCGAGGTATATGGGCGAGAAAAGCGTCTGCTGTGAGTTAACAAGCGGAGTCGAAGTGGTCAAAAAGACGTTGCGAGGGCTCGTTGCACCTCTGTTTGTGGTCGTTGAGTGCGACACCGAGAGGGTTCTCGACGTGCCGCGTACGCCAGAGCGCGTCAGCAGTATCGCTATGCCGAGGTGCCGACGGAGCACGCCGCCATATTACAACCTCCGAAAGGGTGGCAGTAAGGAGTGTGGGAGAGCACTGCATTTCGGAGCCTGAAAAGACACTGCGGGCTGGGGCTTATCTGCGCCAAGTGGGTGATTGACTTCTCGGCGGCTAACAATTAAGCGCGCAGGGCCGTGGCGCTCGTT
This sequence comes from Fomitopsis palustris, assembly GCA_029783445.1. Taxonomy (NCBI): domain Eukaryota; kingdom Fungi; phylum Basidiomycota; class Agaricomycetes; order Polyporales; family Fomitopsidaceae; genus Fomitopsis; species Fomitopsis palustris. Next base: position 410,916 of record JARAOQ010000020.1, on the reverse strand, counting down.
ACTTAATGTGGGGCAAGGCGCCCGCCCCTTCCGCTCACTCTACCACCACTCCCGTCGAATGTTACCGACTGCTACTCGCCTTCACCTGCAGCGTCTCCTGATTCCTGCTCTCTCTGCAGCTCTACAACATGTGCCGTTTCTGCGTAGCGATTCTTCCAACACCCACGGTCTCGCCAGACGCGAGCTCTCGAAGGGCGAGACGGCTGCATTTGGCGTTCTCATTCCCGTCCTCGTCATCCTATCTGGTATATTTGCCGGTCTAACACTGGGTTACATGTCGCTTGACGAGACTCAACTCAACGTACTGAGTATCAGTGGCACAGCGTGAGTACGCACGCTGTCTTTGTATTCCAAGGAACACTGACCACCACGCGCCCGCCGCTCAGCAAACAGAAGGAGTACGCTAACAGGATCAAGCCTATCCGCAAGAACGGCCACCTCCTTCTTGTCACTCTGCTCCTCGCAAACATGATTACCAACGAGACGCTACCCGTCATCGCAGACCCCGTTCTCGGCGGTGGCGTCCAGGCTGTCGTCGTCAGTACGGCACTCGTTGTGATGTGAGTCCCGCCTTCCACGTATCGCCCCTTCCCTTATCTTCCGAGCCCAATTCATCCCAATCCTGGCCGCGTCCACGGGTCCAGTTTCGGTCCCGACCAAACGCGTAGCGACGCTCACGCGATTGCGCACGTGACACGCGTCACTCGCGGAGCATCCCAAAACGCTTCGGTTTTGATTGAAAGGACGAATCGTGTCCTGAACTTTGATCATGATTTTGCGATTGGGTCTATGCACTCCCTTGAGGTTGACGCATAACGTTCACTTTGGTGATTGCGAACCACGTCTTCATGTTGGCAACGTCGATTACGGTATGGCGTGACCCATTCTCTTGTTCATGACGCTCGGCCGCATGGTCAGGTGTCCTCCTGGGAACACTCCATTCGTCTCCGAGAGGCGTGTTATCTATGTCATGAAGGCGGTATGCGTCCCATCGTGTACGCGTTCAGATCCATTTGTCCGGACAAGGATCAGGTGCTCCCCACTCCCGTATGGAAGGAGTCGCTTGTCACACCGGCCGTGGAAGTCTCTACCCGCGAGCCATGCATCCCCATACGGGCTGATTCTCGTACGAACGATGCTCCGCATGCTCTCCTGGACCCCTCTTACGTCAATTCATCCTGATTAACGTTTTGCATTCAGCTTCTCGGAGATCATTCCCCAGTCGCTGTGCACGCGGTATGGTCTGTACTTCGGCGCCAAGATGGCTGGCGTCGTGCAAATCCTCATCTATGTCTTTGTGAGTGCGTTTCGGTTGTTCCGATCAGCCCAATCACTGACGAGTATGTCAGGCCATTATCGCTTGGCCAGTCGCGAAGCTGCTCGAGTTCGTACTCGGGCCTCACCATGGCATTATCTACCGTCGTGCCGAGCTCAAGGAGCTCATTGCAATGCATTCCGATGCGGGTGAGCTTGGCGGAGACTTGAGGCGAGACACGGTCACGATCATCGGTGGCGCGCTCGATCTGCAAGAGAAAGTCGTGAAGCAGGCAATGACGCCGATTGAGAAGGTGTTCATGCTGAGCATAGATGCGAAGCTTGACTTTGAAACACTGCAGAAGATCTGTCACACCGGACACTCACGCGTGCCCGTGTATGAGGAGGTTGATATTCCTGCGCCGACGGCAGTTGCAGGCACGCCCGTTGTGAGAGAGATGAGCAAGGGCGCTGCACCGGCTGAGGGTCAGATGAATGCATCTGCAAGTGCAAAGACCATTAAGGCGAAGAAGATCATCGGCATCCTACTCGTAAAGCAGTGTGTCCTGCTCGACCCCGCGGACGCGATGCCGGTGCGCAAGATCCCGCTGAACAAGGTCCCAATCGTACCGCACAATGAGCCGCTGCTGGGTATCCTTGACAAGTTCCAGGAGGGCCGCTCCCACATGGCCATCGTGTCGCGCTTCAGTGCTGAGCGTGCGCAGAGCGTGAAGAAGGCGGTGAAGCAGGGCCTGACGCAACGTCTACGGTCGGCTATCCGCGACACGGACAGCGAGGAGGAGGATTCCGGCAGCAGTAGCGAGGACGAGGCGGGCACGTCGTCCCAGAAACGCTGGCATCTGCGCCGCAAGAAGAGCGATGAGAGCAAGGACAACGGGAGCACGGGCAGTACGAATGCGCCAACGCTGCACGAGTCGACCCAGGGCGAGGGAAGCGAGGAGGAGGGCTCTACGTCGCGCGCGAAGAAAACGCGTGGCTTTGGGGGGCGTGGTAGGAGAAAGCACAAGCGCAAGCATGCGAAGCCGGAGGACGTCGACTTGGAGCTGGGTGAAATGCACTCGGACGAGAAGAAGGATGAAGGCAAGACGAAGAGTATCCTACCTGGCTTCTCCGTCGCGCCTTCGCGTGGTTTCTGGGGACGCGAACAGGACATGCCCGCGGATGCCGTATTGTCGACTGAGGGTGCGGAGGAGTTCCTGCAGATCGCAGACCCGGCTGTCATGCCGCTCGGCATTATCACGCTCGAAGATGTTCTTGAAGGTGCGTCCTAACTCTACCTGTTCTCGCATAGCATGATGGACGCCGCATACAGAGCTCATTGGCGAGGAGATCTATGATGAGTTTGATCCTCAGGGCCACCCAGAGCTCGCCTACGCAGAACCCAAACCGAAGTCGACCAAGTTCAAGTTCTCGGGCGGGGCAGTCGTGCGTCGTAGGCGTTCAGACCCCCAGATCGTGCATCTGTCAGAGGAGGCGGCCACAGACGGTGCGCCCGTCGTGCCTGCTGTTGTCGTTTCTTCGCCGCCGTCGTCGGTCCCGGAGTCTTCTACTGTCCACAGTCACGCCGGCAGGGCGCTGGTGCCCCACATCGCGAAGCCATCCGCACTCCGTGGCCTGAACCCTCTCAACTTGCGCAACCTCGGGAGGATATCCCGCTCGAGGAGTGCGCCGCCCACGCCGAGGGATCAAGTCGCAGCCCAGCCCAAGGACGGGGATGGTACACCCGCGCCTGTCCCGGAGGGCGTCGCTGTTGAATCTACTGGGCCCATGCTCCCCGACTTCGGGCCCAACATATCCGTCACGCAAGTAGATAGTACTGCGGTGGAGGCGAGCTCGGCCACTGCGAACTCCCCGTCTTCTATACCTAGCGTCGTTCGCGCCGATCCTCGTATGCAGTCTAGGCTGTCGCCCGCTCACTCACCGCCACCCGTGACTATCACTCCATCTGCGGTGCTACCGTCGCTCGCGGCGTCGAGCAGGCCGAACTCGCGTAGCGCGTCCCCATCCCCGTCGCTTGAGCATGCCATCTACATCGAGCGCAAGCGTCGCGCCGCGTCTGCCGGGTCGGGGTCGATGCCCGCGCCGAAGGGACTGCGCTTCAAGAGTAGTCCGTTGACCGGCGACCGTGCAGGCGCCACTGTCGCGGAGCATATCAAACGCGGGAGCAGCGCGGGTGAGGAGAGCGCGTCAATACCCAGGGTCGACAAGGAAAGTCACGATGGATCAATACCGCGGCCCGAGAAGGACAAGGAGGGGCCAGATATAGAGAAGGCGCAGGACGGTGTGGATGCTGGGAAGGAATATTAAGGCTCTCACCCCTTGTGTCGACACTGCCTCTCAAACTTGTGCTTCTTCTGATTCGACCACGGATTGACGGATGACGAGATCACTTTTCGCTTCCTATTAGACCCTATGCATGCAACTTGAGTTTTGGTGGTGGTTGAAGGTTGTGTATGATAAATAGTGACGCAAATGCATCTGTACCGGACCTAGTTTTCATACACCTTTCAAGACCGTCTTATCGCGCAACAATGCCTATAGTCCCACTCCCCAGCCAACTAGAATGAAGTCATCGTGGCCCTGTGATTCACTGCCCATGGGCTGTTCTGCGTGTGGAAACCGCATCTCGGTATCAGTCACATACTTGGACATTGTAGGCCACATGAGTATCGTACACGCGTGTTATACTCCATCTGTTGCGTGACATCCAGCCAACAATTACGGTCTTCCGAGTCAGTGGATACGAGGCCAAGCTTTGTTAGGCGTAGTTCCAACTCTAATCAACTTCACGGTTCTGCTGTGCTTAAGGCAGTGTCCAATGCCTGCAGAGCCCTGTCCTTATCATCCATGATTGTGGTTTCCTTGACCCACAGTAGCAAGTGCTGAGCGGCTGCGCTCCTCCTGGCAAGATCGCCTGCAGTCTCCGCCAAGTCTGCACCGACCACCGACGGTGAGAGAAGACATTCGTAAATCAGACCGGCATCCCGTGAGCGCCGTGCTACCTCTTGTGCGATAGGGCGACGTATGCTGTCGTAGATCTCGAGTACCTGAGGGAGGGTCTTTGGTGTTACACGAGGATCGGCGAGGAGACTTGCGAGGACAAAACCGTCCTGATGTTGATTGATGATGAGTGCGCTATACAGAACTACGAGCAGGAGGTCCCAACCTCAATTGCTTGTCCAGCGCCGGAGCCTAGATGTGGGACCATTGCATGCGCCTGTCAACTAGTGTGAGTACAGCATGCACAGCATGAGTCCAGGGCAGTGAGGCGTACCGCATCTCCGAGAAGAGCTACGCTCTCTCCAACAAAAGTGGGCAGGGGCGGAACAGTATTGATGGCCCATAAAGAAATCTTATCAAGAGACTTTGGCGGAAATAGGTTGTGCGTTGGTGGTCAGCAAATGATTATTATGAGAGAGGAGATATCACCTCAACGAGCTGCACGGCTACGGGTTCCCACTCGGCATACGCGACTTGCACCTCTTCTTTGGAGGCTTCCCTCACCCATTGGCTTGCGTATTTGGTGCCCTCGCCTTCGGGCGTGGTGACAAAGCCAACGACGTTGACTACATTACGATTGGCGATTGGGTAGGCGATGAGATGCTAAAGCACTCAGTCAGGATAGCGTGCGAAACGAACATAACGTATAGGACAGTACCTTGCTTACGCCACAGCACTTAGACGTGTACAATATCAGTAGGAGCATTGATCAAAGGGTTGTAGCTCACCATTATGCCTTTCGTAAGGCTCGGATGCTCCGGATTACGATTCTTGAGCACCTCCTGTGGTATCAAGCTACGGTACGCCACCGAACCGCTCCATACCGGATCGGCAGGAGTGGACGAGGTACGATATAACGTGCTGCGCACAACGGACTTGATTCCATCGCAGCCAACCAGTAGATCGCAGATCGCGGTGGTGCCATCAACGAAAGTGAGGGTCAAAGCTTGTGGATCATCTTCTGCGGCAGCATACGACGAGAGGCGCTTGCTGAAATGAGTTGCAAAGAAGGGACTAGGTGGCAGATGTGAAGCAAGAACAGCTTGGAAGTCGGCACGATGAAACCCTCGAGCCATGCCTATCGCACAGGCACGTTAGGACCGTTTCAAGTGCTACGATTGGGTGTACAAGCACCACATACCCATATTGATCCATACGTCTGTCAGAGGACCTAGAGTAGAGCTCACATCAGGGGGTGTATCAGACCTTCGCATCAAAAATTCCTGTCCTAATTCACCATTAGATCGTATGGAGGGAGAAGATGATGCTTGAGCGTACCATCATTGCCTGTCGCAACAGTAGAGAGATCGACAGCTAGACCAAGAGCTTCCATGATAGCCCAGACTCTAGGCCAGACACCGATGCCCGCGCCGACCTCAGAGAATTCATGGGCAGCCTCGTATAGGTCCACGCGAACACGTTCACCACATAGCTTGCGAAGGGCGACGGCGAAGGTGAGACCGCCGATCCCACCGCCACTGAATGAATGCAAGGGTTGAGCGACGGCGCGCCTGAACCACTAGTAGAAACCCACTCACACGATTGCAATCCTGAGTGCTGGCAGACGAGCCATGTTTTTTGGGTTGTTCCAATTCCAGGGGATTCTACGATGCCAATCGCCAGTGTGCCGCACGCACTGGCATATATATTGGCTTGAGCCACGTTGAGGAAATTCCTGCCGATCATTGCCACCCCCCTCGTCTGCAGGGGGATGAACAGTTCAATGATCGCAGGTGACTGAGCCAATAATAGGATGATTTCCCTGATGTTACTCGCCACTCGCATTGGAGAGGAACCCTTGGTCGCATGATGGCGAAGCAAGATGCCTGGAACACCTAGAAAACAACTCGTTTCGGGCGAAGCACATGCGTACTACAACTCCTGTCCAATTCAGTGAGAGCCTTGTGGTCTCAACCATGTATCATCCCATGGCCAGCCGCTCGATGATGCTAGAGGAGAAGACGATGCTCCGATCCCTGCGGCTCCGAACAGTAAGCGCATACAGTCAGTGGATAGCTAGACCGCCAAGACTATCATTGGACTTGCCAGCGTCACGGAGCACCCCTCCGAGGAATGCCACAATCGAAAGCAAGAGGTGGGGTAACAGCTCGACCTGGAAATGAAACCTCGAGCACTTTCTCACGTGTCAAAGACAAAAAGTCCTTTGTCTTACAGTGGTGAGTGGGGAAGTAATGGAGGTCTCTCGATATTTCAGAGCTACTCTCCGTAGGGCACTGCTCCATGGGTGTGGAATGATCATTCTACATTGAGTTCAGGTGGGAACTCACGGTTGCACGGCCTTCAAGTGCTACACCGGGAAGATACACCACCACTCGGCCCTCCATGTGGGGCAGCGAAACGAGGATCGCAGATATCCCAGGCAGCACAATCTTCCGTCGCTTGTGTCCAGCTGGGATTTCGTCACCGAACTGAAGCGTTCTCTTGTCTATCAGAGCAAAGTTGAATCAGTAATCCGTAGGCCCATGCTCCGTCTAGGCTCACCATTTTGATGGCGGTGGGGTTGACCGGAAGTATTGGTTGGTTACTCTCCCTCAGTGTTATTCGAATGCTTGTCTATTTCAGACAGCCAGTAAGAGACATTCATAGCCAACAAGATTCAGCCTAGTCGGTTGGACGTGTGAACAGTTGTACTCGGTTGCGACTTTATCAGACACCGCGCAGAGCGTACCTTCGTGTTGCTGACGTGGTTACGGCATAGGGCTCTTCAAGCAAACGTCTCACCTTCAGCGACCTTCAGCAATGTCTAGACGCTACCTAGAAGACCCCCATATGTAGTGCATGGTACACCAGTTATTTACTGTACGTGACAGTGACGGTGGCAGCTTCTGTGGTTATCTGGACTGAGTTGCTTGTGGCACGACCTTGAACCAGAGTTCTTTCAACATAGCTCGTACTAGCATAAGGATCTCAACCGAACTAGGAGACACCGGTATGAATGTCAAGGGAGGGATACAGATTGTATTGACGCTATGTAGAGTAGCCCACTGTAGTACACATCGTGAGCGTGGGAATTCATTGGGATTTCACTATCCTGTACACAAGACGACTCGCAAACTGTACATGTATGGGGGAGTCAGCCGGATGGATTAAATGGGTCTGATGTGCCCAAAGCAGTATCTAAAGCTTGCAGAGCTTTGGCCTTGTCATCCATGATTGTGGTGTCTTTGGCCCACAATAGCAACTGCTGAGCGGCAGCACTCCTCCTAGCAAGATCATCAGCCAGCGAGTGATCTGCGGTCACCGGCACGTCAACACCAGCATCAGATGGGGACAGTAGGCAGTCGTAAATCTGTCCATGATCCCGACAACGCCGTGCTACGTCTTGTGCGACTGGACGACGTATGCTGTCGTAAATTTCGAGCACTTTGGGAAGGGTTTGTCGAGTAATACGAGAATCAGCGAGCAGCGTTGCAAGAATGAAGCTGTCCTGGATACCATGGAATGAAGAGATCAACACACCGCCAAAGGCTGAACACAGAAAAGACTATTTACTTCGATCGCTTGTCCTGCGCCAGATCCCTGGTGTGGGGTCATCGCATGCGCCTGCCATATCGAAGTGTAAGTCATGCTGGTAACCAGCGCAAATCAGGCGCACCGCATCGCCGAGGAGAACCACACGCTCTCCCACGTAAGTTGGTAGGGGTGGAACGGTGTTGATCGCCCATAGAGAAGCTTTGTCAATAGACTGTCAGCATGCCGAATAACCGTGGTTAATGAATGACAATGAAGACAAACGATGGCAGGCTGACCTCAATGAGCTGCATGACCAGAGGCTCCCAGCCCTCATACGCACTCCGGACTTCCTGCTTGGAAGCTTCTCTCATCCATTCACCTTCATACTTGGTCCCCTCTCCCTCGGGCGTGGTAACAAATGCCACGATGTTCACAAACTTGCGATTTGCGATGGGGAAGGCGACCATGTGCTGTAGCGCGTACAAATGAGGACGACATTAGTGTGTTGCATACACAGCGCATCATACGGCACCTTGCTCATGCCGCAACACTAGTTAGTATATATACTATGTCAGCATGAGCTTCAGTCAACGGGTCGAGGCTCACCATCATGCCTTTAGTAAGACTCGGATGCTCCGGATTAATCTTCTTGAGCACCTCTTGTGGTATCAAGCTACGGTACGCCACTGTACCACTCCACACCGGATCGACCGGAGTCGAAGTGGCACTAAAGAGCTTGCTACGCACAACAGACCTGATCCCGTCGCAGCCGACCAGTAGATCGCAGACCGCGGTGGTGCCATCAACGAAAGTGAGAGTTACAGTGTCTCGGTCGTCGTCCGTGGGACCATACGACGAGAGGCGCTTGCCGAAATGGGTGGCAAAGAAGGGACTAGGCGGCAGATGCGAGATAAGAACGCCTTGAAAATCGGCACGATGGAATGTGCGTATCCCACCTGCGCAAAGACTCGTCAGCATAGCTGGAAGATGGGCCATCAAGCGCGCGAGCATCACATACCCATCTGGAGCCAAATGTCTAACAAGGGCTCCGTAGCAGAGCTACCATCTCTGGGGTTATCAGACCTGCGCATCTGAAGCTCCTGACCTGATAGATGCACTTGAGTCGCGTGGGTGTGTGAATACGACGCTCTACTCACCATCGTTTCCCGTCGCAATAGCAGCGAGGTCATCGGAGAGGCTGAGGGCTTCCATAGTAGCCCAAACCCTCGGCCAAACGCCGATACCTGCACCAATCTCGGAGAATGCATGCGCCGCCTCGTAGAGATCCACTCGGACGCGTTCGCCACAGAGTTTACGAAGAGCGACAGCGAGGGTAAGACCTCCAATTCCGCCACCACTAGTAGACGAAGGTGATGAGGATAAAGGTTGACAATGGAACTGTATCACTTACACGATCGCGACACGTAATGCTGCCTGGTCTGCCATGCCGTTCTGCCAGCTAGAGAAGGAGATGCGCGAATCCAATCGCAAGTTTATCGTACATATATATGTATCACTTCGCGCTTATGCTTTCTGTGCTGTGAGAACGCCTGGTAGACAGCTTCCTTGTCTCCAATAGGGTAGACAACCCTGATCATCACAGATAGTTGATACAATGATAGAACCACCAGGCTTGCTTGATGGTACCCACCACTAACTATTGAAGGTGCTTCCTTGAGCCGCCCATTGACGGATACAAGCATATGGGATACGTTAGAGAGCCAACAACTCAGACTAGAAGTCCAACCATATATGTAACATCAGCGCCAATGCAGTTACATCGACATCCTCGTTGGCCCTGCTACAGGAAAGGACTCACTTACCGTCGGCAACTCACCGTCCATTCAGCCTGTGGAAGGCAATGCTTGGACTCCTGCGGCTTCAAACAGCCTATACAAAGTCGGCAGAGGGCTAGAATTCCAGTCTTGTCTAAGCACGGAGCGTGCCTCGTCCTATACCTCAGTCAGACCCGCACTCTTCTGAACGATGTCAAGCTACTTCAATGGATGTCACAGACAACGTCCCCATGACCCTCAACTTGAAAAAGTGTGCAGCGATAGCATTCTTCACTACGCCAAACTACGCTGGCTTAGTCGGCGGAGGCGAATGTTGTGCATGCGCAGAGGCAGCGCAACTTGCTGGTGACATCCCCGTGGGCGTTCTCGAGGCATGAAAAGTTTTTGCTTGTAAACTCACAGAGAAGATTCCCTGAAGCATCGTGCAAATGTGCCTAGGCTACTAGCATCGCTTGGAGTGATCGTCGAGCAGAACCCTCTCGTCCATCTCTATCAAGCAAGAACGAAGATGTGGTCGACATCCATCCCCATCGCTCTGACTCTGCACTCACCGAACGTCAAAGGGCGTTCTCGCCATCTCCTACAGCCACAACATATTGACGGTGCCGCATCAATAACGATGCTGCACGTCTTTGGGTCCTGGGGCACACCTATATTGAGACGCTCTGACGCACATCCGTGGGGACGGTGCCTAGAAAATGTACGCCTTCTCAGTACTAGTATCCCTGGTTGCAACGGGAGGGTTCAATGTTCTGTGACGTGAATGTAGGATACATTCGATGGATCACTGGCAGACATAGAAACGAACACACCTTCTGGCGTATGCGTACCCACGGATAGTCGAATGTCAGTTCCAATCATGCTCAACGAAGGTTACGGTTCTTGTCATATCGCCGTCGTGGCCTAAGAGCCGGGCGCTCATTTCTGATACTTATGTCGAATGAATGTACTGTGTGAGTCAGTCACTGTGAGTGTGGGAACTACATAACTGTACGCTGAATGGCGTTCAGACGATCATTCATTCGCAACGTTGAGTCGACGATCTCCCTTGCGCACTCCATCCCTCGCAAACCTTTCCCTCGCCGCTAGTCATGAAAGCCTTGCTTGTCGTGACCTGGACCGAATCAGTGCCCTTTCCTGACCTCCTGGAGCCTATCTACCTGCACTACTTGTACGACAGTTTGATAGACGACCCCGCGCATGATGCCTGAGCGGTGGGTCTCGCCCTACTCGCCTCGCCTCTCCTTGACAAGGACAGTCACATCCACGTACACTACCACACGTCTCACAGAAGCTTTTGGAAGCGGTGCCGGAGTGCACTCACCCAATATACATGATGCGCACGCGCCGGTGCGGTGACCGTCCGAGCCTTCTCCCTCGGCGGTTTGTCAATTGACCCGACTCGGGCCCCTCCTCGGAACTCGCGCCATTCCAGCAGCTTCCGTCAGCGTCGTTGACAGTCCTTACCTCCGTGGCCGCATGGAGAACATGGAGCAGCGCTTGAGCTATTGCTCGTAGCGCAAGATATGTGTTCCTTGGCGTAGCCTGGTGTCTTGTTACCCCTCCAGTATGCACGCACTTGACCTGCGCGCGATTCTCGTTTCCAATACTACACAGCAAGATGCAGGCCTGGGCTTCAGCATGATCTGGACGCTGCAGTGCTTGTGCAGAGCGTATGCGTACGTACGTTGGCTGTCGCAACTCGCAAGGCGGCTCGCGATCCCCGCGCTTCACTCCAGCTTGGCGTCGGGCTGCGAGCGTGTTATGCATTTCTCGGGTCGCTGTGCGGACGTTTCAGCCCTTTCCAGTCGGAGGCTTGATTGCCGTCGCAGTCAGCTGGTCCAGAGGCCCCAGCCTCGCCCGATTGTTACACTGACGGACACCAGTGCCATCGTGATGCATGCTTCCATAGCGTCCAGGAAGCAGCCGTTCACGCGGTTCACGGCGTTCATGCCCGTGCTCGTGACATCACATTGGGATGCATCTGAAGGCGCCAGCTCGCCGTTTGCATCCGTACCGCCGGGATGTCCATGCATCGCGCTGTATATAAGGTGAGTATCGACTACTCCTATTCCTCAGTTCGTCGTCTCTCAACTCGACTTGAACGCATCCGACGTCGCTCATCGTCTCTTCCCTGACGTTTCTTACGCCCCTCATCATGCGCCTCACCTCCGCTCTCGCCGCCGTCGCCCTCCTCTTCGCCCCCGCTGCCCTTGCGCAGAGCCAGGTCACCGTTGCCTACGACGAGACCTATGACAACTCGGGCCAGTCCCTCGCCACGACCTCCTGCTCTGACGGAGCGAACGGCCTCCTCACCAAGGGTTACACCACCTTCGGGTCACTCCCCGACTTCCCGTACATTGGCGCTGCCGCCGCCGTGACCGGCTGGAACTCAGCCGCCTGCGGCACTTGCTGGCAGATCTCCTACAATGGCAACACGATCAACGTGCTCGCCGTTGACCACGCTGGCGACGGCTTCAACCTGTCGCTCGAGGCTATGAATGTCCTCACCGACTACCAGGCCCAGAGCCTCGGCCGTGTCACCGCGACCGCGACCCAGGTTGACAGCTCCGTCTGCGGCCTTTGAGGGCTCTCTTGCATGGTCAGTATCTCTCACGGAGACTGTGCTTCCGTTGACCAGTTTGGCTTATATATTTCCTGTAGATATTCTTGAACGTCTTGACGAATTGTTTCCCATGGATGGATCACGGACGATGTTACGGACTCTAATGCTTGCCTCATTCACAACGGACTCATTGTGCAGTGTTATGGATCGAGTTGATGTTCACGAATGGACTACGTGTTTGGAATTCTCGTCGTAGTGTGTGAACTCTCCGGGTCTTACGGTAGGTGCCTGTGTGTGCTGAGTTGTTACCGAGATGAGGCGTGCCGCAGACTGCTCTGGCTATCGTCGGGTGGGCTTAGGTGCTGCGGGTGAGCCCTGTGCAGAAATTATCCCTGAAGCATGGGCAACGTATGACACTATACAGGAGTGATCGTCGAGATCAAGAGCGGTACAGCAGTAGGAGGAGGACGAAACCCTGGCACCACATAGCTCACTGGACAGCAAACCGACGGATACTGCAACGTTCAGTGTTCGACCCACATCAATGGTATCTGTGGAGGCTCACTCGTAAGGTCTAGTGCGGCTCCGGAATCTTTGCATGCGGGCAATTCGGATGGCATGGCTTGTCAACTGTGTTGAGCTCTGACACCGACCCCAACTGCGAAACCTCCGTGATCTTGACCCGCGGCCATTCCGGTGGCCGCGACGGTAGTTCGCGAATTGTCGTACCCTCCAGCTCTGCCTTTCCGCAGCTATAGAGCGTGTGCACGCGTACGAGGATGCAGCGATTGAGGTCCTTCCCCTCCGTGGGAGACCGTATTGACTGCGGGAGGTCGGCTTCGGTGAATAGACGTCGATGGGCGTCCATAGTGGTTATTCGTCTCTGGTGGTAGATAGGGGTTGGAAGTGGGTATGCGGATCGCTTCACAGGTCTGCGGTGCACGGTGCGGGGACGCGACGAATGGGAATCCGTGGAAGCATGGCTTTATGTATCTACGATAGGGGGTGGTTCGCTTTGACAAGGGGCTTGAGGCTGGTGCGAGGTGGACACGGGTCTTCGGTGGTTGGTATTGTCTTCAGAAGTCATGATGCGATAGTTGGTGTCAAAGTAGCGGGGCCGTCACTACATCTCGGCCCACGCTCCTATGTATGTGTGTAGTGGTGGCATAGCGTGTTCGGGCCTGCAATAAGAACCACCAGAGCTCTCCTCAATAAGAGGCGCCGCTGGCACCAAGAGGAAGATGTAGAGCCGGTGGTCGCACATCAACGAGCTAGAGGTACCCGTGACGTGGAGAATCCAACAGCCATGGCCGGTGAACAAGGTGACGAGCGTGGAAAAATCGCAGTAGAGAAATGACAGAGAGGAGGGTGGTGAACGGGAGAGTGATGACCAGATCTTGAAGCATAAAACGAACGCAGCAGTAGAGGCATTGGAAGATGCGCGCAACACGCCGGAGAGGACATACCTGTACGATACCACTCTCCCAGCAACCGGTGCGTATCATATCTTGGAGAGCCCGCCTCCCAAGTGGTGGTACGAGTGACTTCAGCGGCGGACGAGAGTCACTCTTTGTGTAGCACAGTGCATCCCGGAACTAGGAACGACGAAATAGGTGTCATGACAAGCGGGCGACAAACGGCGGCAAACCTGGCCTGAGACGAGCGTTTACTCTGGCCTCGTACAGTAGCAAGCGACCTATGAGTAGCGACTATAGCTTACTGGTCGTCTATCCAGTCTTCGCCTTCAGCTGCCTCCATAGAGTCGAGAACATTACCGCGCCCACTCCTACCACCGCGATCTGCATCCCAACGTAACTCAACATCCCGACTTTCACACCTGCACCGCCCCATACCGCGCCTGTCACTCGGCCCGTGTAGTTGCTGTACTGGATCAGCATGCTGATACGGCCATTCCACTCCCCGGGAAGTTGCTTCGAGAGTAGACTGAGCGTGACTGTGCTCGCGAGGTTGAAACCGAGCGCGACGAAGAACCAGCAGAGCCAGAGGCTCCCGTAGTTGATTTTGTCCGCTCGTAGGAGCGCGATTGCGATGAGCAGCCCGACCAGCCCAAGCCCGGACCCGACCGCGAGCGTGTGCCGATCTTGTACGCGCCGCGAGACGATGAGGTTGACAAGTAGGAAAGGGATAGTGCAGATACCGCCAAGCGCGATGAGGTCGCCTGCAGCGGAGGGGCTAAAGTGGAAGGGGTTGAGATTGGAGTTGGACCCCGTGAAGACCGGGATGTTGGCTTCCCATGCTCCGAGGATGAAGAAGCATGTCATGGCGAACCAGCACATTGTAGCAGTGACCCCAATCTGCTCCCAGGTCATACACATCCTAGGTTCTGGCACAGCATCTATGCTGACCACACTCGCCGGGGACGCCGCCGGTGCGCTATTGCTCGGGCCCGCAAACGAGGTAGTGGACTTGTTATCCGCATCGATGACGACTTGCTCTGGAGCAGGGATTGGGCGAAGCTCGATCTCTGCTGGCGCGGGTGGAGCCCGAGGAACATCCTCGAAGAAGACTGCTGCAAATGCCCAGAAGACTGCCCAGATACCCGCAAGTATCCACGTGGGGCTCGTATACCCGTTGAAAATACTGTTCGAGAAGCCAACCCTGTACCTAGACGAGAAGGTCTGAGGTTCCCTGGAGTACGGAGCATATAAAAGACTCACAAGAGGCCACCAAAAAAGGGACCGGCGCTGAAGCCGATGCCTTGGCCCAAGACAAGCCACCCGGCGAGCAAGGTCCTCCGACGTACGCCGACTATCCTAGGGTCGGAGCAGTATCGTTTGGAATACATCCAGAAAGTGAAGCCGAAACCGGAGACAATCCTACCAATGAGGATGAGATATAGGAAGTTGGCGTGGTATGCGAGACTATAGAGGATATTTCCTAAGAATGCCGAGGCACAGGCGAAATGCAGGGGTCGCTTGTATCCACCTGTAACAACGTATGCGTCAGATCAGAAGGGCTGTATATTGTGCCTGTACGCACCCTGGTCTAGCTTCGTTAGTGGTATCAATGCCAGACCGGAGAAGACGGTGGGGATACCAATCACTAGACCGGAAAATGTAGCGGATCCGCCTAAGTACTCAGCATACTGATCCGAAGAGGACACTATGATGAAGAACGATATCTGGGAAATTGTGAAGTCAGACGTCGTACTCAGCACGCCTTGTACGGTACACCTGCACCTGAAGCAGCGCGCTGGCCAGTTGTATTACCAACAGCGACGCGGTTTTCGGCAGCTTGAGTTCGTCGTTGTCATGTGCCTGGGTGGCCGTGGGCTGAGTCTCCTGGTCGAATCGCGCATGCTCGACTCCATTCTCCTGCAAGGGTCCTGAAGGCCATGTTGTACGCGGTGGTTCTCGGTGTCCGCTGCGTCGCTGCTGGACTCGGTTGGGAAGGTCAAGTACAGTGGACAACACCCGAAGAGATGGCATATTGGCGGATCGTCAGAGGATGGTTATTGAGTACACCAGCAGTGCGCAGAGATTCCTTGCACAAGACGGGAAGAAACAAGCCCACGTCGTCCGGTGCGGGGTACCACTAGTACTGATATACGTATACGATCGCGATCGCGCGAGCCCCGGTTGAGCGCCGGATGACTCGGGACGTCGGCAATTCCAATTCAGCGGTCAAACGCGGCTGTTGAGGGACTGTACATATATTGAAATGATACTTCGTGAATAGTGGGAGACTCGGAGTAGCGGCGACAGAGCGGCCTTCCGCTGCTATCGATCCTACTCGATGGTGGGGGGAAGGAGAAGAAGTATGAAACGCCCGAGAGGAGTGCGCAACTAAATATGGAAGGCTGTGCAGAACGAGGATATCGCTCAGCACTCAGCGCTTGTCACTTCACCACTTACCATCACTGGCACTGAAATGCCTCTGACTTAAGCCTGTTCCCTTTGAAGTAAAGGGAATAACCTGCTACTTTACGAAGATTCTTGTAATCAGTGGCTTCCGGAGAAGAAAGACGACAAACTACGTCAAGTTGGTGAATGATCGCGAGCAATGATCATATCGGTAGGCCGCCACGTTCGAGACAACAGAGCCAAGTGAGATCCTCAGGTGAGTGCGATGTGTCTGCTGTGACATGTTTATTTAGTCTTCTCGTGCTTTTGTAGCTGGACTACAAGTTTGTAGGGTATACAGCACTCGGGAGGCTGATCAATCCCGGTAGGTATTACCGGACCAAGTGACTCGTTACAGTGCCCGCTCTGTTGCTGGTGCGGCAAGCTAATATGTACTGAGTTAAGTAGTCTTCAGCTTATACCAAGTCTATCGCGAGCAGTGATGGACACTGGAGGTCCATATGAATAGCCGCTACGTATACGCTACATCCATGCTCTTTCCCACGTGTCATTCATCCACGTCTATTAGTAGGTACGAACCACCTGATAATGGAGCCCAGTGACAACCTCGTTTTACGTGCAATATACAAGGCTTACCGGGGGGGTGAGAAATGTAAGTAAGTAACTGTTTCCGTGTGATCTCCTAGAGACGGAGACGCCAACATCAAAGGCGGCTACATCGGGCAAACTCGGGATCTAATGCACTTCGAAGCTGCGTACCCATGTCGCAGAGTCGTACTATTGGACGATGCCGCACGCCTGCCGTGTGTCATATGCTCTATGGAAACCCACACCATAGCTTGTCGGAGTCAAGAAGGCACCGCAAAAGGAGTCACAAACAGGCGCATGACTGTGCACTCTGGGGTGAACTATCTCTCTGGCTAACGTCGACCTTCGCGACTCCTGGTACCTTGACATGGTCCTCCACGGGGAAATTAGCAGCCAGGAACATCAAGACGAGACGAGCCTTGAACTCGGAGCGTGCGTGCTGCGATCTACAGCTCTCGAAGAAATCCCTGCAGCCGAAAACGCGGAGGCAGAAATCAAGCTCGACATAGAACACGCAATTGTAGCAGACGATCCTCGCAAATGGCCGAAAGCCCGCAAGGTAATGATGTCTTACTTGATCTGTTTGGCTAGTCGAAGAGAAACGGAATACTAACCGTTCATCTGGGCCAGTATATCATAGTCGCGATGGTTTCTGCAGCGGCCATGAACGCAGGGCTGGGGGCTAGTATATACAATCGTGAGTCCCAATGTGTCCTACCATACCGAACACCCCACGCAATACGTTTGCCAGCCGCAATTGCCCAGATACAATCCGATTTGAACGCAACTGCTGGTCAACTGAGCCTGACGCTCTCCCTGTTCATTCTCATGCAGGGTGCGATTCCCTTGGTTTGGAGCTCTGTCAGCGAAGTACAGGGTCGAAAGGTGAGATATCAGGCCAACTCCCGGAAAGTCCAAGCACGTCGACACTGATTTCACCGCATAGATCGTATACCTTGCCTCTATGACTCTGTGTATGCTGGGCTGCATCGTCGCCGCCACATCGAAAACGATCGAGGTTCTCATGGGTATGCGTGTCCTCCAAGCTGCAGGGTAAGGCCGAGAATTGCAGAGCACTTAAGCAATGCACCGCTGACGCCATGAACTAGCTCCAGCGCAGTCATGTCTCTCGGGGCCGCCACTTTGGCAGATATCTACGACCCGATTGAACGCGGCACCATGATGGGGATTTACTACAGGTCCGTTTGTGCGGGCGACAAGGCCGAGAATCGCATGTTCACCATCACATAACTCATGCAGCGCCCCGATGCTCGGACCCTCGCTCGGGCCAATCCTGGGAGGTGTGCTGGCGCAGGGATTCAACTGGCGCGCTATCTTCTGGTTCCTCGCCGTCTTCGCAGGGTTATGCGCAATCTCCTTCATATTCTTCCGGGAGACGTTCCGCCGAGAGCGTAGCCTAACGTATCAAACCGTGTTGAGGCGTGTGCTGGAGCAGGAGGGACAGAAGGTAACCGAGAAGCAGTCCGCGTCAAGAAAGGTGTTGAATCAAGACGACGAGCAACATATACCGACGGCGAAGAAAGGCCATCATGGTAACGCGCCCGGAAAGAACGGGGACGCGGAAGCCTCAATCGCGATGCCTACCACGGAGACACCTATGGCTGCGGAAGAGGCCAGGCTCACTTTGAAGGACATCAATCCATTCCGTCCCATGGTCCAGGTGCTGCGTCGGGTAAATAATGTTCTCATCTTGTCTGCGTCTGGTGAGTTTATCTTGGCGGCGGTTTGGTGATCCGACTTCCAGTGGTACTCATACCGCCGCAGGATTCTTGTTTGCTTTCAACTTAAGCATAACGTATACTACCGCGCGAACCTTAGCCTATCAATTCCACTACGACGCGCTTGACACTGGCCTTGTGCTCTTGGCCTACGGTATCGGTAAGTCCTACGCTCTGCTCCGTCCGTGTCTCAGTGCTATAACCCTACGTAATGCAGGCTGTCTACTTGGTAGCGTGATCGGCGGCCGATACTCTGACTACACGTTTGCCAGGCTGAAAGCCAGGTATGGCGAGAAGACCCAACCGGAGGTGGGTGAGATAGTACCGTTCGCATAATCAAACCCCACTGAATCTCGCTCAGATGCGTCTTCGGAGCACACAGCTGCCAATGTTATTTTTTCCGCCCTCCGTGATAGCCTATGGCTGGGTTTGCGAGAAGCATGTTCATGTATCAGCTGTCTGTGTGATGCTGTTCCTGGCCGGATTCTTTCAGATGTAGGCTTATTCCTCTACGTGTCGTCACCACTGTGTGACTGAGCTTGCTTGACTCAGATCCATTTACACGAGCACCCTTGCCTATATTGTGGACTCCAACGTTGGTCGCTCTGCTCCCGCCGCCGCATTGAACAGCTTCTTCCGCGGCATGTTTGCGTTCGTGGCCACCGAGATTGCGGTCCCGCTACAGGTGCGTCCATGTCCTTTCCGAATCCGGGGTCCATCGTAATATGTCGTTGCGAGCAGAATTCCATAGGTGACGGAGGGCTATACACCTTGTGGGGTGGTCTGATCCTCATTTCCGAACTTCTAATTCTCTTGGTGCGATGGAAAGGGCAGCATTGGCGTCAAAACGCTATCACAAAGGAAGAGCGAAAAGCTGGCCAAGGCGAGCATGTGTGATTGCTCCAGTATCATCTTGTATCACACCTCGGGCATGTGTTGCATCAGAGTAGGTTAGGAGTTTGCTCGATCCGGTTCGTTAGAAGCGCCTCCGGTCAACAGGTTGCATCA
The DNA here is from genome assembly GCA_029783445.1 of Fomitopsis palustris. NCBI lineage: Eukaryota > Fungi > Basidiomycota > Agaricomycetes > Polyporales > Fomitopsidaceae > Fomitopsis > Fomitopsis palustris. The sequence goes on along the minus strand of JARAOQ010000020.1, from coordinate 391,646 downwards.
TATTGTATGGCCCGACTGCACATCATTCATACGATACCTTCCCACCATCCCTCATATAGAGCTTGACAGCATAGGCACGACATCGCCGACAGCACTCACCCGCTTCGGGCTACGAATTTGTATTATGGGTCACACGAATTTGGTACACATGATGAGCCAGCTGGACAGTATGATACAAATTGTAGGGGCCGCGTCCTTCGTGGTGCACTCACTCAACTGGGACGGATCCGCAGGACCGTCGCGAGCGCTCGAAATCGTAGCGACCCCTTGAGTTCGGGTCAAAAAGTACAGTGTATGCTTCATTGACGAGTTTGAACTGCTCTTCGATACCGCCCTGGATGGATGAGCGGGCGGTGAGTTCTTGTACCCGGGCAGCAGAGTAGTGTTTACCCTATCGGGATGATGACGCAGTGTATTGGTCCGGTATGCTCTCCGAATCTCAGCGCGAGTACATGTTGGAGCCAGACCTGATGTAGCACTAAGCCTGCAGACTGTCTGACGAGAACACTGTATTGCTCACCGAGCACCTGATAATAATCTTTGGGAACAGATTTGGCTTCCACCGCACGTCTTTCGCCTTCCTCAAGTTCTACTCGCAACTTCTCAACTTCTGCCATGTTCGCGCCGTCAACCTTCGACATGGCGTGCTGCAAGGCAGCCCTGAGATCCACAACGGCCAGATCGAACAGCTGCAAGGCGCGATGGATGTTTGCCCTGAGGTAGTGTGCCTTCCATTCGGATGCGTCCAGCTGCAGTGACGCAGTTATGCTCTTAAGCCCTGCGGCATGCAGCTGCAGCTGCAATGGAACTGAGCCAGTAGTCTGGAGACAGTGCATTGTGAATCCACCTTGACTTCTGATTGCGCCACATTGTACAACAATCTGGCTCGCAGAGGACCTCCTCCACCGTCTTTGGGAAGGTCTGGGACTAACTGACACAACCACGGTCACGCTCAGTCAAGGGACGAACTATAATCTCGCGACTCACAGTCAGAGCATCGTTCCAACTCTGGAGAGCAGCTTCGTGATTTTGTGATTGCATGTGCATGTCACCTTGGGTCATGAAGCGGGAAATGCTCCTGATCTTGTTGTACGTATGCCACATTGGCACACTATCGGGGGCCAATCTCAGTCCTTCTCTTACGTGGTTAAGAGCTTGCCGTGTCTCCCCAACGAGTAGCAGCGTCTTGACCTTCCTGGATATAGAACATATTGCGCTGGCCTCGCCATCAGACATGTCACTACAGCAGATTAGGATGCTGACGAGAATCATAAGTGAAGAAACGGAGAGCTTACTCAAGTATACCCCTCGCCTTATCCCAATCTCGTTCGAAAATTGCTAGATCGACTTCCCAGCACACTAATTCGATAGGAACGGGGCAACCCGCTTCTTCATAAAATTTGACACAGCTGGCGCATATAGAGCGAGCTGCGCGCCACCTTCCAGCTGCTCGTTCCTGACGGAAGGCTTCTTGCAATGTTTGTAAGTTTATCAAGCACCTCTTGAGGGTTCTTACGGCGTCGTTATCCGGGTCAATGCCAAGAGCTTCTTGGACAGCCAGCATAGCGGAGGAGGGAGATCCGACACACAAACGGCAGTGGGCAATCTTCACAAGGACAGGAACTACCATGTTGGGCGCAGCAACTGATAGCAACTCGTGAGCGCGTCGAAGATCGTTGAGCGCTTGAGTATAGTCCCGGGTCGACGCATACGCTTCCCCACGACTCCTGAAGAAGGCTCCAGCGTTCGCATCCTCCTCTGTGCACTATTTGAACACAGCATCCGCTTGCATTGTGGATCTCACGTACCAATGGACTTGCTGAGACACTCAATTGCTTGGCTGGCCCGTCCGTTCCGCAAGAACAGTTCTCCCAGCCTCCACCAGATCATAGCATAAGCATTGTCGGAGTACTCGCTGGGTACTGTCTGGCTACCCGCAGTTGGAATAGCGGTTTCCTCCTTGGTGTTACCATCGCTTCTCTCACCTAAGAGACAGGTTAACCATACACTGATGGCACCGTGCGCAACGGAGCGACCCAACATACCTTTCGTCAGGACACCTTCCAGTTGAGGCGCGTTGTCTGTGACGACAGTCGCGCTTGGGGCACGCTCCCCTACACGTTCAGGCGCGCTAGGTAAGGCCTGCGGCGCCGACGGATCCGTGCATACCGTGGGGGGATGTGATGGGGGATGGTGTGAATCTTCGACGAAGGCCAAGGTAAGAAGTAGAGCTGCTACAGCCTCAGGAGTAGGTGTGAGACGTTTGTCCGCGGTGTTTCCATTCTCTACTGTTGCTTTCTCTGAACATTCTGGTATGTGCAACACTGCGCCTCCAGCTGGAGGCTCCGTCCCGCTCCGATCTGGTGAGTTGTCCTCGGTTCCACGTGCCCACCAGTCGCACATCCTAGAGAGTACCGTATCAGAAGATAACAAGGGCAGACACTGAGAGTGCCTATCTCATGGACTACGCACGGAGCGAAATGATCTTTTCTTCCACAACGTGTACATTTCTTGTCGGTGTATGCTGGAACAGGCACGTGATACCGTCGTGAGTGACCTGTCTTCAAACTCAAGAGTCATCACAAACCTGGGCAGCTCCATGGTGTATGTCCAACCTCTCCGCACTTCTGGAATCCGTAAGGTTTGTGAGATACCGGGGAATCTGGTATCCGCGCCGGCGGGAACCTACCCAGCACTCTGCAAGTGGACACAACACCAACCCATGCCCCCTCTCCCCACAGTTTTTGCAAGCGAACGAGCGCCGAGGCTTCTGACAGGTCGTATACAGGTGGCCTTTCGAGTTGCAATTGGTGCATGTCCACAGCTGCCCAGGCGAGGAGTGAGAACGCTTCCGCGACCGACTCAGATGACGAGACTCACGGCGTAGTTTGGGCAGTTTCTGCTATAATGGTCCGGGGCGACCTGCTCGCAGATACGGCAGACAGAGATAGGACACTTGGACGCCCAGTGGCCGGGTTCGCCGCATTTGAAGCAGTTACCCGACATGAAACCCAACGGCTGGGGTTGAGGTTGGAGGATGGGAGGATGGTGGAAAGGACGAGATGAAGACGTATCTTGGGGTGGAGAGTAACTGGTGAGGGGCGCGTATATGTGCTAGAATTGTGTGGCTGGAACGTCTAGCCGTCATCCGCACGTAGGTGCACTGCCGTACCAGAAACCCATTCATTTCCTCCCGCACTGTTCAGTCGGTGTCGCGGACGCAGTGCGGAGAAGACGCCGTGAGCTAATGAAGAGCTAGAGACAGACATAATGATCACAGGGGTGTCGCAAGCTCCCGTCATCACCAGGGCACTCGCGACAGACGCTACGCCACAGATGGCGACTACAGACAGCGACAGCCTGTCATGCGCGTCGATCACACTCGCCCCCGTATGAGGGGTGCTGTCGATCCGATGGTAGCCCCATCATCACCAGCAGTTTCCCTAGGTCACGCTGCTCAGCGACGAGGTAGTTTAAACAGGCAGGGTGAGGTGCTCGCAATCTACTGTGTGCGGGAGCTCGTGCTCCTAGGCGTACGGGGCTTGACATCTTGACATGTTGTCCCTGCATTGCGACGCCGTGATGTAGATCGTACGTATACAATCCCGCTTATCGTGGTGCCAAGCAGGTAGGCCAAGAGCGTAGCTGTCTAGGGTAATATGCGCATTAATGGGCAAGGCTGTTTGATGAAGGGACCACTCACCTGTGCGAGGAACAGACACGAGAGTCAGCATTTAATGGAGGGGTTTACCCTGGTACTGTGGTGCGTTCGCAGAGAGGGTCGGTTTACGACCGACTTTTGCATGCCACCAAGTCGACTAACACGTGTACGAGGTAGCTGCTGCGAGACTATCTACACAGGCTATTCTGTGCCGTCCTTTAGTAAATCCACAAACACGGTCCAACGTCCAGTCCCCGACAAGGAACGAACAACTCCTGCGCCTCAGCAGCAGCGCTCGCCGCTCAGACGACCCCGGGCGCATTGCACCACACGTTCCCCCACCGGTCTGTGCCCGCGCCCGTCGAGCCCGCGCCGACGACGCCCTCCACGCCGGCGTCGATGAACCCGACGCCGTAGCTCTGGCTCGCGGTGTACTGCGGCAGCGGGCAGCGGAACCCGAGCAGCGGCGGGCACGCGCGGTCCGCCGCGTTGCACACCTCGATGCACGGCTGCACGACCGTGTACGTGTCTGCGAACGGCGGCAGGCTCTGGTTCCGCGCGCTCGACGCGTTCATCACCGACAGCGCGGGCTCCAGCGTCGCCGTGCTGCTCGCCACGGACGCGGAGGCGGAGGACGAGGCGGCGGGGTACTCGGCGCAGCGCGGGAGCGAGACCGCGCAGAGCCAGTTGCGGTACGCCGCGGCGCAGTCCGCGCACGTCACCAGCGGGCTGTACAGGTCCCGCCCGCATGCCTGCGTCGTCAGCATCACCGTCAGGTTCGCCATGTTGCTCAGGAAGTTGTCCGCCCAGTCACTCGGCATCGTCCCCGCCGTCAGCCCCGCCGCAGGGTCGCGGGCCGCGATCGGCGCCGCGTACCCTATGGACGGGCAGTACGGGAGCGCGTACGCAATCGAGCACTCGAACGCCGCTGCACGCCGTGCGCGTCAGCGCGCGTGCTCGTTTGGAGAGGTATAGAAGGCGTACCGGATTTGGTGGAGAAGTACACCGGCGGGGTCACCCGCGTCTCGTTCTGCACCGCGTATACCGTGTAGTTCGTGTTCGGGACCAGGCCGTTCACGAACCACTGCCACCGCCAGCCGTCCGAGTCGCGCGGCCACGGCCCCTTGCTGTCTGACGGCGTGAGGTACTGTCCGACGTTGTTCGCGGAGTCGCGGAACGCGCAGCCCGTGCGCGGCAGGGACGTGAACGCGGACGAGGTCGTCGCCGCGATGAACAGGGAGTACTCCGCTGGCGACTCTGGCTCTGGCGGGAGAGACATGTTGGCTGGGGGTAGAGTGTAGTTTGGATACGTCGGCGAGAACGTTTCTACGGGGGCAATGGGCGGGGAGAACATGAGCACTTGGTTGGCGGTACTGTCGCTGAACAGAGGGAGGTCTGTCAGGACTTGATGTATAGGTCCTGGCGAATGACATGATCAGTACGACAACGACACAAGTAGCATGACACTGCGAGACGCTCCCCATTTCTCATGTCTGGGCTCTAAAACAGTCACAGCAATCGACTGTTTCAGAGCACGGAAAAAGAGAATAGGAAAATCTGCTGCAGTCAGGACAAACACCTGAGCAGCGTATTGAGAGGGATACTGAGGAGCAAACATGTAGACACTCACCCTCGTCCGACACCCCCACTTCGAACGACATCCCTGTCGCATTGTAGATGGAGAGGACTCCTGTGCTCGCCACCTGGACCGTCACATTCCCGAGAGAATACTCGCTCACGTCTATTTCGAACACGTCTTGCTGCCCGAGGTTGTCTGGCCCCGGCGTCGTTACGGAGCCGTTGGAGACGAAGAACCGCGGTGTCGACCTAGGGTAGGAGCACAAGGCCACAGAGACAGAGACAGGGTTTGAAGACGACGGCAGGGCGTACGTCAAAGGCGAGGAGGTAGCTGATATGGTTTGCAGTTGGTTGAGGGCGAGGCGCGTATCGGCGAGGACTAGCCATGCTTGGACGAGACACAGCAGCGTCCGGGGTAGCAGCATCGTGAGCACTGAGTTGAGAGTGAGCGTAGACTGGAGCTGGAACAGAAAAGACAGCGAGCTCGACGACGAGTGCGAGTATGAGGATCCTACGACGTTTGTACGACTGCGACGAGTTCAAGTTGTCGTTGAGGTTGCCGCCTGTGACAGTGGGCGCCTGTTGCCAATTGGTATGTACAGTAGCATATATAGTAATAGTACCATCTACGTTGACGTGTTGGATCCAGCTTTCTTGCGATATTTATGAAGCACTGCGGTTCCAATGCTGAATATAACTTTTGTATCTATGCTGGCCAGTATATGATTGCCATAATATATACCAGTGTTGCAGAAGCCGCTCAATATATAGTATTAATACGCGAATAGTTCGGAGCGCCAAGTCGGCATCACATGCGAAGCGCGTCCGCGAGGCGCGTCGCGTTCGTTCCGCTCGATTCGCCGGCCTCCCTGTCTACCACGAGGTGGGATGTAAGCGTACAATCTACAGCGTACCAGGCCAGTAGCACATCCTGTGTACTCATCATCTCTGCTCTGAAGATACGTATACTCTCGGTCGGTGCGCTGTGCTGTCCGAACAGTCGCTAAGGTCAGGGGTGGCGTTGCGCGGCAGCGAGGGCCTCGCGGGCGGATCATATCACACAGGCGCATTCTTCTCCGTCATGAGTGCTCCGACACGTCCATATAGCGCCTCGCCGTCGTCCACTCTCACCTACTGCTCTCCCCCATGGCCGTCCTACGACGCTCTTCTCTTCACCTGCTTCACCGACACGTTGCGCGACGCTACGCTAGCTCGGTTAACGCTCCTAGAGTCACCATCGGGATACGACGCGAGGACCCGCTTCGGATATGGGAGCGCAGGTGTCCGCTGACACCAGACCTCGTCAACGAGCTCGTCGAGAAGGACAGCGTCGACGTGTTGATCGAGGACTGCGACAGGAGGGTGTGGAATACTACCACGTTTGTCCAAGTATGTTCACTGTCACGTTGCACTCCATCGAAACCCTGCTTCTCCTACGCGCTGCACAAGCTATATGCGCGGGACTCACTACTCCCATGGCCCTGGCCCTCTTCTGTCACGTTTAGATTCATGACGGCCTGGGGCTCGATGAGAATCCCTCTGTTTGCCTTGTAGCCTTGTTCGGACACGACACAAACAGGTGACTTCGCAATACACACCAGAGTGCCGTTGGCTGTGGTCCTCCTTCTGAATATCGCTCTCCGAGAACAAGCCACTGACCGCTCACATCCAGGCCGGCGCAACCGTCTCCCCCACTCTCGCCGACGCACACATCATCCTCGGCATCAAGGAGACGCCCCTCCACGAAGTACTCAACGACCCCGTACCCGCCCCGGGCTCGGGGGCGCCCGTCCCGCGCACGCACCTCATGTTCTCGCACACGATCAAGGGCCAGATGTACAACATGGAGCTGCTCGCGAAGTTCGTGGCCGCCTCGCAGGCGCGCGGGGGGACGCCGCCGGTGGGCGACCCTGCGCTCCTCCCGCGTCTGATCGACTATGAGCTGATCACGGGCGAGGATGGCAAGCGCACGGTGGGCTTTGGTTGGTTCGCGGGCGGTGGGTGTCGCGGTGCTTGTACCCTGCTTGGTCACTGACGCGTTGTGTGGATCAGTCGCGGGGGCCCTCGAATCGCTGAACGCCCTCGCGCACGCGCATCTCGAGCTCGGGGTTGCGAGCCCGTTCTTGGTGAGCTCCGGTTGTGTCTGGATCGGACGACTCAATGACACGTCTTTCTAACCCCAGTACACGCCGCGGCCGCACTCGCATCCGACGCTCGTCTCCGTACGCGCACTGCTTCGCGAGGAGGTCGGCGCGCGCATATCAGCAGAGGGCACCCCCAAGAGTCTCGGGCCCATCGTATTTGGTGTTACAGGGTCAGCATACTCTCGTTGAGATGGGGACTGTCGACGCGCCGCTGAACTGTTCCAATAGATCTGGGAAGGTCTCCCAGGGGGTTATGGACCTCTTGCAAGACCTCCCGACCGAGCGCGTCAGCGTCGAAGACCTGCCCGCGCTGGTGAGCAACCCCAGTGAGTGCCCGCCGTCCACGCGCACGCGTAGTGCTCAGTCCAGTGACCGCGACGCGCCGTACAGACACCGATCTCCATAAGGTGCGAGTCAATCTGAGATGCACCGGGCCATATCTCGCTGACGACACGGGACGCAGATCTACCTCGTGCACGCTCTCCCGCAGGACTACTTCGTGCGCAGGGACGGCGCGCCGTATTCGCGCTCCGACTACTACGCGCACCCGCAGGCGTACGAGTCCGTCTTCCACGAGCGGGTGAGTCGCGCGCTGTGCTGGTGCGTTACCGCGTGCTGACGCGCTGCAGGTCGCGCCGTACCTCTCGCTGCTGCTGCACGGCGCGGGCTGGGCACCGAGCTTCCCGCGCACGATGAGCACCGCGCAGCTCGTCGGCGCGCTCGTGAAGGCTCAGCAGGTCGGGCGCGGCCGCTTTGCGTGCGTCGGCGACATCAGCTGCGACATCGAGGTGCGCCCTTTTCGCCCACCCTCTCTCACCCCCTCCCCCCGCTGACTCTGCATGGACACAGGGCGGGCTCGAGTTCCTCCCGCGCTCCAGCACGCTCTCCGCGCCCTGCTTCTCGATCCAGCCCGCGCCCGGGCTCCCGCCCGTGACCATCATGGCCGTCGACATCCTCCCGACGGCGCTTCCCCTCGAGGCGTCCACGCACTTCGCGCGCGCGCTCGCGCCGTACCTCCGCGCGCTCGTCGACGAGTACCGCGGCGCCCCGACGGCGGAAGGGGGCGCCCGGATGAGCGCGGCGCTGGACCGCGCGACGGTCGCGAGGGGCGGGGCGCTGGCGAGGGACTTTGAGTGGTTGAAGGAGCCCCTGGGGGCGTGGGCGGCCGGCCGGGCTGCCTCGTCTGCGGCTGCGACGGTGCCCGCGCGGAAGAAGAGGGTGCTGATGCTCGGGAGCGGGATGGTCGCGGGCCCGGCCGTCGAGGCGATCTGCAAGCGGCCGGACGTGGAGCTCGTCGTCGGTGAGTCGCGCGGGTGTTTGGGTCGTCTTCCTGGAGGGTGTGCTGGACGTTTGCGCAGCGAGCGACGCGTTGGCCGAGGCTGAGAGGCTCGTCGCGGGCTTTGGGAACGCACGGGCCGTGCGCGGCGACGTGAATGACTTGCAGAAGATCGCGGGGATGGTCGAGGAGGCGGATGTCGTTATCAGGTGAGGCGGGGTCGTGTGAGGAGGCGGGGACCTGGGCTTATTCGGTGCTGTAGCCTGCTTCCCGTGCCGTTCCACCCCACGATCGCGAAACTCTGCATCCAACACAGGAAGCACCTCGTCACCGCGTCGTACATCTCGCCGGATATGGCTGCTTTACACGAGAGGTACGCTCGCCTTGCTCCTTCTGGCACAACGACTCTGCTCATCCAGGCGCCGTGTGTGTAGCGCTGCCGCGGCCGACGTCGTCCTGCTGAACGAAATCGGGCTCGACCCCGGCATCGACCATCTGTCGGCCATGTCGCTCATCGACCGCTTGAAGGCTCAGGGGAAGCGCGTCACCCACTTCACGTCGTTCTGCGGGGGCCTGCCCGCTCCCGAAGCCGCCATCGGGGTTCCCCTCGGCTACAAGTTCAGCTGGAGCCCGAGAGGCGTCCTTGTCGCCGCGCTCAACGCTGCGAAGTTCAAGGTCGGAGGAGAGGTGAGCCCCGACGGGCCGTGCCTCCTGTGCGCTAGTGCCCTCGACTTCCGCCGTGCTGACGGGTGCGGAGTGAATCCTGCAGGTCGTCGACGTGCCCGGCGAGAAGTTGCTGACGAGCAGTGTCCCGGACGTGCCGATCTCGGACATCGTGAGATTCGAGGGCCTGCCGAACCGCAACAGCCTGCCGTACGCAGGGGAGTATGGCCTTGGCGACCCCGGTTCGCAGGAGCTGCGTACGCTCTTCCGTGGAACGTTGCGGTAGGATCCGTGTTGCTGGTCGCTGGGGGAACGACGCTTGCTGAACGCACACAGGTATCCTGGCTTCTCCGAGCTGATGCACGGCTTCCGCGCGATCGGCCTCCTGGACAACGAGACGCAGGTCCGTGTGCGCGACTGGTCTGAGCTGGTGCCGAAGGCGCTTGAGGTGCGCCTCGGTCGCGCGCTCCCGGGCGGCGAGGCGTCGATCGCGAGTGCGATACGGGACGGCCTGCAAGGAGCGTCTGTCGAGAACGTGGTTGATGCGCTCCGCTGGTTCTCGCTGCTGCCATCTTCTGGGTCAGGCAAGACACCTGCGCTTCCTCCTGCGCCGGCGCACCAGACGACGCCGCTGGATGCGTTCGCTTTGCTCCTGGCAGACCGGCTGCGCTACGGACCGGGCGAACGCGACATGGTCGTCCTCTCGCACGAGGTGGTCGCAAGCGCGGAAGGGTCCTCGCGGGAGGTGCACACGTCGTCGCTCATCGCGGTCGGGGACTCGAAGGCGTCGGCGATGGCGCGGTGTGTCGGCCTCCCTGTGGCGATCGCTGCTCTGCATGTCTTGGACGGGGGCGTCAAGCTACGAGGTGTGCATGGACCTACGGACCGGCAGGTCTACGAACATATGCTGCCCCGGCTGGAGGAGGCGGGATTGGGGATGCGGGAGAGCGTCGGCACCATGGCGCGTGTGGGGCAGGCGCTGCAGCGACGGTATAGTTCGTGAATAGCGTCATGGACGACGGTGTCTCGAGTTCCCCTTTGCATTTGACTTGGCTTTCTGTGCAAGGACAGATTGGATATCTTCATGCAGCATGGGGCTGTGTACATCATGACGTTAACGCAACGCGAAGACATAGTATCAGGACGGCTCGCTTGGAGTTTGGGGACGCCTGACAGCACAAGGGCTGAAGTCTTGATAGGTACCATGTTCTCTCCGTATGTTACACAACTTCTATCGTGACGATTGTCGACTTAATGAAGGCCGTCCTAGCGGTGGTTGACGTCAAACCAGCACTGCAGTCACAATGTAGTTTGCCCTTCGATTTAGGCATTTAATAGTTTGGAATCCATTTTCATTGCCAACCTAATCAGCTACAGACAGCTGAGCTCCGCTGAGCGGGCTCACTGTAAGACTTCGTCGTGCCAGCGCGTTGCCCAATACATACCTGAGGCTGCTTCATGCGCTAAGGTTTGATTAGACAGCAAAACGTCGCCAACATTCCGAGGGGCGGGTCTCAAGCGAAGAACGACGTCCCAGTACGCACCCTTCCCCTCACTCTCTGCAATCCTCACTTCTGCTCATACTCACCTCCGAGTCCGTCCACGTTGCTGCAGTAGCGTTTTGATTATTTGCTACTTGCCTTGAGACCTGAGAAATGCCTCCCAGATCTCGGGTATGTACCAATTGTCGTGACCCGGGGCACAGAGCTACTCAATGTCCTAACCCCCGGAGGGAGAGGAAATGTGGGGGCTGTGGGGAGACGGGTCACGTCCCCTATGAGTGCGACAAACGCATGGTGAGTCACAAGATTTTAGGGTGAGGCCAGTACTTGATGTCCATCGTTCATCGTGGCTAGGAATGGATATGCAAGCGCTGCTCGGGTCGTGGCCATGGCTACTGGGAGTGCGTACAGAAGAAGCGAGGGCGCACGAACCAGGCATATTGCCAACTGTGCAATGAAAGAGGACATACGAGCAGTGAGTGCGCAAACACGGAGGTATGTTGATGCGTATATATGCAAGACGTAGTTACAACTGAACCAACACGCAGAAATGGCATTGCGAGACCTGTGATGGGAGAGGACATGTCAGTACTGATTGTCCGAAGAATCAACGACAGGAAGGACCACTATGCCGCGGATGCGGGGAAATGGGACATACACGAGCACGCTGCACGCGATCTCCATGTTTCGTGAGTGCCGAGCAGCAAGGACGTATGGCCGTAGGACTGACTTCGAGGCCAATAGAAATGTGGGCTGATCGGACACATCACAGCTCAATGTCTGAGAAAACGGAAACAGGGTAAGGGGATGCCTTTCAGTATGCACGCATATATGCTGAACTCGTGGAAGGTCCCCAACCTACAGCCTCCAACTCTAGACCAACAAACACGCCGGGGGCACCGCCACCAGAGCCAACACCCTCACCCACCGAGCAAAGCCAGTCTGGCACAACTGCACCCGAGGCCGCCTCAGCGCACCGGGATGCCCCTCATACGACCGCCAACGATAGCCACGATATCAATTGCAGCTGCATGCTCTGTAGCCTTTCGAGGAAACGCGAACCGCAACAGAAGCCGCCCAGTAAAGAATACCCCTCGTCGCGTCCGGTTCCTTCAGAACGTACACCGAAAGATGACCACACCAGCGAAGGTCAGCAGGTGCCTCAGGCTCACGAAACCTCGTGTACGTGCTCCATCTGCAAGTTGACTGGACGGAGCAAGGCGAAGACGACCGCGTCGGAATCGAAGCGTGCACAGAAGGAGAACGTGCCCCCGCAGGCGACTGGGAACACCCATCAAAAGCCTGCGGCCGGGACACGCGCGGAAGAAAAGCGATCGCCTCCAGCCGACGTTGAGTACTCCAGGAACCAGATCGCGATGGGGCTCTGGATACGCGGGACCGCCACACTTGCAGCAGGCGAGGTGGTGCGGGCACTGCGCATGTTCGACGAATGCATCGGTACGTCCATGTCTTCTTTGGCGAGCCCTCTTCTTACCGCGGATGCTCAGCGAAGGACCCAAAGGCCGCCGCCTTCGTCCGGAGCCGCGGCGACGCGTACATCGTGCAGAAGCAGTACACGTTGGCCCTGCCGGACTACCAACGCGCATATAGCCTGCTCAAACCCGCCCTGCCCCTCGCTGCGGCCTCCGTGGTCGTCAAGATTGCGCGCTGCCACCTTCACGTGGGTTCGCACGCACCTGCGCTGGCCGCGGTACGTGAGGCGCTGGCTGTCATACCGGGCGACGCGGATGCGCTGAGGCTCAAGAAGCGCGCGGTGGCAATCGAGGACGGTGTGGAAGCATACAGGAACGCATCAGCGCGCAGGCAGTGGAAGGCGGCGCAGACGGCATTCGAGGCGTGTAGGAAGGCGTATGAGGACGAGGGCGCGGCCGTACCTGTGGGGATCCGGTGCTGGGAAGTGGAGGCTGCCGTGGCGGAGGGGAGATGGGCAGGGGCCCTTGAAGCTTCAGCGTGCGTACCCACCTGTGCATCGTGCAGTGGGTGATGGCTGACAACAAAGACAGGGCCGTACTGGCAGACCACCCCAAATCAAGCGAAACGATGCTCATGCGTGCCCTTGTATTGTTCTTGACGACCGACCTGGGGGGCGCCGTGGACCAAGTCCAGCAAGTCTTGAAGCTCGATCCGGATAACACAGGAGCCAAGACGGCTCGCTCGCGCTTCAAAGCGGTCATGGAGTCGAAGCAGGAAGGTAACACACTTTTCCAGAAAGGAGACTCCGCAGGGGCAATTGAGAAGTGGACGAATGCGTTGGAAGTGAGCTATAGAGCATGCTGAAGGTTTCGGTGCGGCACTTACGTGCCATGTACACACAGATAGTGGCTGAGAAAGAAGAAGAGGGAAGCGGCGGTCGTATTCGCGCAATCCTACTTCTGAACCGGTCTAGAGCGAAGTTGAAGGTATGCGTCAGACATGGCTGTTGCCCAAGACGTCCAGACTGATGCGATTCCCAGCTCGGACAACATCCGGATGCGCTCAAAGACGTGAATGCCGCCGGTAAACTTGATCCCGAGAACGTCAAGATTGTCATCACCCGCGCAAGGATATATGTCGGGCTGGAGTTATTTGACACAGCAATACAAGAGTTCAAGTCGGCGCTAGCGGAAGCGTCGAAGCTGGCTGCCGGGGATAGACAGATTGTGCAGGGCGAACTAGATGACGTGGAACAGCGCGCTGCGAAGGAACGACTGAAGGTCAAAGACTACTACGAAATATTGGGTGCGTACCTCTGCGACACTAGGCTCGAGGCTGCCTTACATCGTTCAACATCTGACATGAACCTTGCAGAGATTGACCGGAATTGTACTACAGCGCAGATACGCAAGGCGTTTCGAACTCAGTCCCTCAAGCACCATCCGGATAAGGTCTGTCATTCGACGTCAGGTGCGAAGTGAGTGTCAGGCCTGGCTGACCTGTCGATAGGGTGGTGTTGCAGAGAAGTTCAGGCTAGTCACGGAGGCATACGATACACTCTCAGACCCAGCAAAAAGGGCGCGGTATGACGCAAGATTGCCACCGAAGCATTCCGGCGCCGCACAGAGCGGCGAGCCTAAGCATACGAAGCAGCAGAGCAGTCCAGAGAGTGGTACTACTGGCACAAACAAGTCTTCAAGTTCTAGCGGATTTCCTGACCCCAAGCCTGGCGGTTCCTACGGCGGGGGGACGTACGGCGGCGGTGAGAACAAAGATAGAGGCAGAAACACCGACCCAGCAGGTGGAAAACCTCCAGATGGGTACAGCAGCACGGGTGGGGGTTCAGCGAGACCGAGTGCGCACCAGGACTACAGGAACTCCTACCACAGGCAAGGCACCACTGGCTTCGATTCATCTAGTGGTTTCTATTCGCGCCCAAGCAATGGGCAGTCTCCTCGGCCTGAAGGAGCTAAGAAGTCAGCAAGTAACGATGGCAAACGGACCTCGTCTGGTGACGGCACAGGTCAGTCGGGATATAGCCGTGCCGACGCAGAGTCGAAGCCCAATTCTTCTGCGCACACTTCGGGCGGAGGTAGATGTTCATCGAATGGAGCGAAGGATAAACCGGCAGAGAACAATTCAGCGAAACCGGAGCAGGAGTCGACCAAGTCATCGTGGTGGTGGCCATTCAGTTAAGCGAAGGGTAGCATGCCGATACGCTTAGATATGTGCTTCATAAACCATTCTTCTTGTTGACAATAAGTCAGAGCCATCTCGCAAAGGGGGGCTGGGTGTTGGTGTCGTTGGGTCATGATCAAGGATGGCCTCTGGCCGGCAAGGTTACGAGTGACGAGCGCTCATACAAGAATTTCCCACGCCGCCAGTCCTCCTGGCCGAAGCCGCAGTAGTTCGCTGTGTCCTTCCGTCAGACTAATGCTTCGTCAATGCATCCTCAATGCATCCATGGATATGCTACCAGAGCGATGAGGTGGTGCGTCAGTACTGCGTGCTCATGGTATGATCCAGTGGTACTCTCACTGACTTGGAAGTTGGAAGTCAATTTTGGACGGATAAGGGCCACCGATGTGCCCGCTCCGTTATGACTTTCCTTGTACATCGTTGGCGAAAGTTCGTTGCTACAGGGGCACGACTAGATCCGCGTCGTTGAAGTATGCTCATGGATTGTATCAGGCTGTGCCAGACTTCGTGGACTCGCTCGGGACATGCGTTGCCACTGCGCACGCTGTTCGCTTGGTTAATTCCTTCCAACGCCAAAAATCGGATACCATAGGTGATGATAGGTAACCGTGTCAGTGGCACTCACGATCGGCTTGCAATGATCAAGAGGTTTGGGCAATTGATAGTCCATCACTGAACTTCATCCAATTATCGCACCTTCGTTCCTCAGCGTCGCCCGTACAATAATGGCAGAACTATGCTTGCCACATCTAATCATACGGCAGAGTGCACAAAAACAGAAATGGCATCTCCCTCGACGTGTCGCGGATTCACCGTGGGTAGGTTGATATGTCACCATGAAGCGACAGACCAAAGAGGCGAGCGCAGAGCGTGCGGCTCAAGTTCGCTTTTCTTTTCTACCCTCCCGCTTTTTGCCCGTTGTCGTCGCTTTTACTGCGAGTCTTGCATATAGATGCCACAAAAGGTGCGGTTGGTCTCTGAGTCATAAGTTTCAAATCTCACTGCTAACATTTACGAGAATAGGTAAAGAGATGCGGAGGTTGCGGAGGGACGGGGCATATACCGCCTGAATGTCAGAAACGCGATGTGCGTGTCAGAGTATATGCGTGCCACTGCTCAGGATCAGAGCTCCGCTGCGTAGTTCTGGACCTGCAAGAAGTGCAATGGAATCGGCCATGGATTCTGGGAGTGCACTCAGTCCAAAGATCATGGTGTAAAATGTTATCTGTGCAGCGAGATGGGCCATCAGAGCAACATGTGCACCAACACTTCTGTACGTGTTCAGGAAACTATTGATATACCGATCTCCAACCCTCACCTCATGCCCTTTTGTTCTTTTGCTCTTTTGATAGAAATGGAGGTGCAAAATCTGCGACAGACTCGGACATCAGCCTGTGGGGTGCCCAATAGCACGCTCATTCAAAGGGCCAATCTGTCACGGCTGTGGCGAAAAGGGGCACTTTGTCTCACAGTGCGCCGAGGCTATGTGCTATGTGAGTAGTGGTCATCTCGCACAGATCGTCCTCTTGACCGTGTTTGAGATATGCGGCCTGATAGGGCATATCGCGCCCAACTGTCCACGGAAGAAAAAGTTCAGTAAGTAGCATTTGACAACGACTTGGACCGTACTCATCATTATCAGGTCCTCAACCTATCTGTACGAATTGCGGCTCCTATGGACACGACGCATGGTGAGGCTCGTGCTCGTGTACACTGTGAATAGTCTTGTACGAACTCCGCCTTCCTAGGACATGCACTGAGAGAGACGGCGAAAGTGCATTTCCACCTTTCAATCCGTCTTACGGTCAACAACAAAAGAAAAATACTGGATGGTGGTCTCAGCCTCCCAGTAGTGGTTACGACACTACCTCCACTCCTGCGGCCGGCCACGACAAGCAGTGCAGCTGTAAGCTCTGCTCCGCCTCCAATTCGGCACCGACGACGGATCAAAGCGAAGCCAAGAAGAGTACGGAGCAGTCTCCTGCTCATGAAGACGATTGTACCTGCTCCATCTGCAGTCTCAAGAGCGGTCGCCGTGGCAAACAGTACAGCTTTGGTTCCTTCTCGTCGGAACCCTCTGATCCTCCGCATGGATCCGCGTGCGCCTGCAGCCTGTGCAGCCGAACACGGGCTCATGCGAAGCCGCGAGCTCAGGGCGAAAGCTCCCAGAATGACTCGGCCGTGGATCTCTGGAACGGAGGGCAGGCCCTGCTTGCCTCGGGACAGACAGATATCGCGATCCGTCTCTTCAATCAGGCTATTGGTGAGTGTGCAGGCTCTCGGACCCGGTATATACTCTCACACAGAGCTTGCATCCCCAGCCAAGGACCCTTACGCAGCGAAGTTCTACGCGAGCCGCGGAGACGCCTTCGCACTGAAGCGCGACCACACCGCTGCGCTTGGCGATTTCCAGCGCGCCCTCTCGCTCCTAAGTGTCGCCGAATCTGCCGCTGAAGTGGCATCGGTTCTCGTCAAGGTTGCACAGTGCCGCCTCTCACTGGGGTCGCATGACGCGGCGATACTCGCGGTGAGCGAGGCCCTCAAAGCCGATGATGGCAACGAGGCGGCTCTGGCGCTCAAGTGGCGCGTGGCTCAGATACGCAAGGATGAGGAGGCATATCGACTGGCGAAGACAGGTGGCCGCTGGCGGGTTGCCAGGGCGGCATGGGAGGCGTGCGTTCATCGGTATAATGAGGAACAATGTGTCGTTCCCATGGAGGTAAGGTGCTGGGAGGTTGAGTTGGCCATGGCCGAGCAGTCCTGGGCGAGTGCGAGAGACCTAGTCGGGTGCGTCCTCCTACCTGACGTGCGGCACTGCACATTCTGACTGATAATCATGGCCGTCTCTCGGCTTGTCAGGAAGCTCGCAGCGGAGCAGCTACAGGACATGGGCGTCATCCTTACGAGCACCACGGTGCAGTTCCTTTACGGGGACTTGCAAGCTGCATTGGAACAGGCAAGGAGCGGCTTGAGGTTGGATCCCGACAATCGCGGACTCAAGTCGATGTACACGCGCGTTAAGGCTGTGTCTCGATTTAGTACACAAGCCGAGGGAGATATCGAATCTCTGAACTACGGCGCTGCCTTGCAAAACTGGAAGCTTGCTTTAGACGTGAGTCACTTGACACTGCAGCTGTGACGGTCACGGCGTACTCACTTAAATCGACAGTCGGTCCCAGACAGCCCAGAATATGGCGAAGGAGGGCTACTCCGATCAAAGTTGTTGGTTAACAGGGCCGAAGCCGAGTTTGAGGTATCGACTTCTTCACTTACGCCACTGTAAACTAAGTCCGCGGCTGACGTGAACGACGACAGCTTCAGCGACTCGCCGAGGGTCTCAAGAGCGTTGACGCGGCGCTGAAGTTGAACCCGACTTCTTGGCAGGCGCATCTCATCAGGGGCAGGCTCAATCTCTCATCGGAGCTGTATGACACCGCTGTCGGAGACTTCACAACCTCCTTGGAGCACGCTATATCGGACACAAGCGACGCGGACGGGAAGGACATTGTGAGGATCAGATTGCTGCTGCAAGACGCGGAGACATCCGCCGCGGAGGCGAAGGACGCGGCGAAGGACTACTACAAGATTCTCGGTGCGTCATATGCTCAGGCTGTTTACGGATACGCGCTCTGTCCCGCGGCTGACCATCGTGGGGATAGGACTGACACCGGACTGCACGCAAACGGAGATCCGCGGGGCGTACCTGCGCGAGTCGCTCAAGCACCATCCAGACAAGGTACAGTGGATGATACTCACGTGTGTGCTGAAGAAGCCAACTGACGTGCTGGATGCTGCGTACAGGGTGGCAGCGAAGAAAGGTTCAAACTGGTCAACGAGGCGTACTCAGTCCTCTCGGACTCGAGTGCGAGGCGTGCTCATGATGCTGAACACTACGGGCAGGGCTCCCCGGAGTCCTATTATGATTATGGGTGGGACTGACGAGTTAGCCTCCGCACGCGGAGCGTTTGGACAAAGGGTGTGATATACGGGTAGACGCCTCTGGGGTGCTTGAATATATGGCCGTATGCGTTGACTGAGGCCAAGGCAAAGTATTCAGACATTTAGTATGACTATATAGCGAACACGTTCGCGCTCGCGACAATACACATCTTGTTACAACCGTCACAGTTTGGATCACGGAACGAGCTGCGCGTCGCGGACTCGGTCAGAAGCTATCACGCCGGTTTACTCTGAGTAGCGGCAATAGCTTCTGCCTTCTCTATGACCTCCATTGTATGCGCCCAGACCTTCTCGCGCACTTCGTCGCCGCCGTAGTAACTCTCCGGCGGTAGATCGTCGCCATGCTCGCTCTTCCGCTGTGCCCCCTGCCCGCCGTTGAGTAGGGCATAGAGCATGTACTCTCCAGCGTCCGCGGGTGACGTGAACATGAGTCTTGTCAAGGGCCTGATCCACCACGGGAACAGCGGCGTGTCGACCGTACCCGGACACGCGTGCGCGAAGGTCACGCCAGGTGCGCGGGATGCCAGGACCTATGAGCACGCCATGAGCGTTGCGTGGTCCGAGGACTGAGGACGCAGAGGCTCACCTCCATCGCCGCGTCAGTGTACGTCGCGAGCGTCGGCCGGAACGTCTTCGCGCTGTGCGTCTTCAGTAGACCCATGTCATCGTAATCAATCGGGCCGCCGAACCCGGCGATAGCGACGGTGAGCACGCGCGCGTCCTCCCCCGCAGCCTTTGCCTTCTGGAGGAGCGGCAGCATGTCGAGGAGAAACTTGATGCGGACGTAGTAGGGCAGCTCGAGGCCCGCATTGATGCCCTCCTCCGTCACGCGCGTCACGCCGCGGAGGGTGTCCCAGAGGCTGGGGAGCGCACCGCAGGTGAGGACCGCGTAGTTCACCTTGGGGAGGCGCGCGAGGAGCGTGGAGGTGGCCGCCGCGATGTTGCGCAGCAGGCTCGCGTCGCAGTAGACGAACTCGTATTTGGAGTTGGCGTGGGTGGGGAAGGTCTTGAAGATGGCCTCCGCGGCAGCGCGGTTGCGCCCTATGATGATGATGTGCGCGTCCCCCTTCGTGGCGCGGGCGAAGGCCTGTGCGGTGCCCTGGCCAATCCCGGAGGTGCCGCCGAGGAATATCGCGACGGGTGTCGTGCGGGGAGAGAAGGTAGAGTTGGACTGGCGTACGGCGTCGAGAGAGGGCATGTTGGTTCCAGGTGCGAACCTATACGCTCGCAAGAGTGTCTGACACCCATTTATTCAGCGAGAGCTGCGTCACCGAGTGCACTTCTGTAATATTACACAGAGTCAGCAACACATGTAGCTCGCCTTGGTCCGTCAAGTAAAATGCAGCGAGGCGGCTCCGAGCCCGACCGACTGTACCCTCTGGCAAGGAGCGCCGTGAGGGGCCCGCCTTCAACGAGGTACCTCGCAACGAATACTTGAGAGAAATTGTACCATGTTCTTTCCCATCGGTTGTAAGGATGAAGAACAGGATACTTAAGTGGATACTGGGACTGCAGTGAGAGCCCGCAAGATGCCGGCAGTGCAGTCTGAGGACGACGCGGTGTGATGAAAACACGTGGTCTTTGTCACGCTCCTGGACGTGACGGGATACTCGCGCCGGGACTCATCGTTGTGCAGTCAAACGGAGTTGTTATGGGGAAACCGCGTTGTTACCGTAGGGGGAAAAGGCGTTGTGCCTCACCTCACCCAACAATGTGGTCACAGCATAGTCTCTCAATGTTCGCCTCACCTTTGCACTCTCATCGACTTGGTATGGCATCATACCGTACAGCAACTATCGAGAGCTCACGACAGGTCCTACGCAGAATCACCCTCTCTTTCCTGGGGCTTCCACCGACATCCTCATACTTCAGTCCGATAGAGCGTAGCAATGCTGCAAGACATCATCGTGGTCAGTCGCTGATTTGTCGCCTGTCAAGCAGCAGAACAACTTACTCTAGGCCTGGGAGGGTAGATCGGCACTGCAATGCAAATATAGCCCTCGAAGCGGTCCTGCTCCGCCCCGGAGGAAGTGACACCGCACTCTTGGCCCTCTGTGGCACACTGGGGGGAAGCCTCCGCGCCCAAGGTAGTAGCAGCGACGGCAGCCATGCCGTAGGTGAAGGCGACAATCGCGGCGATGATCACAGAGCGCATCTTGGAGAAGTGATGTGCAGGCGGAGCTAATGGTCGGCCAGATTGCTAGCAATGTGATGTGCGGGTTAGCTATTGCATAGATCAGCTGGACACACCTGAAGGCAAGTACCGACGCTAGTGGAGAACGATGCTGGGAGGACTGCAGCATTTATACCAGACGCAACGATGAAATACCTCGTCTATGGAGTGCTGAGGTCTGACATCTAGACCGAGGACTACAGAGGTAAGCGATTAGTGGATTGCGAGGGAGGAAGTACTACGCTCCGTGACCAGGTACAATGTTCTGGCTCATGTATGTACGGTACATTGGAGCATTTTTGGGCTCGTTCCATACCCTTCATGCCGTGAGCGATAGTAGTATGCATAGCAATTAGACAGACCGGGAAAATTCAATAACTCGATACTACACGTAGTCGGTCGTTGAGCGCAGACGAGGATACCGACCAGGTTCCGATGCAATTCTGATCCTCACTCGCGCTGTGACAGCTGTGACATTCAATAAAACAGAGCCAAAGCTGATATAACCACGTCAGGTTTATTTCTCTAGATCGTCGTTACCTCGCTGTTGGAATTCACTGTGGTTAATGTCGAAGTCATACGTTGAACTGTTAACAGCGAGTGCGACAACATCGACTCGGCAAGCTAGGAGTCGGGGCCGAACTAAACAACAGAGCATAGCCGCGCACTGGCATGACTGTACCACCGTGATGTGTTCAATATGGGGCATACGAGTAATGGCCAGGTGCGTTTCATTCGATTTGCGATAGGTAGTCGTACTCCGCTCGGTCATGTGAACATCGAACTTTCTGCAGAGTCAACTTGACCTGCCAACGAACATGACCTATACTCCCTTATTCGCTCTCGTGATATTTCGCCTCCACTCCTGGATAGATCTCATACTATGCGCTACCACAGCACTGATTTATCAAACAGTGAATACACCCCGGCCAATTCCGCGCACCATCGCCCTGCGACACTCGACACCCGATGTCACCTCAACTATGCATCGGAGTCTCGAGCGCCCTAGGACCCACTTCACTCCGTACCGTAGACGCAGTGCTGCAGGAATTAATAAATGACGATGCAGTCAGTAACTCGGGCCCCAGAGAGGCGTCACACACGCAGGAACTCACCCCGACTGGCAATCCCTGGCCAGACCAACAGTACAGGCCTTCGCAACATTCCTCTGCTGGGACGGTAGGGTTCACAAGACACTGCCAGCCGAAGGAGAGGCATTCGTCGCTCTCCGAGTTCGTGCCCGGGGCGGCTGCGGCAGTGGCCCCAGCAATGCCGTAGGCGAGGGCGAGGACGGCAGTGATGATTGCAGAGCGCATGCTGTGTGACTTGTATAGCAAGATAAGCTGTCAGTGTAGCAGGTGTGTTAGTATCTGGCATGTTACTGGGATTGTACCGTTGAACGAACCTGAAAGTACCAGTGCAAGTTCGAGTGAACGACGCTGGTGACGGACGGTACTGACCCAGCTGTATTTATACCAGACTAAAGCAGGGCTTACTTGATCAGCTGCACGCCGAATATGGTCACGCAGTCCGAGGGTTGTTGAGGAAAGCGATTAGTGGACTGCGAGGGAGAAGCGAAGTGTATGTGAACCCCCGCCGAAAGACTTGAAAGAGTACTCACCATACCAATGTCGCCGAGAAGGCGACGTGCAGACAGTACCATCGCTCATGTGCAGCTTGCGCGCTTCCGTGAGTGTGCGGTATATGTCATGTCAAATGGAATTAGCCTGTGGTTGAATACCGAAGATGTTGGTCAGTGTCAGGGCCAGTCAGACACACTCCACTTGCCCACTGACATCCTGACACCACACAATGTTCCGTTCGCTTTATCACGTTGTTCGGGAAGTGGTAACATAGGCAGCGAGTACAAACGTTCGAGCGGTCGGACTACCCAATTGTGCCCCTCGCAGTCTCACTGTCATTGCGAAGCCCTTTATCCAGTAAGAGCATGTGATATATTGTTGCGCCGAGAAGCAGGAGTATTGACATCCATAACTCGTAGGATTCCGATAGTGGCCAGCGTGTACAACGTGGTAGCATGCTCTGCTGATGAACTCGTATTGTCAAGAAACACTCCACAAACTTCGAACCACGTGCTGGCATGTCCACACTGCAATGGTTTGCCCCTTCTGAATCATACCTTCATACGGGGTTGAAAGCGACTCCATTCACGGATATATGCAGAACTAGAACGGCCGTTGTCAGTGATAAGCCGAGTCCGAGAGCGGACTTCACGAGCTACTCACCCCAGCGACAGTGCCCTCGAGCACCTCGCAGATCATGCCGCCGCAGCATTGGGCGGCGCCGATGCTTGTACACGGATCGCCCTGGCCCATGCACGGCGCAGGGGGGACGCTTGCTTGGGGTGCGGGCGCGGGGAACGCGACGGCGGAGACGTTTGTAGCGCCAAGCGCGATAATGGCAAATGCGGTGATGATGGAGCGCATGTTGGAGTGAGATGGGAGGCTGGGTAAAGAGGTCAGCTCACTGTCGGAGGACACGTTGACGGCGACACATCACGCACCTGGCTTAGATGGTGATCTCTGTGTGTACGCAGTCAATGCTGCTCTCCAACGTTGTGTCCGCGCAGCCTTTATACATCCCTCAGACTCGAGCAACCACAGTAGGCAGTCTGTACACCATGAAGCCTCCGACCGCAAGTGTTGTGAGCGCAGGGCTATTACCTCTTTGCACGCAGACGATGGCCTAGGTACAGCAGCGACGATGCAGACCCTGCTCTCAGGGAGCTGGAGGGCGATCGAGAAAATACAACCCGCGAGGCTGTCCGTGCGCATCAGTCGGACGTCGTACGAGAGATTTTCGGCCAACGCGGAAGGAGCAGCGGGAGCGTGTCAGGAGTGTACCTCGATTTGCGTCGCGCTCCGGACCCCGAGACCATCAGTGTGCACTGCTGAGCCAGTGATCGGAGGAAAGGGCGCAACCAGATAAGCATACCGATCATCCATGTCCCGGTGGACTCGGGGCCCGGAGGAGGGCGATCGAGCTGTCGTTAGTAAGATCGGATATCGAAGCTGAAGGTACCTGCGTAGTCCACGGGGCAGTCTTGAATAAGCTCTAGCGTTCCCCTTCGAGGGCCGGCGGTATGCAAAAGCTTTGCGACAGTGCACAGCGACCGTTCGAGGCGCTGTGTGGAAGCGAACAAAGCCAAGAGTAAGGAACAGAGACTGCCAGTGTCGTACAAGCTACCTGAGGAGTGTCAACGTTCACGTTCGTGCGTACGGTGAGCTCATGGCCGGCCCGAGTAGCTTTGCGTGAATTTCAGAACCTCATCGCACGAATTCATGACTCTTTGCACTCTTCAGGCCGGACGCATATTGGAACGTATCATTTTTCATGTAGAAAGTCTGTCGAATCCTCCAAAACTACGACCGTCCTGCGTAACAAGCGGTCAGTTACGCGGAGATCGTGATGGTCTCACGTAGACTCACATCAACATGTTGCGCGCACGCAGCAAGGGAAAACGCGAGCCCATCAGTGTTGTCCACTCCTCTGAGCTAAATACGCTCTGCATTGTCTCCTTTCTAACCCAGAGGGCCAACTGGATTATCCGCAGGGCGCTGTATCTGTATTTGAGTGGGCATGCCTCGTTTGCTTCTTCCTCTGGCTTCGTTTCTCCTCCATTCATCACTGTAGAAGCGGAGTGGACGTCGGCGCCTTTGACTTGATCTTCGGCAGCGCAGAACAGCTCGTCAATGGAAGTGCACAACTGTGGTGGGAGACACTGCAGAAGTTGATCGCGCATGCTCGTTACATTGCTCTCGACTGCGGGAGGGTGTCGGACGTCGATGAGTATGGTTATCCCGAGCATGGTCTTCGCTGACACGCGTTGCAAGAGTGTGTACAGCCAGCTCAGGTTCCCCGGCTGCAGTCGAAGCATGAGGAATCGCAGCTGCGTGTTCGGGGTTAGGTCCAGTATGGCTAAGCTCCTGTAAGGACCAACGCTACGGGGGCATGACGAGACGCTGACGCACTTTCTGCATTTATGGCTGTCTGCAAGTCAGGGCTAGCCGCGTCGACTCTTTCAAGTTTTATGTCAAGTCCCAAGAGCGATGTCGCAGCACTGATTAGCGGCGCCACCTCTACCAACGGCACATGCTCGTAGTACCCTATCTTGAGTTCGATGATCTGCTTGACTACTTCCGTAGCGATGAAGTATTCCCCTAATCCTCTCGTCGAGAATCGACCATTAAGTGTCAGCCTTTTGAGTTTCGGAAGCGGTCTGGTGTCCGTGAATGTGACAGTGGGAAAGTGCGCCCTCAGACTATCCTGGAACGCTGCCCGGCGGCGAGGTGAAACCCAGGAGCCTATATGGACTAGGGAGCTGAATGCACTGAGGAACCGACCGAGTTCTGCGGCGCTGTAGAACTTGACGTTAAATAGGTCCACCCATTCAACCTTCGGAAAGGCGGCGCCAAGGTGTATCGCTACGTTCCGATGCATATCCTTCCACTCTCCATCAGCAATCCCGAGATATGTAAGGTTGTCGAGCTTCGTTCGGCCAGCCAACATAGCCGCACATGTACCAAGGTGTACCAGCGATCTCCTCATTCTCGGTCGCGGGACGTCCACCGTCTCGCCCTTGGCTTTCGTCTTGTCCTGTGCTGAGCCAGCATCAGGTTCGACTCCTCGGATCACTATTCGTCCAACCATCCCTCCAACGTTGGTCAGTCCCATCGGGCCGCGTCCATGACGGACCATCTTAGTGAAGCTGAGGACGTCCGACTTGTTTTGCAGTTGGACCGACCGGAGGAGATGAAACCTCGCACGGGGGTACCATGCGCGAGACACAAGCGCACATGCGCGGAGGAATGGAACATCGAAGGCTTGTCCGGCGTAGTCGATGATGCGTTCGTACACTTCCGTAGGGAAAACGGAGTCAGAGTCGGCCATGTCGCCCGCTGGAGCTTCCGATACGCGTTCGCCTATAAGAATGCATCGATGAAGGTTAAGTCTCCGCTCCATGAAGTACAGCCTGACGGGCCTGGGTTTGTCGTACCTATCACTGCGATGGCGGTTCTCTTGTGAGTATTGCCGGAGAGCTGCCGAAACACTAGTACAAACTAGTAACTGCCAATGACCACTGTCAGTACAAGAGAGTACCTCCTCTGTCCCATCGCGCGGCGGGCGTATTGGTGAATGCCCGAATGCTGACCTGGATTGTTTCACCGTGATGTACGCTCTTGGCAACCTCCTTTATCACAGTCACGGGCAAAAGTGGCAGATCAGGCACGACAGAGCTCACCACAGGAACGGTACAGCGATCGCGCGATTTGATTCCGCGCACGTTTCCCTGCATGTTGTCAGCGGTGTACAGAATTACATGAAATTGGTTCCGTGTGATTCGTGCCAGAGATATGGCGCCTTCATATAACACATCCAATCCTCGCTCCGAGGACTCTAGCTGGACAAAGGCAATCGTAGCCGAGATCCGATATTCACGCCATCCGCTTGTAGTGTCCAATTGCAAGTGGTACCCTCCACTCGATTGCAGAGTACCCAATGGACATAGTGAGGGTAGGCTATGCTATTGAATCGATGTCACGTCAAAGGATTGAAGGCTCACTATGATCGCCACTGGACCGGTTAATCAGCCATACCCGCTGGGATCAACCACCGCTTGACACCTCAAATGAAATATATCGGCGTTCACAAGGAGGGCTTGGTGGGGATGAGTGGGCTCAACCGGACAAACTGAGTCGCGTCGGGGTCTCGTCGTGTCAACGCACCCGACTTGCAGACGCCACAGTCACACAGCTCATCTGAGACACCATACGCTACGCAGCGCATGTCCTCTTGAAGGTAGACTCGTCAGGTGGGTCCTTGCCGCTGCGAACAGCTGGGGAGCGCAAGGGGAGCTGGCAGTTCGGAGAAGGAGAGAGTAATAATCACCGGTCTGATGCGCCACAGCGTTCCATGAATCGTCGTCACCTTCCATGTACTGCGAAGTGCATAGTGCCAGTAATTGACTCAGCTGAAGCAGGCATGGAGCCCTTGAAGATATTCCATGCTGACTACAAGTTATCCTCGGGCCCGTCCTCAATCATCCGTGCATAATCTTCGTAACTTGCAAAGGTTGGCAGGCTGCGAAGCTTCTTCTTGCCTTTCTTCGCACCCTCCTCCGGCCTCTTGCGTTTCTTCGAGTGTTGTTCTGCGTCAATGCCACCCCACTCGTCCTCCGGATCAGACGCATCCGAGCCGTCATACTCAATGAGGCCCATGGGCATCTCGGCGTCTAGCGGAATCAAGTCCTCCGCATCAGATGCCTCCGCGAGTGAAAACGCGTCGTCCTCGGCAGCGTCCTCGTCACCGTCACGCTCCTCGAGGTCCTCGTCCTCGCCTTCGCCAGACGAGGCACCCGACGAAGCAGCATCAGCATCACTGCTGTCATCCTCGCGACTTGAGGCTCCGACCGCGCTCTCGCCATCGTCGTCCAAGCCCGATGGAATCTCGTCTTCGTCCTCATCGCCACTATCACCCGTTAGGTCATCGTCCTGCAGCTCTGCCGGCATGGAAGCCTTCATCGCCTATGCCCCAGAATGCAACGTGAGCGTGTGCGCCATGATGCCCGGAGCCTGATGGCACGGAGTATTGCTCCAACACGCACCTTCCAAATTTCACCCTCTAGCTTATCGCTATCCTCATTCTCGTTGTCGGTGCCGGCAGGCGACACTTCAGCGTCGGAAGCAATTTCTTGTTCGTCCTCGTCCTCTCCATCAGACGCCTCGCCTTGCCCTTTCCGCTTGGCAACCTTGGCTGCTTTCTCGTCTTCCCGTTGTTTCTTTTGTGTGAAGTACCGATGGAAGAAGACCTGACCCAGATGGTAGGGTTAGCCGACAATTACAACACAATGGATTGGTCCCGCGCACCTGGTCTACGGGGACATCCTCAACCTTTCTCCGCCACCAGGTCTCCTCGTTCACCACCAAGCCTCCTTCGTCAGCGACCTCACCCTTGGTCATTTTTACGCCCGTCCCGTCCGCGGCGCTCGCTGCAGGCTGCATGGCACTCGGGCCTTTTGTGCGTGGCTTCTTGGGGTTCTTGTAGACAAAGCGATCCAGGAAGTGACTGAGGGTATTCAGGGCGAGATCAGGAGTGGCAGTGAGCGGCGTATTGCTGAGCAGTTGCCGAGCATGAAGAGAGACGGTAGGATGGTAGTGATGCAGTAGAGGCAGCTGGAGGCGTAATTGTCAGCGCACATACACTTACAACAGAGCAAGCGCACTCACCAACTCGTACATAGGCGTAGCACTCGCATTCGCGAATTGAGGGTCTCGCTTCTTCGGATCATACTCAGCGTCTTCGCTCGCTTGAGAGGCTCTCCGCTTTCCTTTGACGTCTCCTAGAAGCTCCCTGAGTGCAGGATTTGCCTGGAAGAGCTCGCCGAGGAGGTACAATCCTCCGGCGATGAACTCGGCGCCACCGCTACCACCGACTCCGGCGACGAGGACTTGCACGAACCTGCGCACAAAAGCCTTCACCCTCTCGATGTTTTGATCCGCCTTGAGCGCCTTGAAGAGGAGGTTGAGATACATAGCTTGCTTGTTTGACTCCCCGAGACGCGAGTCGACGAGGGAAGCATAGAGCGTGCGATAGAAGCGGTCCTGCAGCGTGGTACCGTACGAGGCAGACGATGAGGAAGACGGGTGAGAGGCAAGCGACGCAGTGATCTGGAAGATAAGCAAGAGAGCTTGTAGAGAGATGTTGAATGTGGAAGTGTGCGTGATCAGGAATAGTGTGTCGATATGCTTCTGGAAGCTAGAGTTTGCAGTGTCAGAACAAACATATCGGCTACGCTGGTAACTTAGAAGCGCTCACACATCATCTGCAGCAACGTCCACTTTCGCGAACGGCAGAGCACGGTTGACACCTGTGAGCACAGCGCTGAGGAGCCGCGAGGTTGCGTCTTCCACTTCAGCAAAGCCTGCGGCGCCGCGCACCTCCTTTTCCTTGCCTTTCCCTCTCTCCCCCTTCTTGCCTGCTGGTATCTTCCTTCCCTTCTTATCCTTTCCCTCGCCGCCAGCATCCTCTTGATCCCCTTCCTCTCTCTCCTTGCCACCTCCTCGGTTTGCCCCGAGGATCTCTTCGAACATCTCGAAATACACACCTAGCAGAGTCCTCGCCACCGCTCTATCTGCCTCTGTCGACGTAAGCACGACTTGGTTCAATGTCACAGCGGCATAGTACCATGCATGGGAGTTCCAGCGCTCTAGTCGTTCTTTCGTAGTCTCTTTTCCCGATGACTTGCTCGCCTTGGACTTCGAATCCTCGTCGTCACCGAAGCGTATATGACTGTGCTTCTTCTCCTGGTGCGCCGCAGCAGATGCGGAAGCAACGGCAGCCGAAGAAGCGACAGGGCGGAATATGAGTGCCTTCACCTCACGCACGATAACCGCCTTCATGCCGGGATGTGCTTGGAGGACCTGCAGCAGGTGGTAACTTGCACGCGAACAGATCGCCTTCTCCGTGTCGCCAAGCTTGTTAACGAGCAGTCGAAGAAGGTTCTGCTCTTGTTCGGGTTGCTCCTTAAGGAGCGCAGTGATGAATGAAAGCGACTGCGTTCGGACGTAGGGGAGCGGATCAAGCGAGTATGTCTCGAGAACCTGTAGGACGGAGAAGAAGTACTTCTTGAGCCAGTCTTCGAAATACCAGAGGACCAAGTGCGCATCCGTGGCCGATGGATGCAAAAGAGGTTGGTCGCGGAAGTATCTGAGAGATGAGTGTCATGCCGTAGTCGCCACCCGAAGATAGGGAACGCACTTCAATTTCCTACCCGGACCGCCGCCACCGACCCACCAGTCGACGACACACCGGACAGCCTTCAGACCCTCTTCGCGGCCCTTGCCCTTCCCTCGTTCCATCATATCCTTCAAACCCTCCAACGCTTTGACGTTGTGCACCGGACTCCCCTGCACCATGAGCGCTAACGCGCTCAGCCGGTCACTGAGAGTTCCGCTCTTCAGGATTGTCTGCATGAAGCTCGCATCTCCGCTGGAAAGCGATGTTGACGCATAGAGTTCTGCGTCAGCCTGGAGCAGACTGCGTGCTCGCTCACTAAGCGATGAGAGCTGCTGGGCCGTGGGTTGTGATATGGAGTTGGCAGGAGGTAAGACAGGAGAGGAAGTGTACCATTGAGGGTTTGGGTCGACGACATACTTGCCCCGCCTGGCAGACGCGGTTGCGTTGGGTGTAGGGATAGTGGGGGCAGACTTGCCGTCCTGAGGCTTCGACGCAGCAGTGAATTTGGTGTTGCCGTTCCGGTTTTTTGTCTGAGGGTGCGACACTTTGGCTTCTACTTCGCCCCCGCGCACATCAGACACGCTCGGCGCGTCCTGTTTGCCCCTCTTCACCTTGCTCTTCGCTTTCTTTGCAGCCGGCGGTACGGCGTCAGTCGAGGTCTTGGATAAATTGAGCCCCGAGAGGAAAGTCGATACATCTTTGACAAGAGTAGTCTAGTGGTGTGAAATCATGGATGATTAGAAAAAGAGAGTTGCATAGCAAGGTACGCTGATACGCACGTCTTCGCTCTGATGTCCCGTCACAAGCTCTGCCTCGGCGTCCTCCTTTGCTTTTGCCTTGTCTTTTCTTGTCTTGCTTCTTTCTCGTAAGGAAGAGACCTGCGATCCAGATGCAGGTTTCACACTGTCTGCCTCAGACTTGGACGCCTTTCCTGTGCGCACGCGGGCCATCGCCGTGGTGTCCCCGACCGGCACCTGAATGTGAGAGTTATGAGATAGTGCGCGTTCGATATTTTCTGGCAGCGTATATGCCCTCCCAGTACGTCGTGGAAGTTTGCCTTGTGTAAAGACTGGGTATGTGGTAGTAGGGCGTAAAGGCGAGCTCCTGGCGTCCGCCGTCGAAGAGGGCGCAATGAATTTTGGCCGAGGCAAGGCCGGGCCTATGATCTACATCTTCAATCGCAGATCTCACCACGTGGCCCACTCCACTACGCCTGTGGCTCCACCTCTTCTGAGAGTCACTGCTCTGGCTGGCACATACTCTGGCTGCCAATGTCGTCCGAAACGGCATGCATTATACCCACCATTCAACCCGCATATGTCTCTGAAATGGGAATATTCACTATTCTCCCTTGTTTCGGGCATACATCTGTCTTGTTGGCTGATTGAGCGGTGGCAACAACACCCTCGTTGCATGCCCCGTAGGTAAGCCCGTGATTGGCTACACGAAGTATCTCCTGACCATCATTTACTTGCAGGTAGTGCTTATAGCCGTATTTGGTGATGCTTCAAGATGCCCACCCATTTGTCTACCAATCGTGGATGGTTCACGTTTTATCGGCGCTCCCCTCGTCGGGCGAAATGAATGGCGAGACGCGTCTCGTCCACTCTCGAACTCCCTTTTCTCTCATGCACTAGCGCATGTCATCCTCAAGTAGTCCCATAAGTCAGAATCTGCCAGTTATCGGGCCGGTCGGATTTGTAATACTGTAAATCTTGGCGCAATTTCGGTACCCTGACAACACCTCCTGGCAGTTCGCCGGTGAGTATCGGCCAATCAGTCGGATGTGTCTCATACAACATACCAGACCTTTTTTGAGCAACGCAGGCTTGCATACGAGCCTCGTAGAGGTTGGTCGTAATCTTGGTCGGGCGGTATTGGACGTCACAGCAACACCTTTTTTTCCTCGCCTGGGTACGGTGACACAACATGCTGCAGTTGTGACGAAGACCGCGTGGATGCCCTCTATGCCCCAGCATGTATCCTTGGCAATTGCGACGGCTACTATCTCTCGACGACTCACCTCCAGGATCATCGGCCCCGATGTATTCGGGATTGCCTGCAGGTAGAGGTTCCTGCGGCACGGTACGCAGCCCCGGTATGGCCCCCGAGAGGAGGTACAAGGCGTTACACGTCAAGCTTTATATCTTGTGACAGATGATCTCAAGAACCACCTCCACGAGTCAATACTTCGCCTTCGACCCATGCCAGGCGAGTCCGGGGTACATGCATACCGTGTGCCTCTCTGCTTGAGACTCCGCTAGCATCCTCCCCCGGCTTGCATCAAGCTGCCATAGTCGGTAGCTTCCTACTGGGGTATGAGTGGATGCCGAGCAGTCTGCCCTACTCAATGCGCTCTCACCGACCACGCATTGGCTTTTTGTCGGGAATATGAGCTTATGCCTACTTGCCATGTTCTATTGAGCTAAACGCAGGAGCGCGCCTGATGCCCAATCAGGGCGTCCCGACCTGCGCGCCATTCCGATTGTGGTGACTGCGGACACAGCATAAGCTCAGCTATGACGGTAGATCCGGTGAGCTTATGTCTAATTGTCATGATAAGTTGCGCCATGTTCAGAAAGCCTCTCCCCAGAAATCCTCCATCAATCTCTCTGGACACGGATGCTAGACAGCTATCCACACTAGCAACCAGCAAGCTATGCGATAGCTTATTCGCTATCACGCTCATGTTTTGACGTCATATCCCCTGATAGTCTTCAATTTATCGTCACCGGCCCTACCCTCAATCGACTCTTCATGTGTTTGCAAGCTAGATGAATGGCCATGATACATGCAACTTGGCATCCAGCACAAATCTGTAGTGCGTATTCGCGGTATCTTTTTGCTCGCATCATGCTCCGCTGACTTCTGTCAGCAATGGAGCCAAGACTTCTAGAAACCCAAAGCCAACGTCATCGGTATATGCACTGTCGATTACCTGCATCCGTGAATCGATGGCTTGATGGCTTCGTAACAAGCGTCGTTCCTCGAGATCACTTCTTTCATTAACACGGTTGCGCCATTCACACGAATCTTCTTCTTGGACCTCTAGAGCCCCCAAAGTCCCCAAACAACCCGATACTTCTTGTCCCTGTATCGATCCCTTCGTACACAAGACACGGGTATGAGCAAGCTATCGCCGAAGTGGATCTCATCTCGAAGAGCGGACGTAAAATCGGATAGCACAAGATGATGCAGTGAGCCCACGTTGTCCCGTGAATCCAAATGCGGTATCTATTCTCCCCAGATAAACTCATGAGGCCCCTCCCACCATCCATGGAGATCTATACAACGTACGCTGAGTGTCATTCTTCATGGAAGAGGCGATTTGGCTCACTGCATGACGCAGTACTATCCACAGCCGCCTCGTCATCCACCGTTCATACACGCATGCTCGTAGTGGATACAATGACTGCCTATGCCACAAGCGGGACCCAGACGCAATCACGTTCACCATACGGTCACAGTGCGAGCATACGCCTAAATGCCAGCTTCTTTCCGGCATCCAGAGGCTGCAGTTGACATCACGAAGGCGTTGTCTTAGCCGCTTCGTGCCCTGATTCGCTGTGGAACCCTGTCTTGCGCCGCAGAGCAAATAGACTACGTCTAGTGAGGCCTTCGTCCGAGACCAACGTGTGTATCGAATGAAGAAGAGGCGGCATGGTAGGTTACTCGACATATCGCCCCTCCGGTATTTGGTCCAAACCTCTCATATAGGCTCACGATGTGGGAAAGCATCTCAGTCCCAATGCCTTCGATTGGCTTTGGCACTGTCTCATGGTAGGCGCAATGCCCATAAGACGCCGCGACGTCGCATTGACGCGAAGCGTATGTCCAGGCTGGGATTGTCCCCGCCTGGAGGGCTCGGAGCTTTCCGCGGCCCGATTCCATAGTTATTCTGTCCCTAGAGAGCTGATTCCAGCCAACTCAATACGTTCTCGGATGTGATCAGCTGTGATGACGTGTGACACGCACATGAGATGGTGCACAAGCTTTGCTCCATGTAAGTCCGATGTATGATTGCCATTCCTCGTCGAGAGCTGACTTTGTTGCATTTTCTGAGCGCGATGTCCTCCTTCCGTGTCCAGAGATAAAGAGTCGCAGTCAGTTAAGGTACGCACTTATTAAGTTCAAGGACACCATATCACCAGTGCCCAATGTTTCCGCGAGTGTCCGTGCTACCCGAAATCCCAGGCGACAACGTCCCGTCCAAGGCTCGGGCTATGTCTACCTCGTCAGGATGGCTCTGGGCTTGTAGCATAGGAGACCGCTTGTGACGATCGTTTCAAGCTCTGACCGTTGTCGTTGTATTTCACACCTCATTGAGCTGAGGTTGGAAAGCATCGCAAAGTTTCGCCTATGCTTGAGTAACAGGTCTCCGTCATTCAGAGTCATTGCATGGAGTGTTTGAAGCCCCGTACACTGGCAGGTGGCATGCTAGAAATTCACCAATCCACAGTCGCTTCCCCTCTGGGCCTCTGGTAGACACACCGTTGTGCCACAACTACTAATTTGCATAGTGCAGATTTAGCTCAACGAATCCGAATCCTTTGGTCCTCGTCGTCCAGAGCTGAGAAAGAAACGATTGCTATTGTGCAAACTTCGCACTTGTGGACAATCGGACCGATCCTCAGTGTGATCATGTATATGGGTATCTGGTGGGCGTGTACAAGGCTAGGGACGGATGTCTTCCGCCGTGTCCATGCTCTCTGAGTTGTCATCAAACTGCCGATCACCGCTGTGGACACAATCAATGGAATCCGAGGTCGGTGTTTCCTCAAGCAGGCAGGTTCTCTTCAGGAGAGTCCGCGGAGCACTACCAAGTCTTCCATGAATCAGATGGGTCTAGCACCGACAAGTTGAGTGAAGACCCGGTCCGCTTCTGTTGACAGCGAACTCGGGTTTGCCCTCAGTCGCAAAGGAGCCCCGTGGGAACGTTCACGGCTTCTCAGGCCTCCGCCATGGCGCGTTCTCTCGTTCTTGCTCCCTTCTTCGGCCGTTGCTCGTCCAGAAGTCGCCTTCCAGAGCCAGAATGAGACCGTTCGTTATTTCGGCATAAGTGTTCAAAATCACCATCACCTATCCCACGTGCAGGATTTCCCCGAACTTGACAAACACATGCAGTACAGGGCACCTAGCTCTGACACTCCCACACAGAAGATCCGCAAGCAGGACTTGCACAGGACAGAGAACATAGCAAAAACCTTGACATTCTGGGGATCTGGGAGAGCCTAGATTACGCGCAAGTCTGAGAACGGCAAAGACGATTCTACTCACTAGTATTCCTTAGACGTACAGCAGTTCGTGCCTGGGTCCTTCGTATGTTTCGGCCGTCAACCTGTAAAGATGACCCTACCGGCGGAGATTTCACGCAGTCTGTGCCGAAATACCAATCCCAGTGCGTTGTCAGTGATTCATCTACCCAGCTCTACACCACACCACATCATTGAGGTGCTCAAGTGCAACCCATTTTTGTCCGGTTTGAGTCGAGCCTGGACAGAAAGTCATCAGAATTCACTCAGTGAAGACTTGGTCCGCGTGTCTACTACCGTAATACGAGCGTCCCTGAGACCTAGTACGCTCAGTCTTCTACTCGTCCCCTTACCAGGCGGGAACGTGGACACTTGCCTGGTCGCTTCGAGCAAGACATGGGATTCAGATTCAGACAGGAGGTGTAAATGGACGGGCAGGTACGCCGATGCCGACGGGTGATCTTATCAAATTCGTATTTGCAGGTCAGTGAGAATGGGGTAGGTCCACTGTTCGGTTCATCCTGGATTCAGAACGCTGCATTTTAAGGAAGTTGCGGCGTGGCGATCTACCAATTGTGAGATGCGCCCGGAAGGACTTGCGCAGTGAAACCCGTCGAAGCTGGCCGGTGTCGTAAGGTGCGGGAGATGACGGGACCGTACCCGTTCGTGCACCGCGAGGTGAAGATATGTGTTTTGGAATTCGTCTCGATTCGGCTCAGGCGCTACTTTGGGCTCATGGAAATATACATTATACGTGAAGCGCAAATGTAAATGCAATTATCAAAACTCCAATAGTCAACGGAGTACTACGTTTGATATTGCGCATCAAGAGTATATCCAGTAGAATATCTCGAGGCACTGCGGATGGGTAGACATGTAAGGGTATTTCCCTTTCTTTCCTTGCGGCCTCAGACGGGATGTAGTCGTTGTGCACTCGGGTTGTGACTATATCGTATCTACTCCCTCCCACCATCATCTCCGCCGCCGAGTTGGTGGTGTAGACGTAAGACCTACAGCCCATAGGAGTGCGCTCCGCAATTTGCTCGTGTCATTCAACAGACACAATGAACTGGAAGACGGAGCTAGAGAGGTTAGCCGCCAGTACCACACGCGGAAGGCTTAGAAGACAAGAGCATTGCTACGCATGGTGCCGGCCGTCATAGCTTTGCCGTGCTCGATTCCTGCAACTGTCCCACCCATCTCACGGACGACACCTCGTGGGACACACGCTGTTTAGAAGGCTGAATTTACCTCCGAGGTGACAGGAGCGGCGTTGCAGTTGAACTGCTCTGCGAATAGTCCATGCAGAAAGATACCTAGATACAACAGCAGCGACTGCCCGCACAGTGTACGAGACGGCCGGAGCATCGAGTAGAGACAGTGCCGAGAAGTCCGCAGGTGATACTTAGAAGGCCATGATACAGCGAGTGCTCTAGATTACGTACGCAATGGGAGATGAGATAAGCAAGAGAGCGAGGAGGGCCGAGTATAATGTACAACTATGCTAGCTTCCGCCGACGGATCATGAATCTGGGAAGATATGCAATCGGTCAAGAGCCCGCGTTTCGAATAAGTGAACCGACACCTACGTGGAACGAATGTTGGGGCCATTGTTGTACTGGAAGAGGATGTCAGCGGGTCTTCCTTGTGCGCTCGGCTTGATGTCATAGTTGAGGAGGAGGTGCGCCATCGTCGCCTTCAAGATGTAAGTTGCAAGGAACCTCCCAGGCTATGAAGGACACGTGTCAGTGATAAACGGTAGGCGTCCATCATGGAAGTTGATACATACGCTAGGATTCCAGTCAGCAAACACGTCAATTCGTAATTGAAAACCACTCACCAAGGATACTTCCCGTGGCCGAAGATGAGGTAGTGCGGGTTCGTGCGGAACATACCACTGCTGTTGTTAGCCATCCCATTCGACAGCGTGTCGTTCAAATGCCGAGTGGGGTCAAATTTCATGGGATCGGGGTAGAAGTCCTCGTCATAGTGCACACAGAACGGCGAAGAGATGTACGACCCAGCAGGGACAGTTGTGCCATCCGAGAAGGTGATGTCCTTCATCGCCTTCCGCGGGAAACTCGCTGCAACGGCTCGGTCAGCAGGCCGCTGCAAGATTGAAGTAATCACCACTCACTCGTGCCCAGCGCATTCAAACGAGAAGACTCTTTGAAAAATCCGTCCGAGAAGGGCATGGCGTTCATCGCGTTCTTAACAAAGCCATGCTTCTGAATCGCTGCCTCGGCTTCCTCTCGTAGAGGCTCGATGAACTCTGGACGTTCGAGGAGGTTGTTGACAGCATGAACAAACGACTGCAGAACCTCGTCAACACGGTGCTAGGACGATCCTGAATGATTAGCGTACCGCCGCAGTGGTGTGGATCGTGGCAATATTGATGACGAGGATACGAATAGCGAGGCGTTCAGGCTGCGACTCAACGGGATCCGCCGCTTCCATAAGCCACATGAGGAGATCCATCTAAGAGAGTCACTCTACATGTGCACAGCCCACACAGCAACGCGGAACTTACCGGCTTCTCCGACCAGTTGGTACCGTACTCGGCCATGGCGGCCTGCCTCTCTGCAATGATGGGCCCGAGAATGTGGAGCGACCGCCGGATCTGAGAAGGCAGCTGAGTTACCATTCTTCCGACGATTCTGCGTGAGAAGGCGTGAGTCGGCATGCTAGATCCATACGCGAGATACTTACGGCTGAAGGAAGGAAGGGAATAGATTAATAATGAACCCGACGATGGAAGTCTTCATGGCAAAGGATTTGCACGTCTCGGTGTAATGCACGCTACGACCTGCGAGTACACCCAGTCAAGAAACTATTTGGTAATGAGGATAGAACGTTCGACGTACATGTTGGTGCGCCAACCAAGATGCGATTGAAGGTTCTGGCAATGACACCGGTCAAGACATCGAAGGCGTTCATCTCCGTCCACTGATCTGCGATGGATGAGATTGTGTCTCAGAAGAGGGTACCGAATGACCCACCACCGCAGTGCCTCCCGATGTCGTCCTCGATAGCGAGAGGCAATTCGTCCAAGCACTCCTTGACGAGGTATTCGATGTGGCGCGTGAGCTGTGACGGCGCTAAGGTAAACGCCGAAGAGTGCGGAGCGATGATTCACGTACCCTGCCTCTCAGGACGGGAAGATGGTATGGGTTGTCTTCGATCTGCTGGCCCATGGTATATGGCAGTTGGAGTTCCTATGCAACCATCTGCATCATGATGATTGGTACGAACTCATCGCCACTCACCTCTCCGGCGGCATGGCGAAGGGACAACACATCATCAGGCAGATGGTACATCTCGTCGACTGAACTTTTCTGAGCAACAGTCGTTACTGGCGTATTATGAGCACGTACTGCACTTCTGATCTGTGACAATGTATGTCCATTCATTCCACAGCGGGACCCGGAAGGTACGACCCTTGTACTGTGCTGTGTGAGCGGGCGTGCAGGAATGCACATGTCGATATGACGAACCTTGCGATATCCCTCGTTGATGATACGCTTTGAGTCGTAGAAGAAACGTATGGCGCCTGCCCATGGGCCCAGCCATGGCGGATACCCGACCGCTGGAATAGTGTTCTGAACACAAATGAGCAGTCTGCGTTATCGACAGACAGGTCCCAGCGCACCTTCTTCATGAAGAAAACAAATATATAATACAACATCATGACGTTCACCACGACGCAGGCCACCACTGTCGGGGACTCCAGGACCGAGTGCCGAAAGCCGGAGATGAAGCCAGCCACACTAGCGGAGGGCCGCGCGAGCATGTCCTCTCCGTAGAGGTTGGTCGGCAGGACAGGGAACCTGTTCAGAGTGATCGACATTGTGTCGCGAGCGTGCAGCGGGTTGGCGACTGTTCAGCGGGGCCGAGCTCTTTATAGCGGAAACTGGGCCCCACTGAGTACACAGTCAAACTGTGACATACACGCTGACTGCATGATTCTTCGTGCCTCGACGGACCCTGTCGTTCGCGCGGGCGACCGCGCCATGGAGCCATCAATCACCGCCTGGCACGCCGATAACCGATATTACAGAGAGCGACGCCTTACCACCGCAGATAACACGTTTCCGATTCACTGACAGCTCCTTGCCCGGAAGTCCAGAACCGCGGAACAAACGCCGCAGAAGACGGTCTGCGGAAGCGCCCGGGGACACAGCAACCCAGGGAAAGTAGGGATCTGGTATGGCAGCGCAGGGTCGCAGTACCATAATAGAGTTTCGAAGGAGTCTGGGACACCTTTATCCGATCCGGCCGAGCGTGTTTGGGTCCTCCGCCCTGCATCGAATTCGAGTTTGTTCGGAGCTCCAGACCTCTTCGAGTCAGCATGAGCCTCGATGCGTTCGCCGCTGAACGGTCCGCTGTAGTCCTTGAATGGTATGCAATGGAAGACACTTCACCATGCGTGAGTGGCGGGTATGTTCCTACGGCCAAGTGCAACCCGTAGGCGTGTCTGGCGAAAGATATCCATGAAGAAGATAGTCTTGCGGAGTGCCCACGCGGCTAACACGACCGCCATAGGGAGTACAACGGTGTCCGGACGCGTGTATGACGTCGTCCGCGACGCGTCCGGCAACGGTGGTGAAGATCCCCAAATCAAGACATAATGGGTTTAGCAGACGCACAGGAAGATCCCGTCGTCCCTAGCTGCGCTGTGCCCAGGACCTGTAGCTGGACGTCCACTCCACGTTTCAAATTGCGTATACCGCGTCGTGAGGTCGGCGCCCCGTTCTTCGTGGTACCTGCAAGGCGGCGGCGGCGGCAAGATGCTACAGCGGATTATCCGGATTTCTGCGGGGTATTGTAGCACGAAATCGCCGGCGCTGAGGCAAACGTGCATACGCTGAGTCGAGTTCAGCTGGGATGAGGACAGACACCTAACTCAAGCTGGCACGTACACGCAATTCTCAGGAAGTCCTGGGACACCGCGACGCGCTGAGAATGCGGTTGAGATATCGACTACATGCGGATAAGCGCCAACAGAATCATTTTGTGACATGGGTGATCGGGGTCTTCAGCGTCACCTTCCGCGACTTGGCGAATTTGATTGACGTTCATCGGAAAGGCCGCCGGGGAACCTTGTCGGTCTAGCCTACGCGCTGACATAATTCGTCACTTAACCTCAAGCATTTAAACTTACTGATCTTCCGACTCACACACTAGGCCTTGATAGAGGTCGTCGAGTCTTGTTGAGCTAGCTCCTGGCTAGCGATGTGGTATACGTCGATCCATGGACGTGAGGATGTGACTAAGCTACACCCAAGCATACCCTTTGTTTGTTTCCGAGCGCTGGCCCTTGAATGCTTCCGCGAGGCCGGACGGAGATCGGCTGCTCGAGGACCGGTATGGCAATGTGCACGCCACGACGATGAGCAGGAGGCTGCGTCGAAAACGCGTTCACCCTCCATTCAGTCTGCCGGCATGGCACTGCGCTGCAATCGGAAGATGGATGCACCCTTCCGTGAGAGAAAGCGGCGCCACGCCCAGATGTTCCCGAATTCTCACAAGACCCTTTTCGTCACAATGGGTAATGTGCCTGAATGACACGCTTGGTACTCACCTTCAAGAGGCTCCTACGCACGTCCAGTTGCACTTCCACTCCGCGCATCTGAGCTCACGCCTCCCCGTGCCATAGTGCGCCACCACAAACGCAAATGCGACACTCTCGTCTTGGAGAGTTCCATGACCGCCGCGACGTTGATGAGCGATTGGCCTTCCGTTGAGATTCTTGCTTCCCAGAGGCAGTCGATGCGATTCGAGGTTCCGCCGAGCCCTCGCACAGATGGTCTGCAATATTCGGCGTTACAAGGGATAGATCCACCAATAGGAGAAATCGCGACACTGCATGTTGAACACGCAGTGCGCGTATACAGCACCTCAATCGCCACCTGAGCTTGCCCATCAATCGATGCAAGAAGTACTTGTGCGGGTTCGCCACCATCTGTTGGGTCGCGGACCAAGCACAGGACGCACACTAGACCCGATCGAGAACGCCGTGTGCTGTATACTCGTGTTCTGGACCGTTACCTACCAAATCCCGATGTCCGTGGAGGGGAAGAAGACCTTGTAGATCTTATTGAACTGGATCGTTACGCTGTGACCTGCTAGGCCTGAAGACCTGACATTGCTTCGCAGTCAGCCACCGACAAACTGACAGACGCCACTCCACCTTGTCCCAAACCAACTTTGTCGAGGTGCACCCGGTGCGAAGGATGTGCACCTGATGCTCAGATGGCACAGAGGTGGTACTGCGGCCCTCGCCGATCTGGCCTACCATTGAATGATGCTATCGAGATAGGTACGTTCTCCACGACGAGCTACGCGGGTGCATCATGACCCCCGGACGCAGTGTACGGAGATGTACGTCTGGTTGTGGACTATCAGCGTGATGCACCCAGTGAGAGAATCACGAGGTCTGTTGCGCCGGACGTAGCATCATACGATGACGATAATGCAGGCACGGAAGGGTACCGAGTTAGAGAAGAGGTCGCATGTATGCCAGACCGACGCCGTCCGTGAGGGGCATTTATCGCACCTTTCTCTCGGATCCACGCTCAAACCCGACAGCGTTGACCGCCTGCATAGCAAGGGTCCACGAAGTACGCGCTGTGTGCTGGACCGCGCAGATCGGCAAACTATACAAATTAGTCAGTGAGAGCTTCCATAGTATCGAGCGCGTGCTGCGTTCAGCGATCGGAGAGCAACCGCAGAAGCCAGCTTTGCTCCACGGTCGACGAGCTTTCCAACAAGCTCGTGTCCGTCACGATGTGTGGGTGTTGCCACCGTGTAGCGGGGAGGCGGAATGCGAAGAAGCGTGCCTGACTCCTTCAAACATGCGGACTCCGCGGAACGCTTGTGAATGTTCGTTGGAGCAGTTGCCTTGCAGGTTATGGCACATTGCCAGCGACCAGAGTTATTACGGCGATTGGCCTCTCACGGCGCCAAAGTCTTACTCCCACCCGTCAACCCAGTGATCGCATTGGATGCAGCCCGCTTGCAAGGGGATCCCTAGAGCACGGGAGGTCCTCTTCATCGACCAGTCTACACAACTTGTCATGTGAGCCTTGCTCTATGCGAGCAATCACCGCCGCCTACAGAGAAGTCAGTGAGCCTAGAGAAACTCGAGGGCCTGGCTACAAGCTAGGGGGCCCAGGCGCGCCGTTACCGAGTTCACTCAGCATCAACGCTCCGGGCGCTCGGGTGTCACGAAATCACTTTCATACACGCGTGGCGTCTCTTGTGGGAATAAGAGATCAGCTTCCTCCTCGATTGCATTTAGAGGGCGTTAGAGCGAAGCCTAAATACCTAGTTTGTCAGATCGGTGGAGAGATCAGAGGTCATACCGGCGTGGACTCCCGAACCCGAGTCACCCATCGTCCCGAGTCCGGCGTTTCTCCCGGGAGGGCGCCCATTTTGAGAGCCTAGAGTTCATTTTCTGGCACATGAATTCGCCTTTCGGCCAGGAGCGAGGCCCAATTGTCTAACCCAGCTGAGTCAATGGCCCGGTGGACATGCAAGACTGAATGAACGTAGGTGCACGGGCGCCTGACAGATAGCGACCTACCTATGCTTACTCTTTGCAATGGGAAGCATCGAGATGTCGGCCGACGTTACCCGCCACTGAGCTCCGCATTGTAGAGTAGGTTCGCGGTTACTGCGCTGGTCGAGGTGGGGCGCGAAACTGCGGGTTGCACTGCCGACTGCACCTCTTACCAGTACGGACTCTCATGGGAGACGGACATCGTTGGGGCAGAACCGTTAGGATAATCTTCAGGTGCGAATGAAATCATCGGGCATGATTCTCGTGGTCAGTCCAGGAATCTACGTAGTAACGTGAATCGTGAGAGCTGAAGCCAGTGCTACCTGATGCGTCAACTTACCCCGTCGCGAATCAAATAAGCTTATGCGTTCTGCGCACTATGGGACACCCAACTCCTATGTAGTGTTGTCATTATGTGGACAGGGGAAACACGGGGACTGTCAGTCGAGTGTGCGACGTAAAAAAAAGGCTACGTACGTGACACATAGATACCCAGAGTAGATCCCGGGAGCCTATGTCAACGCCAAACATTGAGAGGTGCATGTCTCAGTATAGAAGGACGAAATCTGGTTGAATGGTATATGGCGATGTTGCGCGGTAGCCGATAGGGTGCGAAGATGCGTCGCAGCGAGGGGTCATACAATGAGAACGCCGAGCGCTGTGATTCATTGACCGGTACATGCCTATGGATGTCGATAGACAATGCGCGGTACCTGAAATAGTGTACGTTACTTGGCAGCCCGGATGACCGACAGTGCTTACTCTGAACCGCAATCGGAAGCGCCGCTTCCACGATCGAACTGCTGTCTCCTCGAATGACGGGGTATAAGATTTGCTGTGTGTGCTTCCGTAACTACCGACCGAGGCTTGAGAATGTAGGGTCAGTCATTGCAACTGAATTGGCAAATGTCAGCTGTGGCGTTTCCGCGATATCGGACGTCCCGCAGACCAAAGAAGACTGAGGGCGGTACCGAACTACAGCCCTTCCGGTTCTACGAGCTACTCCAGATGGGCAACTTGTGACCGGATACCAATGGTAACCCATTTGTAGCAAATCATGGACATGGGTAACGTCCGTCATGTCGCCGAGGGTGCACAGTAGACAGCCGCGCGCATACAGTGACGTGAGACATGAAGAGAAGTCCCCATACACCATTACCCAGATAGTAAGCTGGCCAGCGAGCGAGCCGGGTGTTTCTTCGCTCTTCAGATTTGCTCTTCAGAAGTATAGTGGCCCTCATACAGTCCCCGGGAAGCTTCGAGACTGCTCATGCATTGGCAACGGTCAGCCGCTGAGCCCTACAAGAAACCGTAAGGAATGCCGTCAATAATACATCTCAGAGTGAGAGATGTGATGGGTCAGCACCGCTGCATCCAGGTCCGAGTCGACGCAGGAGCACGTTCATAATGGTGAGACGCGTTGCTTTTGACGGTTGAAACCGACTTTGAGAGCCGGTATTGGTCTGTAGCTGCAATAATCCCTTAATGTAGTTATAGAGATGGCTCACATAAATCATTCATCGTTCGAGCGAAAGCAAACGTCCTCAGAGAGCAGGATAGTGAATACCGATGATGTAGTTCAACAAAAGTTACGCAGGCTGAGCGCGTGGCCCAATTAGCGCCGATGTATCACGTGGTCATTGGGACTACGATGTTCCCTTTTTGGTAGTGCGCCAACCCAGACTCAACGCCATGCTCACTGCGGCAGCTGCCGCGGCTTTGATACATACTTCAATGCTCGACCGTCTCTACATAGACTAATGGGCTAACTACATTGCTACAGCTTACAGCCCGAACGTCGCCGCGGAATAAAGTATCATTATTGCCTAGCAGCTGCTAACGCTGCAGTCAAACGTTTTCCGACTCGTATCAAAACAGCAGGCTGTGCGTTGTCCTTGCCCAGGTCCTTTACTGAGCTGTGTCGAGGACCTAATGTCTGCGTA
Organism: Fomitopsis palustris; assembly: GCA_029783445.1. Taxonomy (NCBI): domain Eukaryota; kingdom Fungi; phylum Basidiomycota; class Agaricomycetes; order Polyporales; family Fomitopsidaceae; genus Fomitopsis; species Fomitopsis palustris. Next base: position 347,543 of record JARAOQ010000020.1, on the reverse strand, counting down.
GTCAAGGCGAGAACGGTTCAACGATCTCGGCTGAATCTTGTCGAGTTCGGAACCCTCATAAGCACTGGGGCCGACTCCACCCCTGATGGCGATCAATCGAAGCAACCCTCGTCGCGACTTCGTGTCGACCGACGCCCTTACCGCCGCTGTGCCGCTGCTTCTTGCAACTGCCTCATAGGGCCACTTGTACTATTGCTATGAACTACGTGAGTGTTGTCTAGGACGCTCTCCATTGGCGTACTTGTCGCGTGCAAGATCGGCATACTGTTGATACTTAACACGATGCGCCGAAGCTGCGCGTATATGATTCTCGTCAAGCGTCGTGCTCCCGAACCGCATGAGCTCGGTTGCTGAGCTCGGCTATAATCTTCATATGACGCGTCGCACTGCGAAGCAATGAACGCGATCGGTACTAAGCGAGAGGGGTTAAATACCGATGCTCAAACGTTCGGAGGTCCTTCCCGGCTTCCTGTTTGCCTCCACTCTTTACATCGTCTGTCCTTTCCTGGTCCTCACCACAAGTATGCTCTCTTCTGCGATCATCCCGCTGGCTATGACCACCGCCGCGCTCGCCGTTGCGCTCCCGCACGGCCTCGTTACTAGTGACGCTGAATGGTGCCAGGGCTTGGGCGGCGGCGCGTTCGATACCGCCCCCAACTTTACCCTCGCGGCCTATGACATTACGGGCCAAAACTCAAACTCTACGGGCTCACCTCTCGTGCTGACGGAGGCTTCCACGGATGGTTCGAACGTCTACATGGCGTTTGCGGTGAGTTACTGTGACGCGCTTATGGTGCAAGGTGCTTATGCATTGGCCGCACAATGATTAGACGTTTGCATCGGAACCCGACAACACCTTCGCTACGTTCAATCTCAACGCGGGTGTCTTGACGCCTAACCCGGGCAACACTGGTGCCAACGTCACCGATCTGAACGTCACTCCCGGCCAAGCGCCCGAGTTCCAGGCAAGCACGGATGGGGACAACGCGAACCTCCCGCAGCCTGTTCAGGTGTACTGCGCCATTGTATGTCCCTTCCTTTGCCATACCCCGGTTGTAATAGATGAAACGATGAAATTCAGGCCAGCACGGACCCTAACGGTGGCAACCCGTACCCCGTTCTTGCTGTCAACAAGGACTCCGACTCGTTCTCCCTTTGCAAGTCTAGCTCGGGGGACAGCAGTGGACAGGACATCATCATCTACGAGGCATCGGAGAGCGGCACCGACTATGATTTCAGCTCTTGTGTGCCTGTGCACATCCAGCTCATCGGTCTCGACTGATCGTCTCGGAGAGAGTGCTACTTACCCTCGGACTTCGGCCTTAGGCCATCCACACGACTACTGTACGTAGGCACGGACACCATCCACCGTGCTCGCTAGCAATCTAATACGCGCGTTTCGTCGACTTCGCCTTGAACTTTGTTACGATGCTACCTCCATGAGGTACGCGCTCAATTATTCTGGATATGTTACGACATGTGGTGGCCGGAAGATGTCCTTCGTACATTGCCTTCATGTCAGTCGTACTGTTGCGCTGCTGGCATGTTGCATTCGGCGGTGTTGTACCCTTGCTCATGACAGTTGGACAGTATGATACGGTTTGTCATTTGCTAGGTTACTACGCCCAGGGCAAGTCTGCTTGATGGTTCTGTGAGGCTTTGCGATGGAACATCGCTTCTTCATGCTACTAATTATCGGATCTGCCACTTGGTTGAACTCACCCCAGGGCTCAAGCCCGTTGTTAGCCGCTCTAGTCAAACCTCAGCGCCCATCTTGCATCTTGCAGTTTGCATGGTCAGACACTCGTCGTCATGGACATGAGGTGCTCAGTCATGCTCTATCATATTTGTTCATAATCACTTCAGGGCCAGAGTTCTCATGTCCCAAGAGTATGGTTCGCAGCAATTGTGAGGATGCATGCGACAACAGAAAGCTTTCCGATACGTGGTCAGGGTTCTATCAATGATACGAGAACATCGTGACGGACCACGGTATGGCGTGCTTGAAGCACCGTATAGTTTCGGCACACTAGTAGCGCTGAGACTAGTGCCCAGCGAAGTGGCTTCCAACTCACACCTGTAAGAATGGTCAGTCGCCGACAGGTTATATTTGCAACCACGTGTTCCTGAAGAGGTTTGTTTCGAATGTCATCGTGGAAGTGACAGGGTTAGTACGAGCCCACCTCCACGCCTCTCCCGCGCGTGTCAAAAGTCACGCCGGCGCATCGTAGCCGCCACTGCGCGTCTCTAACTGCATTGAGAAGAGACGTGCCATCTCTCCCTCTGAACAGGCTGCACTTGGTCTGTTGTTGCTACCTTTAGAACATTTCCTGGACGGGAGCTATCGCTTTCCCTCTCGTTCCTCGAAAAGCTGTGCACCGCAGGTACGTGCAGCAGCGGAGTGAATGGAGTGTTTGGATACTAGTGACACATGTGATAAGAACTCACTGGCTGCAGCTGGCGGTTGTCCAGCCTTCCTCTTTGTTTTGTTGACTCTCACAGGCCCAGAAACACTGGTGACTTGGGCCACGGGACCCCGGATCAAGCCATCGAGTCAACGTCGAGTGCCGCGTTACGACACTGAACAGTAGTCACACTGGCATTGCGCTGGTTCAGTGACGAGCCGAGTACCTTCACCACGGACGTAGTCACGGTGCTGGGGCGCTGTTACTAACGCCACAGTATAACTTGCACATCCTTTTTAAGGAAAAGACGTCCTGGAAACCCAGCTTCGCAGGCGGTCATCGTACTGAGAACCCGAGAAAGGGACGGGTATGGGCCCCATTCCTCTTTCAATTGTCGGTCTTACTGAGCGGACGCAATCAAATATCCCAGGAACCGCGCGTCATTCATCAATACCATGGCGGCAGAGTCGAGCATCGCGGGCGGTCGACCTCGCCGCACAACCCGCGCTCCGATCAAGGCCCCGCTAGCGGTGACGGAGGGAGAGCCCTCTAGTACACCCAGCAGAGGCAAGGCACAGGCCCCCGAGAAGAGTGCAGGGGAAAAGCTGGAATACCTCCTGACCAACCCCAGAAGCAAACTTACGAAAATAGACATCTCCGTACGTCCTCCGTCGCCCTCGTCCGCGGGCCTGCGCCCGCATGCTCTCTGCGCCGCTCACGCGCTCGGCCGCCCAGGACGTGCTCAGCTACGCGAACTTCCTCGACCTCTCCCCGGAGTCTCAGCAGCTCCTCGTGGCCCTCTTACCCCCAACTGCATTTTCCACCTTCTCGCCGTCGGTACCTCCCACGCATGTCGACTATGCCCCACCGCAACACGACCGTGCGGACGCAGCGCCCGCAGACGAAGACCCCATGGACATCGATGGGCAGGTACCCTCCGGCTCTGGGTCAGGGCCTCCTCAGGGCGCGCAGGAGCGAACGCCCGCAACTCTGGACCCTGCGGTGTTCACGTCTCCATTCTTCTTATCCGCTGCCCGCACGTATCAGGACCACCTGTTCTCTGGCTGGTTCGGCAAGAAAGCGCGCGAGGAAGTGGCGCAGTTCGACTCTGGTGTGCGAGCAGGGGCCCTGCACGCCCCTTGGAAGGACGAGGTCTGGGAGAGGGATCATCGCCCGCAGGAGAACCGGTGGGCACAATTGTTATCCTGGGCGACATGAACGGCGATTAAACTGCGCTTTCCTAGATCGCAGCTTGATCTTACTGCGCTCGCCAAACGCGGTCTGCTCCAGGTAGACGACATCTTATCGTACCGGAGGTATTTTCCTCAACTGGATGTGATAGTCGAGAAGGACATCATGGTCCGTGCGTTCTGTCTGAGCATTCAATGTGCTTCTAATCACGCTCTCCAGATCGATGCGCTCATCGACCCAGGCCCAATTATTAATGTGCTCATGCCGCCGAGTACTACACGTACACCACACGTCACAATGCTTGTGAACGGCCGTGGAGAGCCACCTCCGCAGGACCGCATGCAGCTCGTGGAGGATGTGTTCAATCCTGCGATGTTGGAGTCTGCGATCCTTGCTATCGACGGCCGTGTCGATCGTTCTAACAGAGGTGAAGCAGGGGATGGGGCATCGCGAGCAGCTTGGAAGGCTTTCACTGTTTGGAGGTGGAGACCCGAGGTGCGTGATGATGTTGCGATGCAGATGATGGCGGAAAAGGGAGGTAGAGAGAGAGTAGGGACTCTCTTCTACTTGAGCACCTACTGCCCAAGTAAGTGACGATGTAGTGCTGAGATGCATCATCATCGATGCGATATGCGGCATTCACACTCTCCGTCTTTGCCGACCATGTTGCTGTACTCGTGTATACTGCATTTCATTGTGTAATGCTGGTAAAAATGTCACGCAACTGCGTCGTTCCGTATTGATTGGTCTGCCCCTCGTCTTGTATATGTCGCCAGTGCTTTCATGTCAAACAAGTGTGAGCGACGAGACTCCTAACGCATGCGGTAACTCGCCACAGTCTCTACGAAATATGTCCAATTCGAAGTTGGGCAGCAAAGGATTTCTCTACGCGGTCCCGTGATGGCACTATAGTAGATGCGGGCACGTGGAGCGTGTATGGGCTGTCGCGAGCGTGGGAGACTTGCTGCTTTTCGTGACTCGGCGCGTGGAGGAAGCCTCAATCCGATTGAGTCGATGCAAGTCTTGCATCGATTCTACCTCCGCGCACCCGCCCGCCTCAGGTCGCATACACTCAGACAGTCTCGGTACCCATCCTACGGGCCTTGCTTCCGAACAATGTCCGACTCGGCGGCTTCAAAACCTGCGGACGCAGCGCCAGAGCAAGCCGCTACCTCGAAGAACGCAGGTATGATATCCTGGGCATTTGTCGCACATGATTGAATTTGAGACCGAATATACAGAGAAAAAGAAGGCCAAGCAACTAGAGAAGGAGGCCAGGCTTGCTGCTAAACTAGCAGCTGCTGGAGGGGCTGCTGGAGCGTCAGGAGAGAAAAAGGCCAAGCCCGCGAAGGAGAAGAAGAAGGATGCGGAGGAGCCTTTCGTGAATACGACGCCGAAGGGCGAGAAGAAAGGTGCGTCGACTCCAGTTTCCCAACCTTCGTAATCTCATCCAAATCCAGATGTGTCGCAGCCCATGGGCAGCGGATACAACCCGATTGCCGTCGAGGCGGCATGGTACGACTGGTGGGAAGCGAAGGGCTACTTCAAGCCACAACTCACACAGGACGGCAAAGTCAAGCCTGAAGGCTCCTTCGTTATACCCCTTCCTCCACCCAACGTTACCGGCAGTCTGCACATCGGTCATGCATTGACGATCGCCATTCAGGATGCGCTCATTCGTTGGTAAGTGACATCATTTCATACGACGAGTTGGTCGACCGTAGTTGGGATCGCTCTCGGCATGACACTCGCTGCAAACAATCGTGGAATGTGACGTGTGTGTGCTGACCTTGAGGTAGGCAGCGTATGCTTGGGAAGACCGTGTTGTACGTCCCGGGGTACGACCATGCCGGAATTTCGACGCAGTCTGTCGTGGAGAAGCGGCTCTTCAAGTCAACGGGCAAGACAAGACATGATCTCGGGCGCGAGAAGTTCCTTGAGAACGTCATGGAGTGGAAAGACGAGTGAGTCCCAGCGGTTTCGTCCGCCACATTGCATTGAACCCTGTGTGATCACAGATACCAGGCTCGCATTACGAACCAGCTGAGACGATTGGGAGGCAGTCTCGACTGGGACCGGGTAGCGTTCACCATGGATGAGGTTAGCGGCTCCCAATCTGTTATGATCGTTACCAATGCTCTTCTGTATAGCCACGTTATAAAGCCGTCATGGAGAACTTCTGTAGCCTGCACGAAGCTGGTCTTCTCTACCGTGCGAAACGGCTCGTCAACTGGTGTGTACGACTAAACACGACACTCTCGAACCTTGAGGTGCGCTTGGCCGGCATATAGTTTCGGTACGGTTGCCTCATCGTGTATGGCTCGCAGGTCGACCAAAAAGAACTCACCGGTCGCACATTGCTGAATGTCCCTGGGTACGACGCAAAGGAGAAGTTTGAGTTCGGGGTCATCACTTCATTTGCGTACCCCATAGAAGGATCAGGTATGTGAGGTTGTCAGCCATGTGTAGGGTCTAAGACTCATCGTATTCTGAAGACGAGAAGATCGTCGTGGCAACAACGCGTCCAGAGACGATGCTAGGTGACACAGCCATCGCCGTTCATCCCGACGACCCCCGGTACAAGGTTGGCTTGTCTGCCCATTGTTTAGTCTGTCCGCTCACCTTACCGTAGCATCTTCACGGCAAATTCGCCATACACCCCTTCAACAATCGGCGGATCCCCATCGTGACGGATGACATAGCAGTGGACATGGAGTTTGGTACGGGAGCGGTCAAGATCACGCCTGCGCACGACTTCAACGACTACGAGGTCGGCGTGCGGCATAATCTCGAGTTCATCAACATCCTCAACGACGATGGCACCTTCAACTCGAACGCCGGCCCCAAGTTCGCGGTTCGTCCTCGCTGCTTGTCGATAGTCAGACAAACGACGCTGACTTCGCTTACAGGGGATGAAGCGCTTCCATGCGCGTGTCGCGGTGGTGAAGGCACTCCAGGACGCGGGCCTCTTCGTGGAAGCAAAGGACAACCCGATGCAGATCCCCATATGCAGCAAATCGGGTGACGTCATTGAGCCGTTGCTGAAGCCGCAGTGGTGGGTCAACTGCAAACCTCTCGCTGAAGAGGCGATCAAGGTGCGCGTCGCTTTGGCTCGTCCGAAGCATGCGAGTTCATGAATGTCCGCAGCGTACTCGAGCGGGCGAGCTGCTGATCCAGCCCAAGTCCTCGGAGGCGGAGTGGTACCGGTGGCTGGAGGGCATCCAGGACTGGTGTATCTCCCGTCAGCTTTGGTGGGGACACCGGTGTCCGGCGTACTTTGTGCGAGTAGAGGGGCAGGACCAGGATGTCAGTGGTGCCTTCGTCCATGCGTCTACCCATGCCTCACGATCTGCTAGGCTAGCGACGGCAAGCATTGGGTTGTTGGTCGGACTGTGGAGGAGGCAACTGAGCGCGCGAAGAAGCTTGCTGGTGGCGCCAAGTTCACTCTAGAGCAAGACGAGGACGTCCTGGATACATGGTTCTCCTCTGGCTTGTGGCCATTCTCAATCATGGGTTGGCCGGACCAGGTACGCTCCACGCAAGTATCATCTCGCCGTAGACTTAATGTGTCGACAGACGCCAGACTTCAAGACGTTCTACCCGAACAATGTGCTCGAGACCGGCTGGGACATCCTATTCTTCTGGGTTGCGCGCATGGTCATACTCGGCCTCCACCACACCGGTCAGATGCCGTTCAAGGAGGTCTTCTGCCATGCTATGATTCGCGACGCCCATGGGCGCAAGATGAGCAAGTCGCTTGGGAACGTGATTGACCCCATCGACGTCATCGAGGGTATTGCGCTTGAGGACCTGCACCTGAAGCTTTATGAGGGTAACCTTGACGAGAAGGAGATTGCAAAGGCGAAGACGGGTCAGAAGAAGGACTTCCCGAAGGGTATCCCGCAGTGTGGCACAGATGCACTGCGGTTCGCGCTCTGCGCGTACTCGTCTGGAGGTCAGCTTTACCCTCATCCACTATAAGTCGGACACGCGTCTGAAGTGCTTTTGCAGGTCGCGATATCAACCTGAGTATCATGCGTGTTGAGGGCTACCGCAAGTTCTGTAACAAAATCTTCAACGCAACCAAGTTCGCGATGCTGAAGCTCGACGAGCAGTTTGTGCCGGAGCCGGTCGCGCGCTCTACGGGCAAGGAGAGCCTCGTCGAGCGATGGATCCTTGACAGGCTGAACTTTGCTGCAGACAAGATTAACCGCGAGCTCGAGCGCCGCGACTTCTTCGAGGCGACTATCGCGGCACACAATTTCTGGCTATATGAATTGTGTGACGTGTACATTGTGCGTGGTCACTTTCCCGCTGTACTGTCCGGGGTACTAATGCGAGCGGATGCAGGAAGCGATGAAGGCAATGACGGATGAGGCAGCCTCGCCCGTCACACGCAAGTCGTCGCAGCAGACTTTGTATACATGCCTGGATTTGGGCTTGCGCCTTCTCCATCCGTTTATGCCATTCGTCACCGAAGAGCTGTGGCAGCGCCTCCCGCGCCGGCCGAACGACCCTACCGAGTCGATCATGATCGCGGCTTTCCCCACCTTCGTACGCCGCCCGTGTTCCTGAACCCAAACGGACTGCTCACAGACGCCATACTGTCTTAGGACAAGGCGTTTGCCTTCCCCGATGCCGAGAAAGAATTTGAGGTTGTCTACGATGTCGTCAAGACGGGGCGCTCGCTCGCGGCGTCGTATAACCTCCAGAAGGACGTCCAGCGTGCGTCTCCACTGTCACCCCATTCTTGCGCCGTGCGCGCCGCTGACTTCTGTCCTGCCCAGTATGGATCCGCGCAGACACGGATGCGGATGCGGCGCTCATTGAGGGGCAGCTCCCGACCATCCTGGCGCTCATGAAGACCACCAAGTCTGCGCAGGTCGTGCGCTCGCTCGATGCGATCCCGGCAGGTTGCGGCTCAGGCGTCATCTCACCCTCGATCGTCGCCTACATACTTGTCCGTGTACGTCCCCAGTCCCTCCGTTCCTCTCTACTTCCCCCTGCCTTCCATGCCTTCCTTTCATACACGACTTTCTGGGGTACACGATTAGACTGATAACAAATACATCTCGTACAGGGCCAGGTCGATCTCGACAGCGAGATCCTGAAGGCGCAGAAGAAACTTGACTTGGCGCGGATGAACCTGGAGAAGGCGCGCAAGGTCGAGGCGCAGCCAGACTACGAGAAGACGGTGCCCGAGGATGTGCGCGCGGCAAATGAGGAGAAGGTACGTGTCTTGCTTCTCTGGCTTCTGGTTTAGGAGCTGACTGACGCCCTCGCGTAGCGGAAACTGTTCGAGACCGAGGTTGCAAACTTGGAGCAGTCGATAGCGATGTTCGAGAAGCTGAAGTGAACCCAGCTCCGAGGCTGAGGTTGGAGGGTAGCGCGTGCGGTTTGTAACGTGCACCACGTGTAGCATGCCCAGTAGACAGTGTAATCTTAGATGCTCCCTCAAAGTGTTCGGACATCTTCCGGGCCCGCGGATAGCCGTCTGGCCGTCGCGAGCGGTGTCTGCCGACTCGTACTAGAAGACCAATCAGGGTTGAGTCTAAGTAGCATGGTGGTAGTCGTTACGTGGCTGAACACCACTGTATCTTCGCGAAAATATCACATGGGCGAGCTCAAATGTTGCTTTATGCATAGACAGTGCACCGTGACGCATGTTCATGGTAGGAAGTCCAAGCTAATCAGTGCCCAGGACGAACGTGGGGTCGAATAGAGGGTACGGGAGTAGCTACTGTCGCTCTGGTACATATGTATGTTCCTGCCACTAATGACAGGGAGTCTCAAGTTGGGATAGTAATCACACTGAGACCACAGACATACGGTGAGAATGCCACCCTCCACGCGCACAGAAACAGGTGAACGTACGCAGATAGGTACTGTACCAACTATAATTTACAACACGCATAAAGTATACGCACAAATTGCACGAGACGAGGGCAATGACAGAAGAGCACAGGCGTGACAGAGAGTGGTGGGAAGACAAGTCGCAGGGCCCTGTCTTGTGGGCTACCCGTACCACTTGCCGCCGATGCGCATCGTTGATTTGGGCCGCTGCGGGATCATGGGCTCGGTGATGTTGAAGACTTCGATGGCGCGCTACGGGGGAAACGTCAGGTGACGCGAAGGAAAGAGGAGGGAGAGGCGGAGGTACGCACCCGCCAGGTGGCCATGTCGAACTCCATCACCATCTGTTGCTTGCGCAGGCCCTTCGCATAGTCCTCCTCTGTCGGCTGCTCCGACATGACTGCACAAAAGAGGAGAAGGGGGCGGAGAAGGTCAGCAACCCCGCGCGCACGATGGTGAGGGGTGCGACACACAGATGAGGGGCTCGCCTGCCTCGACGTCGAGCGCGCACTTGCCGTCGCGGATGAGGAAGGAAAGATAGAAGAGGTTCTCGACGGACTGCCCGAAGTCGCGCGGGTTCACGATGAGCCGGAAGAGGTTCACTGGGCCGTTCTCTTGCGCGAGGATGCGCTCCAGCTGCCCGCCCACGCGTCAGTGTGAATTCGGCACGCGGAGGCACGGGGAGACGTACCGTGGCGACATTCTTGGTGGTTTCGTTCTCGGAGCGCGTGATGTCGTTTTCCGTGATCTCTTGCGGCTTCTTCTTGTCGCGCTCGTCCTTCTGAAGCGTCGTCCGCTTGACGGCCGCGCGTTTCTTTTGTTCTGTCGAGAGGGGGCCGAGTCTGTCCCCGACTGTCAGCGTCTGCGCACCCGCTCAGTGCGAGAAGGAAGGTGGGACGTGCATGAAGTCCATGACGGGCACCCTGCGGCTCTTCGCGAGCACGCGTCGGCCGATGCGTGCGTAGTCGAGGGGCTCCCCGGAGTAGTCCTGCTCATCGTCCGACTCGAGATCAGCGGGAACGGCGACCCCCTGGGTCCTGCTCATGAAATTGACGAGGCGAGTGACAAAGTCGTCGACGTCGAATGCGCCCGCGCCGGCCTTCATGGCGCGGGCTTGAGCTTGGCCCATCTGGGTCACGGTCATGAGGAAGTTGGAGTCAAGCGTCGCCTCCGCTGTTCCCTTGACTGCGTATATTTGTGTTAGAATATGGCTCTTTGGCGATGACTGGACTACGCACCTTGATCGAACAGCGAGTCCGATTCCTTGACCTTCTCCACCAACTGCTCCGTTGTGAGGTCCTTTGCATGACCTTGTGCATCTATTAGAGGAAATATTTCAGCAGGATGCAATGAAGAAGCAGGCTTGTTATCCTGACCCTCGGTAGTAGACTTGTAGAGACTGCGGTATCGCCGCCTCAGGTTGCGTTTCTCTTCAGGGTCTTGGTCTGGGTCGTAAACATGGCCGTTAACTTGTGTATCTCTCGGCATTTCTAGTATTTCCGTAAGGCTTATGTTAATTATTGCGACCCAGGTGCTCAAAGGAAGACAAAGGGAAGGAGGTCAGGTTGGCGATAGCACGCGAAAGTGGGGGACGCGTTCGTGTGACGCGCATGCCGACGCGCGGGTGGCGAGTGTCACGTATCACATGACGAACGTCACAGTACTGTTACTGTAGATGCGCTGTTAGACGCTTGTCGCTGTTCTTCGCGACAGACTGGTCGAATGCTTCATCAAATATAATCCACACTTTCCGTATACGCGAGCTGCTACGCCAACTGTGTGCCAAAGAACAAATGCTAGATATATAGGCAACACGTTACACGCTGAAGTGCCTGCACGACTCGGACTCGGAGACCTATCCTGCTCCGTGCGATCTAGTATCTGGTTGAGAGGTATTCATCGACATTAGGCCGGGAGCAGCGAACGGTACGAGTCAACATAGCTTCTTATATTGGGATTTTGCTGAGTCATACTATCGACGGCCATGCTTGACAGTCAAGGCAGGATTTATTCGATCACTTCGCGTACCGGCTCGCGCACAGGTGGTCGAACATCTTTGCCATGGAGGGGTACCACCCTGAAGAGGCGCATATACCCAAGAGCTCCTGCACGGTCTGCTTGCCCTGGTTTGCAGTTGCCGCGAATGCATGCCGTGCGGGGGGAGGCTGACTTTCGACTGGTCAGCCTCACCCTGACAGCGGCTGACACCCACAAGTGGGTGCGTACAAATGCCTCACCTCGATGCCCTACACTTCAATTTGCTTCCTTACTCTACCCACAACCTACTAGCGCAATCACACCTCTATAACGACATATCGCAATGTGCTACATTGTCTGCCGCGCCAGCTTCGACTCCGTCGACTCTCTCCCGAACGTGCCTCCTCCTCCTATGAGCGCACAGTCGAAGAAGGAGAAGCGCCGCTTCCGCAAGTCCCTCAAGGCCGTCGTGGACAAGATCATGTGTCGCGGCAAGCCCAAGGCTGAATGTACCTGCCTCTCCGTCGTCGAAGTCGAGGAGAAGCCAGCTGAGAAGGACTCCGGAGACTTCGTTCGCATCGACGTTGACGTCGACGTGATCACGGACGCTCCTTCTCTCTTGAACACCAGCTTCGGGGAAGAGCAACCTGTCTTGGTGCAAACGAGTGCGCCCGAGTTGCCCGGTCTCAATCTCGGCCTGTCTTCACCAGACCTTGTTCCGGACGCCTCTTCGATTGTTTCAAGGATTAAGCACGAGCTGCCCTCCACGCAGCTTCTTCCCTCTCTCGTCCACACCCCCTGCTTGGGTGCCTCCCCGGTTTCCGTCTCCGGAGACGCTTCCGTTCCTCCCACCGTCGCTCCCAAGCCCGCTCGTACCTCCCACCGCCGCGCTCTGGGCAGTGGCGCGAGAGACGAAGTCGCCCTCGCCCGCCGTGGTCGGAGTCGTGACCGTGTCTCCAATAAGACCACACGCGATCGGACCACCGAGAGGAAGGAGCACAGCACAACGCGCGTGCCCCTCGCAGACGTCACCAACCACGGCACCGCGACCGACAGCAAGGTCGACAGCGCCATCCGTGCCCCCATCGAGGCCAACAGCACGGTAGTTCTTGCCCGTTCGCTCGCTGCCGATCTGGTGAAGCCCGACGCATCCGCGCCGCGTACGCCTGTCTCGAAGGACTGCACTCCGGCCCCTGTAGCTATTCCTGCCCCTTCTGCTGACTGTCAGCGCATCGATGAAGAATCTGCGCTATCCCAGCCAGCGACTGGGGTCATTTGCCTCCAGAACAAGGCCAGCCTCCAGACACCGCATACACCAGTGCCCGTGGTGGACACTCAACGTGACCTTGTTGAGGGCGAGGCGTCCGTTGCTTGCTCGCAACCTACATCACCTGTCGAACAGTTCCTCGCGCCGCGTGTAGATGCCATACCCGTTAGCGGCGCATCCATCGGCATATCGGGCACGCCTGACATTTTCTCTCCGTGAGTCTCTCTTTCTCCCGCCATGTCATGTGCATTCATTGACGGCGCCCTCGCAGCGGCACACCCAGAACGTTTGTCGACTCTAGCTTCGCCCCGACGGAGACCTCCCCGCCGGTCCGCCCGCACTTCAAGAAAGCCGCCGTCGAGTCGCCCGAGGTCTCGCACACGTTCGTCCAAGAGAGTAGCATCAAGACAGCGGCCGTCTCCGTGTCCGCTTCGCCAGACCCGAAGGTTTTCCTGGAGAACCCCGCCGCCGACCTCCCCGTCGGCTTGCTTGATTCTGCTGCTTGCCCTGGGGACGTCGTGCCTCAAGAGAAGGTGTATGCGGATGCGTGTGTGGAGACGCGTCCTCCGTGTGATGCTACCAATGCACGGTCTTCCCCCTCCTGCGTTCCCGCCCTCCCACACTCGCATGTCCTCCGCGCCATCGTCGGAAACATCCTTTCCTTCGCCGCCTCCGGCACATCTGCACCGGACATTGCACCGTTCCCCAAAGCCAGCCGCATATCTGCAGGGCCGACGATCCCCCTGGACGACCGCGGCTCTCCCCGCATGACGCGCGCCGCGTGCGACGACCTGCGCGCTCTCATCCAAGCCGAACGTCGGGCCGCCGATACGCGCCGCGCCATCCTGGACACCATGGCGCGCCTCCTCGCCAAGCACGAGCCTGCCGACGTCGCAGAGACCACTGTGGAGGCCGAGGAAAGAATCATCGGTTACGAGGCGTTCGTCCAGCGTAGCCTCGCCGCCGAGGAGGAGTGGGAGCGCGATATGGGCGGCGTCGTCTCCGCGCTCATGCAGCTCGCGTGTGTTCCCCGCGCAGCATCGAGCCCCCGCGTCCTTCTCAGCCCCAACCCCGCACCCCAGCCACCCTTGTCTGTGCCAGAGCGCGAGGTTGTGGACGAGGAAGATCCGTTCAAGAAGATGTGCCGCGACCTCGCGGGCGCCGCAGCAAAGAAGGCGCTGCTGTTCGAGGGCCAGCGTACCCTCAGAGCAGTAGAGGAACGAGAGCGCTGGCGGGCGGAGAATGCGCAGCTCGAGATGGTCAAGCTTCGCGAAACCGGGCTTCTAGGCAAGGAGAAGGACGAGGGGAAGAAGGACGAGGACGAGGAGACGGTAAATGCGAAGAAACTGCGCTACCAGCAGTACGTCGCACGGAAGGCATACGAGAAGCGGATCGGGCAGATGAAGGACCAACCGGTTCCTGTTGTCAAGAATGAGGGTGGGCTGGTGGTGGGAGTCCCTGCGGCCGGACTCGTCGTCCCCGGTACACCGCAGAAGGGTAAGCTCTCACCACCAGCATCTCCCTCTCGTCTGCCCGTGCCACCTAGCGCTGTCGATGCGACTTCAGGCGGCGTATCGGTGTCTCCGCTCCGAGCGACCTTAGACAGGCTCAAGGCCACCGTCTCCGCAATGGCCGCGCACCCGTCCTCGCGCACGCCTGGTCGCAAGACCACGCACGCTCCCTCGAAGTCGTCGACGAAGCCTCCAGTCACACCTGTTGCGTCCCGTGCCCCATCTTCCTCACGTCTCTATCCGAGCACGCCCAAGAGCGTCAACTCACGCACCCCGAGCAGCGTGCGCGTTCCATCGACGCAGTCGCGGATGACTACCCCACGTAGCTCGCGGCCGACCACGCCCTGCCCAAACCGCTGCGCGCACAAGCTCTCTACGCCCGAACGCAAGCCACCCGTACCGCGGGTCACGTCGCGGAAGGCGGTGGGGGCGTCACCCAACGCGAGCAGCGCGAACCTCGCTGTGCCCCGGGGCTCGCCTTCTGTTCCGAGTACGCCGAGACGTGGGGGACAGGGTGCCGCGCTTGCAACTACGCCGAAGACGGCTCCTATTCGCTGTAATACGGCGGCGAAAGAGAACGTTCCTCGGTCGCCGCGTGGTGCTACGAAGGATGGCGATTCTCTGCCCAAGACCGTGTCTGGCAGACAGCTTCAGAGGACGCCTCTCCGGACTAAGCAGATGCAGAACAAGCCTCCTGCGAAGCCCGTATTCCGCTTCTGAGGGCATATCGCACACCGGGGTAGTTCGACAACACATTGTTGAGGACAACACACGCATCACTGCACGCTCGTGAAGCTTTGCCTAGCGAATTACTGCCCTCGATATACATAGCAATGCACGGGATTTGAGAACTCGGAGATTTATTGAGGGTCAGTACATCAAGTGGAAGTATAGGGGTATACAGAGGGATACAAAACCATGTAGTTATAGGCGAGTGGAAAGCGATGGGCATATGCTATACATCGCACACGTATAACAAGAATCGTAGTTAATCTCTATGAGTATATTATTCGCACGACTTGGACCCGTATCTCAACCATTCCCGGGCTCGATTGGCATTGTAAGCCCGCCGAGCGGCGGGATCCGAGAGAATGGTGTTCGCGTCGTTGATCATCTCGATCTCTTCTGGCACAGGACCCACGCCACCGAACCAGAGTGAATCGCCCCCCTACACTGTACCGTTGTACATTCACGACCCACTACCGTACATTTCCCCACCCACTACTATACCACACCGGCGCCCAGGTAACGGGATACTTAGCGAAGCGAGGAGAGGAACTGGACGTTAAGGAAACTACCCGGATGTATCGTCTACATAGGGCTTCGCCCTCAGCGACGTTAAATGGATTAAACAAACGAACACATTGTTTCGACGATACTAACCATGGTCGACGGTGGCGCACCGTGTCCGTGACACTGAATCAGTGACGATGGCAGCTGGCTAGGGCTGTTGCTTGAGTCGACAGTGTAATTGCAGGGTACTTCACATTTCGTCTCACCAACCCGGGCGAATGTAGTTCTACCACTGGCACTGGCAGCTGGACCTCAGTATACATTACACATCGCCGCAGTCATCAATTCCAGTAGATAGCACCAAGCTAGTAGTACAACCCGTCGTCATCGTACACCTCATGATCCTCATGATCCCACCAGTGGCGGTCGCTGTCATCCGAAGGCCAACTGTCCCCATCTGCATCATCGCCATCCGACCAACCGTCAAAATCCGAGTCGTTGTTGTCAACGATAATGGCCTGGCGTCCATCGACCATAACATGCGATTCACGGCAGTTCAGCCGACCGTCCGACTCCACGCAGCGTACCACCTCACGCAACCTCGCCAGATCCTCCTCCCCGAGTTGCTTGGCATATATGATGCGAAGCGTCTCGATCTCTGCGCCTTCTTGGGCACGCCGCACCAAACCGGCTCGCAGCTCAGAAACAACGCCTGTCCCGTGTGCTCGATGCTCCTCTCGGTTTCTCTGGGTCTCCCGAAAGTCCATTCCATCCATCGTGAAAACGCGGAGGTTCGGGAGCAGAAAAGAATCGCGGCCAGTACCGGAGTCTTCGTGTTTTTGGCTCAACGAGTTGACTACATTGCTCATGGTGCCATGGAGGCGGAGCTCTGTAACCCCCTCCATGTGACGTGTGATATTCAGCCAATCGCCTTGCGCAACGGGAAAAGTGGAGCTGAGAATAAGTGTTTGGGCATCGCCAACATGCACCAAGTTGCAGAACTCGGCAAGAGGCATGTAGTCAACGTCCGTCCGTCCGTGGTATTCAAAGGCAGGAACGTGCTGTGCCAGCCATTCCGACGTGGAGTCGTCCTTAGGATCCGCAGTGCGTTCGCAGACATCGCGGTATAAACGAATGCGTGCTTCACGTAGTGTAAAGAGTGAAAAGGCGACAGTCATGAACTGGCCAAGGGTGACAACCTTCCGTGCCATTGAGGCGAGAAGGAGAACATGATCTTCTTTTCGCAATCCATTGAATACGCGTACGTCCACGGAGAGACGTGCGAGAGACGGAGTGTACAAGTTGTCGAGCAAGGCAGCTGCCATGGACGTAGTTTCATAACGAACGAGCAGATACCGTAGGCGAGGCAAGGTGATCTGGGTAGGGAGAGTAGGAATGACTGTGGCATGGCCATGTTCTATAAAGCCTTGCTCCATGTACAGCTCCTCGAGTTGAGACATGCTAGCGAGAGCGTGGAGAAAGCTCGTGAGGTCTGACTTTGTCAATATCCAATTGCCATGGACCTTAAGCCGCTTCAGGCCATCAAATGGGACACTCTGCCAATTTAAGTGGCAAGCGTTCGTTTCAAGGGTACGTAGGCGGCGGCTCTGATGCTGTAGCATCCGTGAGAAGAATGCGCGAACCCTAGCGGAATCCACGCTTCTAAGACAACCGGTGATTCTCAACGACTCCAGGAGCGGTGCATGGCTACCCATTCGCTGCAGGATCGCATCCGTCGGCCCCACAGAAACGTCCACGGAAAGATCCCGCACGCGATGCAACGCAGACAATGCCTGTAGAAGTATGTCTTCCAGGTGTTCTCTCTCTCCTTTGCCGGGGCGCCGCAACTGGCTGAATGACAAGGTCATCGTGAGCGGCCTACTCTGCGACCGCACGAGGAACTGGGACAGAAACCCGCGAAGAGCAGGAATATCGATATGGCTCCAAAGCTCGGTGCACTGCAGCGCAGTTTCCCGCCAGTGCGTGCAGACGTGCGTAACGCGGATCCAGTGGCGCAAGTCCGGCAGAAGGCTCGCAGGATCATCGCGATGTCCGGCAGCGTGCAAGAAAATCCCGGTAAGCAATTCAGAGGGAAGCCGTGAGATGGGTGCCAGTGTATTAAGCCGGATGTTCAGAGCACGTATGCATTCGTAGTGATACGCCTTTTGCTGTTCCAACTCCTCACGGCTGGCCATTGTTGTGTGATATTAGAGCTCCTAGAGTTAAAATAGTCAGATCATGTCAATGAGAATATTGGAGAGAGGTAGAGGAATGTGTTACAGTAACATGAAAGACATCGCTCAACCACACATGTTACATACGAAATCGCACCAGATGGCATAACGGTGACCATGATACGCACGTTGTCTAAGTTCCAAGCTACCCTCTCTCTCCAAGTTCGAAGAGCCTTTGTTGTGCAAGTGGTCTGTTGCAGGGTGGGTAGGAGGAGGATGACAGCCGTGAGCAAGCGCATGCATCCCTCGAGGCAACAAGCGCCGGGACAACTTTGCCTGTATTTTGGCGCCAACGCCACAGTCCACTGTTAGTAGTACACTATCCCACCGCATGCCGTCGCAATATTCTGATACATGTTGGTCACGAAGGAGAATTATCGCACGCAGGTTAGCAGTAAGGTTGCAGCCTGGGCTTCGAATACGTGACCTCTCCATCGGGATGGGCTGACAACCCGAGGACCAGGTCAGCCTCGCCAGCCGCAGGCTAAGTAAGTAGTTCGTCCCGCCAGACAACGACACACTTCTCTTTCCCTATCACACGACACACACAAGTCTCTCACTCGCCACCGATTATCCCGCTGTTTTTCCTACTATGCGTAGTCCTCGCAACCTATTCCGGTCCGCCGCCACTCCAACCCTTCGAGGAAGAAGTAAGGGCGAAGTCCCCGCGCATGCAGTCAGATCGCTCTGCAAGAATATTGTTCACATGAAGCTAGGAGCCCTGTTCAAGGGCCCCGTCAGCGTAGGACCCACCATGGCAGCGGCACAACCTGGCATGCATTCTTCCACATCCATCTCAGCCGCCGATACATCTGTGGGGATCGGCGATGCGGAGGACACAGAGCAGGCAAAGGACCTATCCAATTTCCGCACTTTCGACACATCACCCGGATACACAAGCAGCGAATGCCACCTGTGCGACTGCAGCGTGGATGCGAACGACATCGAGGCGCAGAACGTCTCAGAGAGGAGTGGAACGCCGCCCTCAGACTCTGGACCCGCCACCCGCAAGTTAGCCGACGTCGGGTTGAATACGGGAACCAAGCGTCGCACACCTTTCCTGAAGATGAGGTCGCTCGCCCAGCGCATCCGGCCTCGTCGCGGAGTATCCGTCGCTCCTCGCACGAGCGTTCCTCCCGCAGTCATTCCGGACGACTGCTGGCTTGGCTGGGACGTATGCCAAGCTGTGGTCAAAGGAGAACACGTTGTGCCGCCTATGGGCTCGTTGATGGGTCAAGTGTAAGCGCGTTCATACTCTCGGGTGTGCGAATAAGTGTCTTACCAGACGCTAGACTTGCAATGGAGCTGAGGGCGGCAACGACACTGTCCGTAGTGGAATGGAAAGAAGATACCATCGACATAAACGACGACAGCATGGACAGCATTCTGGAGTCCCAGGAAGTCGTACCCGCTGTAGAGATCGTTGTCGATGTCCCTTCGAGCGCCAACCTCAACGCGGCTGAATCCCCAGCGAAGCAGCAAGACATAAACATGTGAGGTGTCTTCGCCGTGTGCGTGTATGGCGTTCTATAACGTCTCTGTTTGCAGGACGTGCTATGATAAGACCCTAGTCACCCCTGCCGAAGCACACCCACAAGTGTAAGTCAGCAAGGCTACTTCCTATATCGTACGCTCACCGGCGATCACTCAGTACCAGCGAGTCCCCCGCACGGTCGTCGATCGACAAGACCGCCATTGATCTCCATGCGGCGATTGACCTCTCCAAGGACCTCACCGCCGAGCTCTGGCCGCTAGTAGACGCAGAGATGGCCGCGATCCGCGAGCGGCTGAGCAAGGTCGAGGGCGTGATCGAGCAGCTCCACAAGCAGGGCATCCAGCACCCCGGGTTCACGGGGGCCTCCGAGGACCGGTCGTTCTCCTCGGTCTCGCTCGGGTCTGGCAGCGGGGACAACGTCTCTCGAGGCAGCGCGCCGTACAGCGAGCGCGAGGTGTGGTGGCATGGTGGAAGCGATTCCAACCCGCCGCCGTCGAGGTCGACCCTCTCCTCACCGCACTCGTCTATGTGGTACGACAACTCGTGGTCCTCGGACAGCTCGGGGGCGGGCGACACGAGCAGGCACAGGCGCCATGGCTCGGACTCGCGCTCCCTCCCTCGTCGTCATTGGCTGTCGCCGTACTATAAGCGTGAGGCGGTGGCGAGCCCGGTCGTTATCGGCTCGTTACTTCTCGAGGCACCTCGGGCTGCTGAATGCTGAGTAGTTGAAGTCGGACATGATAAGTGACAAGAAAAGCTTAAGGGTGTATCAGGAGAGCGTACAGGATTATCCTGGGTCTTCATGCAGTCCATGGGAACGGAGAGTCCGCTCGGGTTGCCGTAGCATCTTGTGTTAGAAGGAACCAGTCTGAAGATCTCGTATTCAACATTGTACTATATCATACGGGTTGTATTTCGCATAAATGATAAGCCACATATCGAAGAATAACAGGCGGCGTACCCTATTGCCAAGAGGCGTGAAAACGCAGAACAGGATTAGCGAGATGTCACTGAGCAACCCGTGCATGATCAGGCGTCTTCAGGCTTGCTCAACGTTGCTTGTATGTTCAACAGAATATGTCCCCCCGATATGAGTGTTTGAGGCAGTATAGTCGTAGTCGTGGAGGCTAGCAATTGCGACGGAATACTAGTAGTACGCGGTTGGACTTGACATCCAACTTTGGCCACTGCCGTTTCTTACTCGATCACGTGCTGATGGTGTTACCGCGCTGGGTCGTGCTTGACTTCCACTGCTTACATCAGTGACTGACTGGCATTCACTCGTTCATTATGGCGGACGCACCTGTTCCTACAATGAAGCTCAAGGCTACCGAAGCGGTGGCTGAAGCGGATGCGCCCCCAGCGAAGAAGCGTCGCACGTCCACCAAGAAGACTGCACCGACGCCAGGGAAGTGCGGCATGACGAAGAAAGAACTGGGGGATGCGATTCATGCCGGGCTGAGGTGAGTGAAGCTTGCCCGCACCCGGGATGAAGAATCCGTATATTCCGATGCATGATAGAATCGAGAAGTATGAGGCTCAACGGACGATGGTCGAGACCACGATGGACGCAACATTCTTCCGGTCTTTCTTCGGCGTACCTGGTGTGAAGATATCTCCCCCAGGCGAGTTCCTTGCTGCATGGATGTAACTTACCGGAACTCATGCACTTCTCAGAATTCGACGAGACGACGCCGGTGGCAGTCGCCGATTTCAGTGGTGACGTCGGGGGAGAGATCTTCGGTGTAACGAAAGTGAAGTGCGCACGCTGCATCGCATTATGGCTGACCCATAGAACTGAGACGCGTCCAGGGGAGGAAACAGGTATACCACGAACCATGTCCACCGCATCGTGGCCGTTCTGTATCCTTGCGAGGAGAAATTCGTCATGTTCTTCTCGATATGACTCGCTGGTGTGCTGCTGTCGTCATCGACCGTGCTTCCAGTGGCCAACTCGATAACCTGCTTCATTATATGTGCGGATATTATGGCAAGGCTTTCTATCCCTATACGCCTCATAATGCATGTTACGTCCATAGAGATGATCTCGCAGTGTTAGAGATAGACGGGTGCGCCGTTTGAAGATAAGCATATTCCGCAAAAACTGTTGAAGGGATCTAGAGTGTCTTCATCCGCCACAGTTGTTCTGCACAGCGAGTCTGCATGAGAAGGCGCACTACTTGTTAGGGTTATAGTTTTTTTTTTTTTTGATTCCCTTTAACGTCCTCGAGGGCAGAGCCCTATGTAGACGTAATACATGCTGGGGTGAGGTAAACTGGGGAAGCTGGACGTGATCCGACGTAGTAAGTGCCCGCCGCCGAAGCGGAGGGTGAGGTATAGTACAGTAGAGCGTGAGTTATGTACAGTAGTGGGTGGTGATAGCGAATAGAGAGTTGGAGATCATGAGTGGGGAGTAAGAAGAGAGAAAAAGGGGAGCTCCCGCCCGGGAGACACCTAACGCGTCGGAACCGTCTGTGAGATCCAGGTGAGACAAACCAGCGACAATGAGTCGGGCCCCCTGGGGAGCGAGCTATTTACTTGCGCGACCGGCCGCCTGCGGTGCGGCTATGTCTCCTGCCAGGGCCTCATCTCGTGGGGTAGGTCTCGCCGTTCACCACTTCGGGAGTCGTCTGCGGGGTGGTAGAGGCCGTCGTATAGTATGGAGTGTACCTAGGTTAGTATTGTAATGTGGCGTGGCGTGTTCTGGCTGTGGCGGTGAGGTTGCGGAGGGAGGGGTAGTGGGTGTGTCGGGGTGAGTCGGGGTCGGTGTCGGTGTTGGTGTCGGTGTCAGTGTTGGGGAGGTCGTTGCATGTCAGGGGGGGAGTTGCATATCGCCATATGGTGCTGCGAAGCGG
This sequence comes from Fomitopsis palustris, assembly GCA_029783445.1. NCBI lineage: Eukaryota > Fungi > Basidiomycota > Agaricomycetes > Polyporales > Fomitopsidaceae > Fomitopsis > Fomitopsis palustris. Next base: position 325,522 of record JARAOQ010000020.1, on the reverse strand, counting down.
CGGGTGTCGTGAAGGAAGCGGAATAGGGGTGCCATGGCTTTGGGGCTGGTCAGGAGGTATTGGATGGAGTTTGCGCCGGTGCCGAGTGTGTAACGCATGCGGGCTCTCGCTTCTTCGAATTCGGGGCAGTCGAGGAGGAAGTGGGCAACCGTCTCTCATGGGTGTCCACACTGCGGGCAGGCTGGGGAGTCCGCTTTCGTGATTTGGTGGAGGTGGAAGCCTAGGGGGACATGGCCCGTACGGAGTTGGATAAGCAGGCTAGCGTGACGGCGAGGAAGGGGGGATACGAGCTTGAGGAAAGCTTTGGAGGGGAGGCCGGGGTCAACGCGTAGTGCTTTCTGTGCTCGCGGGGAATTGGACCATTCCGCTATGGCTGCCGTTCGGAAGCGGAGGTTGAGCGATTGTCGCACTTTGGAGAGGCTCGCCGGTAAGGGTGCTTGTGCGAGCCATTGGGGGAGATCCGCATGAGGACTGCTGTCACCTTGCGCTGCGGCTTTGGCCTCAGTATCAGCGCATTCATTTCCGTCGTGGTTGCGGTGGCCGGGCACCCATCGGAGCGTGTAACGGATGTTGGGGTGGCGTCCTTGGAGGGCTTGTAGGCTGCGAAGCAGGTGGTCGATCAAGTAGTGGGCAGGGTGGGGCTTCCGGTTCTGGTAGGCTAGAAGGCAGGGGGTGTTGTCGGCTGCGCAAGAGGCTTCCCGCACACTGAGGACGCCCATCAGGAGGTGGACTGCAAGGATGAGTCCGACTATCTCAGCTTCATAGACCGAGTGTCGTTCGGAGGAGCCTAGGTGGTAACGCAAGACATAGGGGTCTTCGATGCCTGGGCGGTAGAGTACTGCAGATGCGCCTACTCCTCCATTGTAGTCAGACCCGTCGGTGTAAAGGCGGTAACCAGGCCGAGTGGTCCAGAGCGTCTCACGCACAGAAGCAGCCTCTTTGTTGGATGCGATTTCGACGGGGAAGGGTGGTCGCCATCCTGGGGGGAGTCGTACAGGGTTATAGTTGGCTGTGTCACGGTTGTCGCCCGATCGATGAGGTTTCGCTGGATGGGTATACTCTGTGTTGTACCAGCGTTCATGTGTTGTATCTTGGACTGGGACAAAAACTGTCTAGATTTCAGCCTTGTAAGCAGAACATCATGAACAAGGATGAGGCCGCAGAGGACCGCATCAGCAGGCGGTACCAGGAGGCCGGATGAAGCCGATGCCGGACAAGGCAGCGGCAGGCCGTGGCCTGGCTTATCTAAGAAACGCGAGCAGGGGCGCCCGGCACTCGCCAGGGTTCAACACGAACCACATCACCCCCTTCGCAGCCGCACCTCCTTCACGCTCCTCTCGCGTTTCTTCCGCGCGTCCCACCCGCCTTTACGCCATCGTACACGCACACAACACACGTTCGCACGTTCTTCTCCTCCTCACGGACTTCCAATGTCGCGCATCGACACGGATTTTGCCTTTGGCGGCAAGTACAAGGTCGAGGAGGCTATTGCCAACGGTGGTTGCGGTACGAATCCCCGTTCTTCTGTGGCTTGGGTGCAGGGTTGCTGACGAGGCGACGCTTCGACTGGCTTGCATGCAGGCGCCGTCTTCCAGGGCGTGCACACCATCGCGGGGAAAGAGGTGGCCATCAAGCTCGAGCCCGCCATTGCAAAGTCTAGCCCCCTCAAGCAAGAATCCAAGATCTACAAAACATTGTCTGGTGCACCAGGCGTACCATGGATTATGTGGTCCGGCAAAGCCGGCGACTTCAACGTCATGGTGATTGACCTTCTCGGTCCTTCACTCGAAGAACTCTTCCGGATGTGCAACCGCCACTTCTCACTCAAGACTGTACTCCTACTCGCAGACCAGTTGGTGAGTGGCTCTGTTCCCTTCTCTTGTTTCCTCGCTCGCCACTCCGGCGGCGGTGAGCCTCCTGTGGCGTCTGCTTGTCAGGCGTCACATGTCGACGTGTGACGCCACACCCATCTGGTATACCTGACACCAGCCGGTGCTTTCGTCCTTGAGGGCCCAACACCGGTCGTGACTATGCTGAACAATGCAGTCATCGGAGATGGTTGCGTGGGACTTTAAGACAGCTGTCCCAAAATGGACGCCATTATTCCAGCGCCTCTGCTTGTAAAACTCGCATGCTCGAACGGCGCTGACTCTTGGTGGCTTGCGTTGACAGATCTCCCGCATCGAGTATATTCACTCTCGGGACTTGATTCATCGCGACGTCAAGCCCGGCAACTTTGTGATGGCGAAGTCCGAGAAGGATTCGCCATATCTTGTGAACATTATTGACTTTGGCCTCGCGAAGAAGTACCGGGATCCGCGCACTGGCGCACACATCCCTTACGCACAAGAAGACCAACATGGTGTTGGCACATGCCTCTTTGCATCCATCAACACCCACATGGGTGTTGGTAAGTCGCTGCAGCCTTCATTGCCCTAGTCGATTCTCATTAGTGCACACGACAGAATGCTCACGACGGGATGACCTTGAGTCGCTCGCATACATGCTGATCTACTTCATGCGCGGCACGCTGCCGTGGCGGAAGATCCGGGATGCAGACGCAGAGAAGACGTGGAACCTGATTCGAGACAAGAAGCTGGAGACGGAGGAGTTCCTGACGGTGGGCCTCCCTGCAGAGTTCGACATCTTCTACAAATACGTGCGCGGTCTCGAGTTTGACGACCTGCCCGACTACGACGGGCTGCGAGGACTGTTCCGCGGCCTGGCGGAGAAGAACCACATCGAGTACGACTGGGTGTTTGACTGGTCGGTGCCGAAGCCGAACGAGCGCAAGCGCAAGCGCAAGTGCCGGTCGTGCCATGCGTGCAGCGCTGCAGCGGAGGCGGCGAAGGCGGCTGCCGCATTACGGCGAGCGTCGTAGTGGGCTTGGGAGGGTGATATGTCATGCAGAAGTGTAAGCGTGTCTCGCGTCGAGTTGCAGGCAGGGTTGCTCATCAGTTCACCTGCAGCAGGCCAGTACGCCATGCAAAATTTTGACCGTCAGTTCGTCGCGCGATATGCTATGTAGACCGGAGGTGGGCGCATACGCGTACGCGATGCACGGATGCGGATGTAAATGAAGAGGCCCGGTGCGTGGTGTCCCCCCGGGGACGTTCGTGGAGCACGCGCCGGGCATATCTAGAGATGGTCCCTCGTGGTGGCAGGCGCCACGGCCCCAAATGTATTTCTATTCGGTAAGCCGCCCGCTCGTGTATCTGTGGACGGGAACGTGGTGTTGACGAGGTGTAGCAGCCTGCCGCCGGTGACGCGATGGATCAGTACTCGTGAGCGTACTCGTCTATGTATGAGGGGACTCCGTCCCGACGCTCCGGGTGCTGCGTCTAGCTAGTGTCCGAGGCCTCTCTTTAGCGACGACGGGAGTGACCCGTCGTTTGCGCGCGCCGTGGATGTTATTGTTATGTAGTATATGCTTATAGGCTCGGCCCCGCTGTTGTATTGCTGTCACACCCACCCACATCACCTCACCCTCATCACCCCAACCTAGGCCCCGCTATGACGGACTCGTGCATATTATAGGATAACGTATGGTCTGTAAGGTTTTATGCTATCTATGCAGACTATGCTTTCGCTGTGCTGGACGCTTGTGCTGCGGCAGAGGAAGTGTGGTAGGTTTGCTTGTTCCCTATAGGACACTGACCTCATCTTCAACATGTCGATATCGTGCAGAGCTTCTGATTCAGAATACTTGTACTGTAAATTCAGAATTACGATTGTCGGAGAACTGCGAGTCATGTCAGCCATTTGTCAACGTAGCCTACATTGCATGCAGACCATAAAGTGGTTACTGACATAGCACTTGTGGGTGGGGTGCCAGCGCTTCAGCCACAGATCAATTGGACCGGGCCGGACGGTTGGCTTGAACATATCACTGGCAGCTTCCTCAGGCTCTTGCAATTGACCATCATTGCTCAGCTCCTCAGGACAATGTCATTTCATTTCAGTCTGACACATATACGAGTAGCAAGCGAGAGCAAGGAGGCAAATGGGCTCGCTGTGGCAACCTATCATTGGACGAACTGCCAGCACAGCACGATAATTCCGCGCGGGCCCGCGACTAATTGATGCTCAGGCTTTACCTCTGGCCGCCCAACAACAAATGGCTGGAAGAGATCATGCTGCACTCGGGCCTCGGGTCCCTCAGGCGAGTCTTGCGCTATCTCATACATTTGTCGCGCAGCTTACCTGAGCGGTATGCATATTTCTTTCGTCCTTTAGTGCCCAAAGGACGCTTTCCTGCGTATCCCGCACTCGACCGTGCAACGAGGCTACTTGAAGCTTCGCATAGTTCGCCTGAGAGCAGACATTACGATTTGAGGGGTCATAAGATACCTTTGCCTGTCCCTGTGAACAAACTCCCGCCGCGCCCGACATCGACTGCATTACGAAGCGGCCGAATGCGTACTCGTCACCCGTCCAATGGACGCAACTAAACCGTACAAGGCGGGGAATGCGCTCGCCGATTGGTCTCTCCGGAAAGTGATCCTACTGACCCGTGCGTCCTGCACTCGCGTCCCCTCTCCTGTGCGAGGGTGACAGGGCACGATAGGCTACGGCGTCATGCCCGTGCTCCTGTCCGACGCACGCCAGACCGCCTCTGCCCACCCCTGCGCAGAGGGCCGGAGCGCTAGGATAAGAGCTAGATATAACGGGTGCTAGCCCAGTCCTTGGGTTCTCCGTGTTCTGGACACGCCCCGCGCCGCTACCGATACCGTACTGGTTGCCCGACTGCCCTCGACACGATGAGCCATCGCGGACAGTATGACGAGGAGGCCGCTGTCGGTACTCCCGACAGCGCTACCCAAGCGGAGAAGCCTCGTACGTCTGCGCATTGCATTGGTACCGCTGATGAGGATCAACTGACGACCTATTTGCACAGTGTACGAAGGAGGTGACGAGTACGACAACCTCTTGCGCTTCGCCCGCGCAGAGGCAGCCAAGCTTGATCACGGCGACGATGACGAGGGCCAGGAAGATGGGGGATACTACCGCCCATGGTTTGCCCCGTGGAAGAAACTGAAGGTCAAGACCCACCATGAACTGAAGGTTCCAGCCGACTGGCTGCGTACAGACATACAGACCGGGCTGTCGTCTGGCGCCGAGATTGAACGGCGCAGAGCTATTGCTGGTTACAACGAGTTGGAGAGGCAAGTCGTTCAGAACCAATCACGCCTTCCATCCCTGACCTGCTCTTCTTAGCCCGGATGAGAACCAGATCCTGAAGTTTATCTCGTACTTCCGCGGTCCTATCCTCTATGTCATGGAGCTTGCGGTCTGTCTTTCGGCTGGTTTGCGTGACTGGATTGATTTCGGTGTCATTGTAAGTGCATCAGCTTGAGGAGTAGTGTTTTGATGATCAATGCGTCGGCAGATCGGTATTTTGTTTCTCAACGCCATGGTTGGTTGGTACCAAGAGAAGTGAGTCAATGGCTAGTTGAAAGTACTGGCAGTCCTAACATTATGCATTGCAGGCAAGCCGGAGATATCGTGGCTCAGCTTAAGGCCGGCATTGCGATGAGGGCTACTGTCGTTCGCGATGGCCGAGAACAGGAGGTGGAGGCCCGCGACCTCGTACCCGGTGACATTGTACGTGGCTATCGTCATCTAGTAGTCCGTTTGCTTACACAGATGCTCAGCTCGTCCTTGAAGAAGGAAACACGATTCCTGCGGACGCAAGGGTAACATGTTTCCTTCTCTCAGATGTTCGAGGGCGGTGAACTCATTTCGACACTACAGATTGTTGCGGACTATGCGGACAAGCATGGCACACAGGCAAGAGCCCTCCTCGAGAAGCGTGGCCGCGGCATGTCGAACTCTAGTACCGCCTCTGGTATTGACAAGGGTCCTTCGGTTTGCTCGGTCGACCAGTCTGCCATTACTGGAGAGTCACTCGCGGTGGACAAGTTCGTCGGTGACGTTGCTTACTACACCTGCGGTGTCAAGCGCGGTAAGGTGTACGCAGTAGTCACGGCCAGTGCCCCGTACAGTTTCGTCGGAAAGACAGCTCGCCTCGTTCTCTGTACGTCTCGCGGATAGCCACATGCAGAAAAGACGCTGATGCATCTCGTAGCTGCCAACGATATGGGCCACTTCCAGATCGTCTTGAGTGGAATCGGAACAGCTCTCCTCGGTCTCGTCATCGCGTTCATCTTCATCGTCTGGATTGGAGCGTTCTTTAGACACGTCGGTATTGCGACACCGAAGGACAACAACTTGCTGGTGTATGCTCTGATCTTCCTCGTGAGCTCCCTTCTGCGTTTCCCTTACTCAATCATCTGACAACGCGATAGATCATTGGTGTTCCTGTGGGTTTGCCGTGCGTCACCACCACGACGATGGCGGTCGGTGCCGCATACTTGGCGAAGCGCAAGGCAATCGTCCAGAAGCTCACTGCCATCGAGTCCCTCGCTGGTGTTGACATCTTGTGCTCCGACAAGACCGGTACACTCACGGCCAACAAGCTCTCACTGAATGAGCCGTTCGTTGCTCCTGGCGTCGATCCTAACTGGTTAATGGCCGTGGCAGTTCTTGCGTCTTCGCACAACATCAAGTCGCTTGACCCTATCGACAAGGTCACTATCGTCGGCTTGAAGGACTACCCCGGTGCGCAGGAGATCCTCCGCAGGGGTTGGCACACCCACAAGTTCACGCCCTTTGACCCCGTATCTAAGCGTATCACGGCTGAGGTCGAGAGGGACGGAAGGAAGTACACTTGCGCTAAGGGTGCCCCGAATGCGTACGTAGCTTCCATGGCCTACCCAGACGACGACTAACACACAACCTCGAACAGGATCCTGCGTTTGGACAATTTCGACCAGGAGACTGTGGCTGCTTACCGCGCCCAGGCTGCGGAGTTCGCGCAGCGTGGCTTCCGTTCGCTTGGTGTTGCTTGCAAGGAGGAGGGTGAGCCGTGGCAACTGCTTGGCATGCTCTGCATGTTCGACCCGCCGCGCGGGGATACGGCCGCTGTACGGATTTTATTCTGCTTGAGGAGCATGGTGCTGACCGTTGCACGGACAGACCATCCACGAAGCCATGGACCTCGGTATCAGTGTGAAGATGTTGACTGGTGATGCCGTCGCCATCGCTGTCGAGACTTGCAAACAGCTCGGCCTCGGCACTCACGTCTACGACTCGGAACGTCTCATCACCGGGGGCATGCCTGGTTCGGAGGTCCGCGACTTCATCGAGGGCGCGGACGGTTTCGCAGAAGTCTTCCCAGAGCACAAGTATCAGGTCGTAGCGATGCTTCAGGAGCGTGGGCATTTGACCGCCATGACTGGTGACGGTGTCAATGACGCCCCATCACTCAAGAAGGCTGACTGTGGTATCGCTGTTGAGGGTGCTTCCGATGCCGCGCGGACTGCTGCCGACGTCGTGTTCCTCGACGAAGGTCTCAGCACGATCATCACTGCTATCAAGGTTGCTCGCCAGATTTTCCACCGCATGAAGGCCTACATTGTCTACCGTATTGCGCTTTGTATCCACCTCGAAGTCTACCTGGTGCGCACCTTGATACACGGTTCTGCGATCAGGACACTAATGCTTTTTTTCAGTGCACGTCCATGCTCATCTTGAACGAGACCATCCGTGTCGACCTCATTGTCTTCATCGCCATCTTCGCTGAGTCAGTCACGTTCCATCGACAGTTTCTTCTCCAGTGATGCTGACTGTTTCTATAGTGTTGCTACTATCGCCATAGCCTATGACAATGCTCCGTACGAACGGAAACCTGTCGACTGGCAGCTCCCCAAGGTGTGGATCATTTCGACCATCATGGGCCTGCTCCTGGCTGCTGGCACATGGATCATCCGTGGTACGCTCTTCCTCCACGACGGCGGTATCATCCAGAACTTCGGAAGGTATGCAGTAGCATTCCCTCCTACACGCTCTCGACGCCTCTGATCACACGCAATATCCAGTGTCCAGGAGATTCTATTCCTTGAGGTCGCCCTTACGGAATCCTGGGTCATCTTGATCACCCGTATGGCTCAGGGTCCTGACTCGGGTCCGTTCGTTTGGCCGTCCTGGCAGCTTGTTGGCGCCATCCTTGGTGTTGACGCCCTCGCCACCATCTTTGCCCTCTTCGGTTGGCTGTCCGGCCCCGCCGTCCATGGAGGGTAAGCGCATCGTTTGCCTTTACTCCGTCCCCGGTCCGTTTAGCCTAACTGCGTCATATAGCTGGCTTGACATCGTCACCGTGGTCAAGATCTGGTGCTACTCTTTCGGCGTTGTCGTTGCGGTCGGATTTGCCTGTTGGTGCCTTCTCCTCAACTGTCGAGGGCCGGTATCTGACGTCAGCGTGTCTAGACTACCTGCTCAGCAAGATCCGTTGGCTCGATAACATTGGCCGTCGTAACCGTAGCCACAAGAACACGAAGCTCGAGAACCTACTCACCGAGATGCAGCGCCTCACGCTCGTTCACGAGCGCGACTCCAACGGCGAGTCCCACTACCGCATCCACAAGGGCGAGAACAACAACAAGGAGAACTCGGGCACTGCCACTCCCGTCAAGTCGGAGAAGAAACACTAGACGTGGGCTACATGTCTATGAACATAAGAACAGATTCACGTCCAACGCACGATATTCGCGGCTTTGTGCCGCATCAAGGACTTTCCCCTCATGATAGAGTTGCGTACGAAGAGAGCTGTTCTCGCTAATGTGTATCCATTCTGCTTAATCACTCAGTCACGAGCAATCTTGTCATGTACTACCTACGTATCCTGTTGTCATGCACGTCCATAGTGTAATGAAATCACTGCAAAACTGCATTAGACCCAATCATGGTATTTCTATGGTGTGCGGGGCAGCGTTCGAGCGGTGACGCCCATATCGACTCTTAAACCAGACCATCATCTACCAACCCGCAAACCGGCACTACCTGATATGTCGACAGGCATATTCTCTCCAAATGAAAAGGTTCTGTGCTACCATGGTCCTCTTGTATACGAGGCCAAGGTTCTCAAAATGGAACACTGGGACGAGTCTAATACCAAGACCGGCGCGGTAGGGCCACACTACTTTGTACATTACAAGGGCTGGAAGCAGACGTACGTCACTTATGTTGCTATTCTCTTTGTCTAACTGACATATGACGACGCAGATGGGACGAATGGGTACAGCCTATGCGGCTGCTCAAGTACAACGAGACGAACATCGCTCTGCAGAAGGCGTTGCTCGCACAAGCGACTGCGGCGTCAGGCAGCTCTTCCGCGTCGAGTGCGAAAGGCATCAACAAGTCTACTTCTGCAAAGGATGCGGGGCGATTCGGGCGCAAGGATGGGGGGACGAGAGGAACGAAGCGAGGGAGGGAAGAGGTATGTCTTGACCCTATGGCCTCGTCTCTAGGCTGCCCTACTTACGCTCCTCTCGCAGGATGAGTCAAGCAAACGACCGGAAATGCGCCTAAACGTCCCGGAGTCTCTGAAATCGCTTCTAGTAGATGACTGGGAAGCTGTGACCAAGAACAACCAGGTCCGCTCCTCGTCATATGCTGACACCCGCACGTATACTGACCGTTAGTGTAGTTGGTGACCCTTCCCAGGTCACCCAACGTCGTCGAATTGTTAGAGGAGTTCAAGCAACATGTTCTTGCTACGAAGCCACCACAGTACGTGTTTCTTGGCTACAGTCGCTACATTTCCACCTCAACCCTTCTCGTCTTGGTAGTCTCAAAGATCCACCGGTCCTCCTGCCAACAATCATAGCAGGCCTGCAAACCTACTTTGATAGGGCTCTTGGAGCGAACCTACTCTACCGGTTCGAACGGCCTCAGTATGCTGAGATACGCAAGAAGTATGTAACCGGCCCCAAAGTGGTAGTGGGGCAGGAGAAGGAGATGAGTGCGATATATGGCGCGGAGCATCTTCTACGAATGCTAGGTACGTTTCAACATCCTTGTGGTATGGAGTATATGATTCTCGATGACTCATGCACTGTGTCTCCCAGTGAGCCTCCCCCAGATGGTCGCTAGCTCACATATGGACGCGGAGTCCGTCGGACTTGTTCGAGACTATGCGAACGAATTGATGGTGTAAGTTTGAACACTCCCCCTGCCACCCACGCATGCTGACCAGTCACAGATACATGACGAAGGAGCAGCATCGGATATTTATCCATGAGTATGAGTCTGCCAGCGTAGCGTACCAGAACATCTCGCGGTCTTGAGCAGCTGTATAACCGTCACTTGTCACCGTGTGTGACATGCGTGACACCGTTCTCGCATGACGTCACGCGAATGGCAAAGTGGCACTGGACGAGCACACGTCCAAGTGCTTGCTATATAAACCGCCAGCACGTCCCCGGTTCCCCATCATTCTCTCTGCATCTTCGTCCACTAGCACCATGGCGTCCCTACTCTCTACTGCTACTCAGGCTGCCCATTCTGCCGCAGTCTCGCTCATGAGCGCAGCGGAGGTCAAACCTGGCGCTACCATTCCCACCAAGGTGCCCGTGAAGGAGGAAGACGCTACGCAGACATTCACGTTCGAGGGAATTAAGGGGAGGAACGTCTTTGTACGCTATGGTGCTCCGTGGAATATATGCCGTAACCTTCATGTGAACTGGACAGGTTGGTGTGCCGGGAGCCTTCACCGGCACTTGCAGCGCGCAGGTGCCTGGTTATATCAAGGCGTATCCGCAATTCAAGGAGAAGGGTATTGATAACATCTACGTTATTGCTGTCAACGATGTGCTCGTCATGGAGTGAGTTCTCATCCGGAACAGTGCGAGTGCCGTACTGACATCGTCAGAGCGTGGAAGGACCAGCTCGCTCCTGGCGGGACGCGTGAGTACTCTCCTCCGCACATGCAGCGCTTGTGAGCCTGAATTACACGTGGGCAAGCCATACATTTTATTGCAGACGATAAGGGTGCATTTGTCGGTGCGCTTGGCCTGCTCTTCGACGCCTCGGAACGTCTTGGCGGGCCACGAGCAAAGGTAGGTTTTGCACCCTCATTCTGTCTGCGCGACCCACGTTCTCATGTACAATATCAAACAGCGTTTCGTACTTGTGACTGATGGAGATACGGTTACCCATGTTTCCGTGGAACCCGTTCCATCGCAGCTGACCATTTGCGCCGCGGACAAAATCCTACCTTTGCTCTAGACAACCACCCACGACATGCCGGATGATGAGCCAAGCCGGAGTGTAACAACAGTAACGTACCAGAAAATATATAAGGAGCTACGTGGTCTCTCGTATGCCGAGATAGGTGCGACCGTCGCGGCACATCTTCCCGTCCGTCGATGCTCACTCGGGGACCAAAGTTCACATATCATCCGCCATGAATAGCCAGGTTCCCAGACTAGTGTCCACGCACAAGACTGGACACGGCCTTCGAACGATCGAGAGGCGATGTATCCCAGAATCATGAGAAAGAAGGATAACCTGTCTATTACATATGACAGCTTAAGAATCCTTGGTGTTCTGAGCGGATGTCAGTCACATCGCCGGTGGTAGGTTCAGCCTGAGAGCACTTCGGACGCTGCAGCGTCTATGCTACTACTTTGCCTTGATAGTCATGACTTCCCAATTGATGAGTCGTTCAGCCGGTGTTTATCTTGTATGCTACGTACCTTGTTGGTTCCTATCAACACCTGAATGCCTATGTCTGTAACACATTTGTGACGGTGCACATGACTGTGACAGACCGCGTTGCGCGGCAACTGATGTGTGCACTCGCCACTCCCGCTCTCATACTACAACGATATCCTTGAATAGGCGGTATTTGGGTAAGAATTTTCGATTTGATACTTGATTGCTTTGTCCTGAAACTTTTTTCTATTGATACTACAGCAACAGATACCCCTGAAGTTGGAACGTTAATACCAATGTCGCGTGCAAGAACCCAGGAAACACACCACGGCTCGGCGGGCCATCCACAGGTATGTGCCCATTCTGATTCTGGAAGGTTACAATGATCTCGGATTACTCTATGCACAGTCAACACAACGTCAATCGTCATCTGCCATCCAGCAGGCAGCAGATCAGTTCATCGCGCTCATCGAGAGCGAAAAAGCCAAAGCGCGCGAAGCAGTCGAACGGAGACTCGCTACTCTCGAGACGAATTTCGGGCAGTACCAACAACACGCGAACGCCATGATTACCTCAGCTGTTGCACGCGCAACGACGGCAGAGGAGCAGCTTCGCGCCGCACAACAAGCCCTCGCGGAGCGCGACCTCCAGATCGCCAACCTCAACGAGCGCCTCCTCGAGCTGGAGCGGCGGGTTGCAGAGGAAGGTGCCAAGGCAAATGAGAATCAAGCGGTAAACCTCCCTGCACATGAGGGTCAGGACCAGGACTCCAACGCAATGATGGAGTTTCTCAATGTTGATGAGTGTGATCCGATGGTGAGTGCATTCTGAGCTTTGATGGGACTATGACGACACCCTCACTGCAAGCATAGCAAGAGCTTGACATAACCATCAATGCGGATGGAATGCATGGTTTTCTGTACGCGGAGTGGGAGGGCATTGGTGAGTTGGTTCCAGCAACTATGACATTGCTGGACTCCTTGACTGACTTACCCAAAGGTCTCGATATGTCACTCGAGGAGTCCGAACATGGAATTGAGAATTTCGCTCAGGATGTGCCTGCAGTGGATATGTTTGAAGTACTGTCAGATGAAACCATGATGGGACCCGACCTTCAGACCAACCACTCTGAGACGCCAGAGCCATTGATACTGAAGGTTCCAGAGTTTCCGTATAAGCCGAGGCGGTTCAAGCCTGACGTTCGTGCCTTGCCACGAGCTGAGCTACGAAGAAAATTCCACTTTCCCCTTGAGTGGTCAGACTGAGTCCTTCGCTATGAATGGACGTCATGCATCTCATGTTCCAGTCTTGCCTCCGTTTATCACCCCGGTTGCTCCATACTTGTTATCATGTGCTTTCTCCGCGTTCTCCTTGCTCTACGTATCATTCCTCTGCCTCTCTGCTGTTATGGATAAGACTAAGGATCCTTCCAATCTTCTGCTTACCGTATAATGCCATTGTCCATCCAGGAGCATAGGGTTGACTCGGAGCTGCTAATTGTATGCGTGACGACGCTGCTTTACCGTGTCTACTCTGTGCTGCAGCGGCATGACAACATACAGAATTGTGCCCCGGGCCAGTGTTTACGATGGCACAACAGTCGCCGGTTTCCGCGATGTGTGGGATGCGGCGTCGTGCGGCGCGGCTTCGTACTGTTCGCGCCTCTGTCACTGGAAACGTTCTCCGACGACGAACTTGCATCATGACTACTCCCACCAGTCTCTTTGCGCTGGCATCCTTACGTTAGACGAGATCAAGCCCACTGGTACTCCCGACGAAGATTGGAAACTCCAGCATTTTGTCGATATCTGCCATGCAAACGATGAGCTCACTGCTCGAGTCTCTGCACCCACCACCTTGGGCCTTGGCGGCCTTCCCTTTTGACTGGGCCTGTCGACAACACGTACCTCGCATCTTTCGGACGGGAATATTCGACTTCCGATGCATATCTTCAGCCCACCGCAATGCTCGCATCGGTGTAGCACGAACCACGCCCTGTGGGCGATTACATCGGGTTGTGGAAGGTCACCTTTTGTGATGTGTCATGCAAATCCCCTCGATGTCGTGCTTTTCAAGTCCTACATTTACCTTTGTTACTTGAGAACGATGTCTGCGAGTCTGCAACGGGACCTATTTCTCAAACGAGACAACTTCACCGTATGGGATGTCATCACAGAAATATGCGCTGAAGTAGAGCTCGCTCTCGGATGTAACACCCACTTTGATAGCTTCGCGAGGGCTGCTCTCCGGTGAGTGCCTACACCGTGATCCCGGTCTGACGTAGTGGGACAGTCATCATCTTCCACACGGCACAGGCGTCCTTCGAAAGCAGGTATACAGACGTACAGACTCTCGGACACATCATAGGGCCGTTCATCGAACTCATGCCGCTGAGCGACTAGGGGCGAGCACGTCATGCGCTATGCTGAGCTTTGCCTATGTGTACTAGACTGGGCTGAACGTCTAAGGGTTGCTTGCGATGTATAGCTATGAGAATCCAAGCCAATCTTCACTCTGCCTGGTATGACAGCCCCTGCCAGTGATGTCGCTTCGCAAGCAACCAATGTCATATGGTAAGTTTCAGAGTTTCCGCATATGTTTTCGCATGCAGCTGACTGTTCGTTACAGTCAACCTGGGAAAGTCCTGTCTTGAGGTGTCGAAGATTACTACGATTGCAGTGCTGATCGCCCCGTGCTGGTAGGGTCGAGGAGCTGGCCGCCATGAAAGGTATTACTATGGCACAGGCCGCCGTATTTTCAAGCTTAACGGCCGCGTCAGAGGACATTGCGCTCAATGCTCGACGATCAGCAGTTTAGTAAGGAATGAGGCGCAGGCTTGCATGTTGACCCAATCACAAGGAATGTCTAAAGGCAAAGAAGACTAAACATAACCGAACCGTCCCTATCTACACAGCCTTCTCGCCCACTTCGCCCGAGACAGTCGCCGCCTCCGTGCTCCCGCGCTCCTTGGCGTCCATGGCGGGCACCGGGGGCGCCGCGCGGGGTTTGCGCACCTTCCAGCCGCCTGACCAGCCAATCCACTGAGTCCTCGGGCTATGCGGCCCGCGCAGGAGGAGGATCAAGCCCTGGAAGCCCGTCCACGCCAGCGCCATCCCGTAACATGCGCGCCAGCCGTGCTCCAGGAAGACCTTTGTGCTCGCGGAGGTCCCGATGACCTGGCCGATGAAGAGCTGCGGGAGTGATGTGAGTGTCTATCGCGAGCGGATAGGAGGAGGCAGGGCGCACCGAGACGCTCATGACCGCGTTGATGCGCGAGCGCGCAGAGGGGTCAACTCTGCAGACTTGTAAGCGAAAGACAGCGAAGTTGAGTGGGAAGGGGCTCACGCGAAGGCCATGTTGACGAGGGAGACGGAGGTGGTTTGGCGGAAGACGTCGAGGCCGAGCGTCGCGATGATGACGGGCGCGATGTTGAGGCCCGCGCCGATGACCATGACGGCCTGGAAGACGAGGAGGATGACGTCGGCGGCGACGGCGCCGTACCACGGGTAGACGAAGTCGAGGATCCGCCCGATGAAGGGGCCTAGGACGACGCCGAGCATGCCGAGCAGACCGAACAGGCCGATGTCGAGGCTGTATGCGCGTGCGTCAGTTGGTAGGACATCAGGACGGTGCGGAGCGGGCTCACGAAGAGTAGTGGAACGGGGCGTCGAGGAGAAGGAAGGTGAGCGTGACCCAGAAATTGGTGAAGCACATGTTGCTGACGAGCATAGCGAGCGCACTCTGGATGAGGAGCGGCTCCGTCGTGGCGAGCTTCGCCATGGACCAGAGGATGCCGGGATACGAGATATGGGCGTTCTTGCGCGGGACATTGGGGATGATGAAGTACGCGGCGATGAGGACGAGGTACTGCAGGCCGACCGCGAGCCAGTATACGGCGCGGTAGGTGACGAAGTTGGCGATGATGCCGGAGAGGACACGCGCGAAGAGCACGCCGAGCATGAGCGCGGCCCACACGACCGCGGTCGCGCCCGCTTTGCGGTCCGGCGGCGCGAGGTCCGCGGCGAGCGGGATGAGGATCTGTGGGACGACGCTGGTGAAGCCGACAAAGAAGGTGACCACTTCGAAGGCGACGAGCGAGCTGGTGATCGCAAGCCCGATGGAGAGGGATGCGGACATGAGGACGAGCAGGAGGATGAGCTGCCGTCTCTGGACCATATCGCCGAGCGGGGTGATGAACAGAAGTCCACCCGCATACCCTGCCTGAGTGTGTGGTCAGCGGCCATGCTACTCATCGACAATACAGAGCAGCGTACCTGTACCAGCGTAGGAATGCTGTGACGTAAATGTCATTAGTCAGAGTTCGTATGCACGAAGATATCACTGACTTGGATACTTTATTTTCAGATACGCCAAAGGCCCTCGCCAGGTTCCCTGATATAAAACTCAGCTTCTTCACGAGGTCTGTCGGGACGGCACGACGCACCAAGGATTGGCTGGCAGTAGTAGAGATTTGACACCGCTAAAGTGAAAGGTATGTTACATCAGACGTGTGACAAACGCAGTGGAACATACTGAAGGTGGCAAAGATGCCGAACATAGCATTGAGGAAGAGGCCAAACTGGAGCGGCTTGTCTTCGCGGTGACGGAGCCAGCTTGGAACGGGGACAAGATAAAAGTCTCTTTGGCGGGTGCTCCCGACTACGGTGTCGGAGGTGGCTGGAGTAGAGGTCATTGGAGCTGAGGTCGGGGAGACCGATGGAACGTAGGAGGACGTGAAGGGGCGTTAAGGGGACAGGAGGCACGCTCAGCCCTTTCGTGAATCGCTACAGATATAGGGAGGTCGAGGGCGACGTTGATGGGTGAGTCAGCAGAACCGAGGATCGCTCTTGTGCATCCTGACCTATGTGGCAGGGTAGAGCAAGTTGAGCGCCCAGGGAGCAAGCGAAGAATGTTGCTACGAACGCAGCTAGCTGTCGCAATCGGGCAGAAGTCTGGAGCGCATCGAGAAGGCAACTGCGCTGGGGGACCATGCAGCCATCATCCGAGTGTCAACGGGACGCAGGACGTGAGATGTGTAGGATACTGGCAGGGGCAAGGCCGTCGAACCCGGGCTCGGACAGCGGTTCCTACACCTTCGGTGGAGGCGGATCTTCGACAGTGGTTCAGCAGAGTACCACATCAAAGCTAAACAGCAGATATAGTCAAGTCACCTACTTGTCGAGAATGAGCTAACGCCCACTCGTACCAGTATTTGCAGCGTTTTGCGGCATCGTCCTCTTTCCTATGCCAGATTTTCTGTAGACGAGAGACACGGCGGTGCGATTTCAGGATTGCTAACAAGGTTCAGCAACGCTGCTGGCAACACGCCACTGACAACATTTGACAGGAACCGCCCACCGCTCCGAACATCCGAGCTTGGGTTCGTGGGCGCCTTGCATTCTACAGGGACTCGCGTCTAGCTGCCTCCATTCCTATCATGATATCAGGGTTCATCGACACGGTCACAGAGCCACGCTTCGATGACCTCGACGTTGGACGACTACAATTCTGCGGCAAGTGGGGCACAACTTGGACTACTAACAGTGCCTCGCTAAGGGCAGGCTGCCACTACTTACACTGTCCATGAGTGGCACTGGAGACACAGGTCGAGCCAGTCATCTCTGAAACATGTCTTGTGTTAGGGAAAGAGTACATTCTCACTCAGAATACACTGACGTAGATAGCACGCACATGTGGATGTGATCGTGAGCCGCAGACTATATATCTACTCGGGTACACGGAGCAATGCAAGTCAAGCCACTCCATCCTGTGCTGCAGAGTCTTCTTATCGTCATGTTGATTTCTCGCAAGGGACATGCATATAGGGGAATCACATCAATGATCTAGTCTGCATGTGGAGAAGACCATGCAGCCACCACATCGCCGCGACCTTCCCACAAACAACGCAATCACATCTCTGCACGTTCCACCAGCGACATCGCATGCCCAGCACCCTATGGTCATCTACATGTCGACCTTCTCAAGCGCCGTTTCGTAGATGGCGCGGGCGAGCGCCTCCGCTTTGGCGGAGCGCGGCTTGATATCAACTTTGAACGGCAACGGTTTGCTACGAACACCGACATTCATTAGTGCATGCATCACAGCAATACTATGGATTACGACGCACCTCAGAGCTCCAGGAGTGAACTCCAGCGGCGGCAGAACGGGCTCGCCCGTCTTCGGGTCCCGCGGTGGCCGGATGTCGTAGACCATGAGGATGCAGCTAATCGCGAGCCAGAGCGACGCCTCGGCGAGGTGCTGGCCTGGGCAGGTCCTATATACATGCGTCAGCCTGGCCTGAGGGGCACACACACCAAGCGACAGCGTCGGACGCACCGCCTGCCAAAGCCGAACACCGCTTTACGCGGGTCCTGGTTGATGCTGTTCTCGATGTCCGCGCTGTTGCCGTACCGGTCGGGGTTGAACGCCCACGGATCCGGGTACATCACCTCGTCGTGCATTATGTTCCTGGAGGTGTGTGCGAGCATGGTTAGGGTGGATAAGAGCGGGGGAGCGGTGGCTCGAGTTGGCGACCCACCACAAATTCGCGATCACGGTCGTGTTCTTGGGGATGGTATACCCCTGGTAGACGTCGTCCTGGGTCACGCGGTGGGGCAGGCCTGAAGAGGGCCTCAGCCTCGTGCGACGATCACGGTAGAGGGCTACGTACCGAGTGGTACAACGGGGTACCAACGGAACACCTCCCAGAGGAGCTTGTTTACGTATGGCAACGCTTCACGGTCCTCGAACGTTGGCAGGCGGTCCTCGTGGCCGAGGTAAGCGTCGAGCTCGGCCTGCGCCTTCTGCTGCACGTCGATGTTGCGCGCCATGCACATCATGAAGGTGTAGATGGAGGAGACGGTCGTGTCGGAGCCGGCAGCATACACGGCCTCGGAGGCCCAGCGGAACATGTGCTCCTTCTCGGGCGTCAGTCCGGGCATCTCGAGGAAGGTCGCTGTCACGGAGAGCCCTGCGTTGCCTTCCTTTGCCTAGAGGTGCGGTGAGCAGGTGGGTGTGCGGTGGTGCGGGCGGGACGGTACCTTGCGCTCCTTGACCTTGTCGTAGGGCAGCTGGCAGACCGCGTTGATGCGCCGTGCTGCGGCGGACCCGAACTTCCGGAAGCTAGCACCGGGGAGCCATTCAGGCACGTACTTGACTGCGAGCAGCGTCAGAGGGTGAGTGCAGAGAGGGGGAGCGGCGCGGGGCTCACGTATGGGGAATATGTCGACGAGGAAGTTGCCTGGCGTCGCGAAGAAGGCGAAGTCCTCCATCATCTTCTTGATCATGAGCAGGAGCTCGTCGTTGTCCGACTGCGGGCGGTAGCCGTATGCGATCGAGAAGACGGTGTACGCCATCATGCTGCTGAGTGTGAGTGCACGGGGCGCATGGCAGAGCGGGGGCAAGCACGCACATTCGGACGTGGTCGAGGAAGCCCTCTGGGTTGTCGAGGAGCTTGCCGAGCATGATGCCTGTCTCCTTGCTCTGGATGCCGCGGAAGCGATGGAGGCTCTTGGGGGACAGTTCGGTCTGCACCGCCTTGCGCATGAACACCGTGCGCGGCGTGCTGTCCGCGAGCGCGATCGAGTTGTCGTAGCCCACCCTGCGGAGAACTATCTCAGCACATACGAGCGTGCTGTGTGTGCATCAGGGAACACGCACAACTCGCGGGCCATGGTCATCCTGGGCCGGTCGGAGTAGATCCGGGAACGCAGGGTCAGTAGATCACGGGCGGCCTCGTAGGTGTTGAGTACGACGTAGTCGCGGCCGTAGGAGGTGAAGTGCATCACATCGCCTACGATGAACATCATCAGACAGTAATCACCCATGGATAGGAGGGCATACCGTATTTCTTGGCCCATTCAGTGTAGAGGTGCCACCGCGCGCCCTTGGTGGCCGTGAGCGGGGTACCGATCCAAGGATATTTGGCGGGTGGGCCTGGTGGAAGGCCGCGGCGGCGACGTGCGTTGACCCAGGCGACGACGATGCCGACGAACACGACGAGTGCGAGGAGAGTCTGAGCGGAAAGCTGCATGGCGGAGAGTACTGACGATCACTTCAGGTAGGTTCGCAGGTTGGAACGCTGGCAAGTCGTAGAAGCAAATGGGTATTTATGGAGGGTATGTTCCTCTCTCGCTCTGATTCTGAACTTCACTTGCATGAGGTTGGGGGATGTGAGAGTGCGTACTCGCCTTCGCTGTACCATCGGTGCGATGTGGTTCTTCAGAGTGTCAGGCATAGTATGACCGATATTTGCTTCTTCGTGCCTGCGGTAGTAAACACTCGGTCTCGACTGGATGCAAACTTGTTGGGCTCGGAAGGAAGCCTATGGCGCCTAGCAAGCAACACTATGCCCCGCCCCCTGATATCTAGAGCGTTAGCTAGTTGCAAATTTCCTGAGAGAGAACCATACCCCGCAGTGCTTCTCAAGAGACAGCCCCGGGCATGGCCCCGATTGGGTCCCCATTGGGCTTCGACTGTTGCTGAGCGCAGATCCGGATCGGCGTTTCTTCTTAGCACTGCTATGCGGTGGCGTTCACGAGTGGAGCTCGATGCTGTGAACTGCGTTGAGTGACATCGGCCACCGCCCGACGTGCTTCTAGCATGTAGAGCGCAGCGTCTGGGCCTCAAGACTCGATACTGTCCCACTTGATAGATCCGACTGCAGCAGCTGTGGTTGGGGGAGCCTTCGTTCATCGGACGGAGCGCTATAATCCAAGGCACATCTGGATCACGGGTTCGAGCCCTGTGCACTGGCGTCCATCCCCAGCGCAGCTGCAAATTCACTATCCCCAGCGTGTCCGTAGGACCATCCATACTTTACTTACATGTTATTCTGACGCACTAGACGTGAGCGATGGCCACACAGCAGATCAAACGCAGAAAGGTCCAAGTGCATCGTGCTCCCCAGTTCCTCAAGCCTAGGTCCTCACTATGCATCTGCATGTCATTGAGCGTCGTCTACCCGGGTCCCCTGTAGCAACGCTGGCAGACGATTTCTCACTGCTGGGAGCGTTCCTGACCATTTGTCGCCGACTGTTGGTGGTTCAAGTTCAGTACATGCTAGACCAATTGCACTAGAAGCACCAAGCGTGAGTGGATCGGAGGGCAGTTCTGACGGCCATGGGCGTCTTCCGTAGACAATGTGTCAGGAACGAAAGCCACAAACAGCCACAGCGGAGCACGGATCTCGGATCTCCCATCAACGTCGTTCTTGATGCGGTTGTTGGCCTGTCCAGCACCTGAGTCACGCACTCTGGATGCATACACCCTCATCGCCAGTGGAACTCGAATACTCTAAACCATGCCTGTCGCAGATCGGAGCAGCAGGCTTGTTGTCTACGTTACAGGTCGCGCCGGTTCGCACCATACCTGGGCTTTCCTCGTCACTACGCTTCGAGCTGCCACAGCCATAAAACTCGATGACACAAAGGAAAGGTGTTAAGACCCGCTTCACTGTGTCCAGTACTATCAGCGCTCTTGTTGTGGCTTCAAAGCGTTGGGCATCATTTCAGAGGCGCTATTCCCCCGCACGTATGTCGACTTTGTGACAGCACTCGTCTTCACACGCCCTTCAACAATCGGCTCCAGACCCAGTACCTTCAAGGCAGCGATGCGGGCCTCTGTGGTAAATAGAAGTGGTTAGAAGGCAGTCCGGTTCTGCGCACGACCGACGCGGAGGTGTCAATCGTGTTGCAAGCCATGCCCTTACCACAGGGTATAGTGGGGTGTCTCCCTTTCACATACATTTGCATTTCTTGGACTACCTCGTAAGTGGCGTGCTCTTTGCAGCGATATAAGCTTGCCTGAAAAGATGATGTTCGCTAGTATTGCTCTTCGGAAGTCGAAGTTTCTGTTGCTCACAGCAAGGCAACGCCTTGTCCAGCACTCCGCGTCTGAGCGCCGGCTAATCACTGAGATGTCACCATCGCACTACGTTGTCGAGCGCTTCCGGGACTCGTCCGATGCTAGGATTTGCGACACCGTGCAGACATTCTCGCGTCGTCTCGGCGCGTAGAAGCTTAGTGGCGATTGACGGTGCACCAAACAACCGTTTATGCCTTGCTTGCTTCTTCCGCCAAGTCGGACAACCCCTGAGGATGCAAGGATATAAAAGCAGGAGGGCCAGTCAGCAGAGCACCAAGTGCATCCAAGCAGAGGATCGCTCTTAGACGACTTGCGCATCACCGACTTCCCTGACTTCAACTCAGTCATCACAACTCTAGGAACAATGGTCAACCAGCCGATTGCCATCGTGCGTTAACGTCTAGAACGGGCCTTCTTCACTCACTGAAACTCCCTCCCATCTAGGTTGGTATCGCCACTGAGCTCCCCAGCGGGGACCACTCCCCCAATAACCTCGGACATGATGAGTTCTTCAAGTTCATCATGGAGAAAAAGGACTCGTACGTCCGAATCCCCCAGGATCGCCTCAACATTGATGCGTGCGTCTGCGTAACGTCGACACTTTAGATCTTCTATATTCACTCTTGTCATCCCCAGCTGGGGTGGACGCGGGCTTGGGCAAATCATTGCTGAGCGTGGCTCGTTTCTCAAGGATATTGGAATGTTCGATTCTACCGAGTTTGGAATCACTGCTAAAGACGCACGCGCGATGGCTGTCAGCACCAGGAAGCTAATCGAACTCAGCTTCCTTGCGCTGCTTGACGCTGGGATTGACTACCGCGGGAAGAACGTCGGCTGTTACGCCTCCGCAACCGCATTCGACATGCAGAGTGTTGCAGAGCCAGTGCGTATGCCATGACTTTTTTCCACGATCCAGTCGCATAAAACTGTGCTTTACAGGACGAAACGGAGCCACGGGGCTCGCTGGCTGGGATCCCGTGCATGATCGCGAATAAGATCTCATACCATCTTGACCTCCGCGGCCCGTCCATCCCGGTCGACACTGCATGCAGCTCCAGCGCCGTAGCACTGCACCTCGCTGTGCAAGCCATAAGGAATGGCGAGTGCGAGGCTGCCGTCGTGGCGGGATGTCAGATTAATCTTCGGTGAGTCGCTTATTATGTTAGTGATTCTCTGGTGCTGACGTCATTATCCTTCGCCAAGGGCGTCTGACTTCGCGTTGTATACGCAAGCTTCCATCTTGTCGCCGGATGGCAAGTGCAAGCCTTTCGATGCCGAAGGAAATGGGTATGCATTTGGGGGTTGCATCAACGTGCATCTGGTGTTGATACCTCTTCGCGTAGGTTCTCGCGCGGAGAAGGTGCTGCAGTGGCGGTCCTGAAGCCACTGGATCAAGCGATCAGAGACGGAGAC
Source organism: Fomitopsis palustris (assembly GCA_029783445.1). Classification (NCBI taxonomy): domain Eukaryota; kingdom Fungi; phylum Basidiomycota; class Agaricomycetes; order Polyporales; family Fomitopsidaceae; genus Fomitopsis; species Fomitopsis palustris. The sequence continues at coordinate 302,689 of JARAOQ010000020.1, read as the reverse complement.
CATATTTACGGGACGGTATGTAAAACACATCCCGAGGTTCTCATGATACTCACACAATCTATGTAGATTCTCGGTACTGGCGTCTCGTCTTGTGGGTCCATCGCGCCCGTCAACGCACCGGTGGCTGAAGCCCAAGCGAACGCCATGGAGCGTGCCTACGAGGCAGCTGAACGTCTTCCCTCCGAAGCAGACTTTGTGGAGTGCCATGGTACAGGTACCGCTGCTGGTGATCCTGCCGAAGCCAACTGGGTGGGCAGACGGTTCGCAAGGCCGGGTGAGCTGCTCATCGGTAGCGTCAAAGGAAATATCGGGTTCGTACCGTTCGCAGCGCTACATCTGTCGTGTTCTGATGGTATGATTCCCACAGTCATCTTGAGATCACTTCCTTCCTTGCGTCCATGTCTAAAGTATGCTCTATCTTCGAGCACAAGATTGTGCCGCCGCAAGCCAACCTGCACACACTCAACCCGGCCATTCACTGGGAGGAGTATAAGCTACGTGTTCCTGTTCAACCGGAGCCCATCGCAGCGCGCGCATCATCCGGGAACCTTCTCGTGTCAATCTGCAGCTCCGGTATTGGTGGCGTGAATGCCCACGCAGTACTGGAGAGCTTCTCCCGCGCAGAGCGTCGCCCGTCGTCTTCTAGCGGCGCGGCGCTACTCATCGCGGGAGGCTTGTCGCCGCGTTCAGCTGCTACGATCGGGGATGACATACAGAAGCTCGTCGCAGGCTTATCTGACGAGGAGGTAGTCGACTATTCCGTGGTCTATGGTCGCCGTGCACGGCAGATGACCTGGCGCAGCTTCGCTGTCAAGCGTCCGGGACATGATTCCATCACGTTCTCTCAGCCAGTTCTCGCACCTCGTGTCAAACCCCCTGTCGTATTTTTGTTCTCTGGTCAAGGCCCCCAGCACCTCCATAGTAAGTCACTTAGCGTGTACTTCATCATATCATCTCACTGAGGCACACTGTACAGTGGGACGGCAATTGTTTGAGGCCTATCCAGTGTTCCGTCAGAGTATCTTGGAGTTGGACGTGTGCTACAAGCAACGTACTGGCGTGTCGCTAGTCGATGACATTGGGTTGTTTGGCTCGACCATTGGCCAGGAGCTGCCCACCGTCTGGCCTATATCGCTCATCCTTCCGTCCATCACTGCAGTCCAGCTCGCACTCTTCGACTTACTCGTCAGCTTCGGCGTGCGGCCGGACATTTTGATAGGTCACTCCGCAGGCGAGACCTCGCTGCTCTACGCGTCCGGCGCGGGTTCAAAGGAGATGGCGCTGGAAATCTCTATCGCTCGTGGGGAGGCGATGACGATCGTGGAGGAGCAATCTGAGGGCACCATGGCTGCGATCGCATGTTCTTCCGAGGACGCCCACCGGATCCTCCAAGCCGTTTCCTCGAAGCACCCAGGAAAAATTGCAGAGATTGCTTGCTACAATAGCCCTGATGCCGTCGCGTTGGCGGGACATACCGTCCTCATTGACGAAGCGGTCGCACTCGCAAACAAAGAGGGCTTCGTTGGTCGCAAGATCATGACCCGCGTACCAGTGCATGGAAGCCTCATGGAGCTTTGTGAGGAGAAGTTCAAGGAGCTGGTCGGCGATGTCTTTGCGAGGCATCCTGGACAGCATCAGACAAAGATTACGACCTCCTCGACGTGTACAGGCCAACTGTTGGACTGCTTCACCGCCGACTACTTTTGGACCAACTCACGGAATGCAGTTCTCTTCGACACCACAATGTCTCGGCTTCTTGCTACTCATCCGAATCCGCTCGTCGTCGAGATGTCGCCACATCCGGTCCTTGCGTCTTACGCTGCCAATACTGGCGTGGCACCGTCGTCAATTGTTGGGCCTATGCGGCGCTCCAAGACGATTACACCATATATGGAACAAAGTTCGTTGTTGACGGCGGTCGGTCAGCTCGTCGCCGCAGGATACAGTCAAGTCGACTTCCACACCTTGAACGGCCTCCCCAGAGATGCACCTGTCCCGCGTATCGCGACCCCCTCTTATCCCTTCGCTAAAAAGCATGTCGACTACTTCCCGGAGCTGTCGCGCATCATGTATCGTCAGATGAGCTCAAGAGCTGGCCCACTCAACTTCCCTGACCTTCGGGTGAACGTGGCGACGCACCCCGAGCTTGCAGAGCACCTCATCAATTCGGAACCGATCATGCCTGCCGCGGGCTTTATCGAGATGGTACGATTCTACGTTCTTTCGGTCGCGCATGAACTTGATTGACTTGAGTGGCGTGCAGGGACTGGAATGCGGTGCGAAGACGATGTGGAATGTGAAATTCCACTCTATTCTTGCTCTATCTGCGAGTAGTCCGGTACCCGTAGATGTAGACGTCGAGGGTATGAAATACTCTGTCAGGTCTCAGCCTTTGTCAGGCGTCAAGTACTTCAACCATGACGTATGTCGTTTTGCATCTCGGGGATTATGTGCTCACATTGTTTTCCAGGTAAAGAGCTCGCGGCTACATGCAGATGGGTGCTTCTCCAGAGACATGGCACTACGGCCTGGCGACCTCAATATTGAGGACGTGAAGCAACGTTGCACGACTTATGACGTCAAGAGTAAGCAGACTGTGCTCATGCACTGAATCTGCGTTGACTTACCCATACTGTCTGCAGGCTTCTACCCCACCCTTGAATACTTTGCGCAATATGGGCCGTCTTTCAGACGTGTCGATCAGGCATTCTTCGGCAATCGTGAAGCTCTGATTCGCCTCAAGGGGATGGGTGGCGATCTCGCCAGGTCTGCGTCTCTCATTGCCCAACGTTCACGAGAGACTTATGATTACTGCGCACAGGGATGGTAACTATATCCTACATCCAGCGGTCTTGGACGCAAGCTTCCATGCATGCGTCCACCCCGTAATGACCAAGTCTACGGACCCCAACGTCTACTATTTGCCCGCCAGTGTCAACGTCATTCAAGTATTCGACACAATGGACCGACAAGCATTGTGCACCGAACATGTCTATGCTCATGTACAGCTGGAGTCGTGGAAACCAAGTGCGTATTACCATGAAGGATATGTGTACGATGCACTCTGATGGTGCTTCTGATCCCTCTTAGCTGAGATTGTGTATGATGTTGCACTGTTGGATATGCACGGACAATACCTATGTGCTCTAAGCGGATTCTCTGTCGCTCGGCATTATCAGATTCCTATGCAAGAGGTTTCCACTCGGTACGAATTGGTCAACCAGCCTTACAACATTCCTGCGAAGCCGCCCATTTCTAGCAAAAGTGTACGTCTCTATGCTTATACTTCTAATCCTGGCTCTAATCTCAATGGCCTAGTCCGACTCCGGAGTAGCGCTCGACGAGAAGGCGGAGACCCTGCAAGAGCGATGCCACGACATCTTCCAGTACATCGTGGGTACATGTGGGAAGAAATCTGTCCGGTTGCTCGAAGTTGTACTGGGATGTGGTGCGTGATCTGGCTATCAGAGTTTGCGGAGACTGCCGACAATACTTTAGAAGTGCAGCCTTTGGGAAAGCACCTCGTGGACATCGCAGAAAGTCTCGGCGCTGCCCGCCCAGCTTACACCATCGCGTGCAAAGACGTTACATCCATCTCGCAGGATATCAAGCCTCAGCACTATGCGTCTCTTGATATAGACACCGGCAATTCAGACAAAATGTCAAGTCTCGACCCTGCTGCGTTTGATCTAATCGTCGCTTCCTTGAATAACGCCCCCGACACGGATGTTGAAGCAATGCTTGCCCAATTGCGACTCCTCCTAGTTCCCGGAGCTTTCCTCTTGCTGAGCGCTGCATATTCCCAGGGTTGGCAGCTTCTTCTCGATCGGGCGGCATTCGACCAGGTATTCACGTGGAATGAAGACGACAAGCGACGTGACATCCTCATCCAAGCTCGACGCGCCCCTCTACCATCCAGCATTCCTGCTACATACGTAATCAACTCCCCTTTGATTGTCAGATATGCGGTCGGCGAGGAGACGCGGGTTCAAAAGGAGCTAAAATGCGTCGAAGACTCCTTCAAAGGACCTATCTGGCTCATTGCTTCCAAGGGTATAGACGCAGACGGCCTCACTGGCTTTGGGCGCACGCTGACCAAGGAGTTTCCTCAATGGAACTTGCGTATCGCGTCGTTCTCGGACAGCTACTCGGAAGAAGACCGGAAGTTCATCATCGCTAGCTATCTCCCTCAGATCGGAGAGGAATGTGAATTTGTCGTCGAAGAAGGGCTACGCATTCTCAGCCCCCGCATCGTTCCTATGAAGCCCCCTTCTACCACATCCGATTCGTTGCCAGCGCACACGGAGCCTCTAAACGAGCATGAGCTACGAGTAGAAGTGCAGCACTGTTCGTCCTCCGACACTGGGTTATGGGGCGTGGTCGGCAAGGTCATTGGGGCCAGCAGCTCTGCTCACTCTTACCTCGTTGGGAAAGACATCGTAGCAGTGATCACCGAGGCACCTGCGCCTACACTCCGTGTACCCCGCTCAGCCATGGTGCCCTTGCCGTCTCGCGTGGACCATGCAGCGATAGCCAGGGCAGCTCCGGCACTATTCTTCGGAGGACTCGTCTTGGGTACCGGAGCCTTAGTCAACCCGAAGCGGCTCCGATCCAAGGTCATCGTCACACACAAAGAAGACAGGACAGCGCAAGCTATATCTGCTTTGTGCCACATGCTTGACTTGTCGGCGACGACGCTATCAGCGAAGCCTTCTCCGCAAGAGCTCTATGCATTGAAGCTGCAGCCCACTGACGTCGTCTTCACGGCACTCGAAGAAAAGAGCCAGGTGTTTGCAGGCTGCGTTCCATCCAATGCTTGCATCGCATCATGGACGTCCGCAAAATCCACGCACAGCACCATCCACCGCGACCCATGGATTGTATACGATGTCCTCAACGTTGTCACGAAGCTACCTGGTATAGCTTCTGTTCTTGGCTCGGGCCCGGAACCGACGTTAGACTTGACCACTATTACGCCCGCCAAGCCACGCCTGTTCAGCGCGGGGATGTCATACCTCCTTGTTGGCGGAATGGGTAGCCTCGGGCCATCCATTGCTCTCTGGATGTATCAGGTATGTATGGTGCCATCCGTTGGCGGTGTTGCCGATCCTGACACTCGTCTACAGCGCGGAGCTCGTCATGTGGTCCTAACATCCCGGTCTGGCAGGGCATCCCTGTCCAAGATGGCAGATCTCGCGCCTTCCTTGATATTTGAATACCTTGACTCGCTGTCCGACTTCTCCCTAGTCGTAGAGGCTGCTGATGCCACTGATGTGGAGAGCATGGCCGCCGTCCTCGCACACATGCCAAAGCCTCTAGGCGGATGTGTCTTCTTGTCCGCAGCATTCGACGATCGCCTCTTCTACTCCCAAGACGAGCAGAGTTTCGCCCGAAGCTACAGCGCAAAGGTTGGAGCCATTGAGACCATGGAATCCCTCGTCGATCTCGCCACGCTCGACTTCGTGATTGGTTTGTCGAGTGCGACAACGTGGGGCAATGCTGGGCAAGCAAACTACACAAGGTGCGCATCTGTCGCATTACTCTATCCCTCGTGATAGCTGATGATAAGCGTTCTCATCAGCGCAAATACTATCATGGAGGGTAAACTTCGACGATACCGCAACGCATTCTGCATTGCCGCACCCGCCATCTTCAATACGACGTCCATGACTGGCACGGTGTCAACGAGCAATGCTGAACGCGCCTCTCATTTGATGAGCTGGGCGATCTCGCCTGAAGGTGAGGACGTGCATTGCACCTCGTGAGCGCACATATTGATACCCTACAGAACTGTGTAACTGCCTCGAGGATGGTCTCTACAAGCTCGCAGAAAGGCCCTTCGGCACCTACGTGCCCGCTCTCGACTTCGACGTGATCACCGAAAGTTTGGGGCCTTCACATCTATACGGTTACATGACTCGCGGCCGCGAGCAGCAAGGCAATGCTGTAGGCGACCAAGACCTGCACGACGTGCTGCTATCACTTGTGCTGCAGGTTGTGGATGTGGCTGCGGGTGACTTCTCCCCGGAGGTGCCCCTAACGACGTATGGACTGGACTCACTCACAGCGGGCCGCCTATCGAGCGCGTTGCGGCCCTGGGTGACTCTCTCGCAGATGCAACTGCTGGGTGACATGACATTTGCAGCCCTCGAGGCCCATGTCGCGAAAGCTCAGCAATGCAAGCACAAAGAAGGCGCGTCGAACGCGCCCAATGCCAATGTTGGTGAAAGTGCTGCGGAGCTCGAGCGGATGATCAAGAAGTACTCGATTGGTTTCGATGCGGAAGCAAAGCGTCCGATGGGTCCGCTCTTGCCTGACGCTGTCATCCTCATTACTGGTACGACGGGAGGCCTGGGCAGCTACTTCCTTGCGCAACTCCTGACGGACGACCGCGTCAGCCGCGTATACGCTTTCAATCGACCCTCGGGGACCTCCATCACCGAGCGCCAGACGGCAGGCTTCAAAGCGCGCGAGCTGGACGTCTCGCTCTTAACGTCGCCGAAGCTAGTCCACGTCGAGGGCGATGCCGCCGCAAACCAGCTCGGACTCACAAAGGAGCTGTACGAGACGCTTCGTAGGGAAGTGACCGTCATCATCCACAACGCGTGGCGGCTCGACCTGAACGCACCACTCAAGACGTTCTTGCCGAACATTGCGGGGACGCGTAACCTCCTGGATTTGGCCCGTGTATCTCCGCATGCTGACAGCATTCGTTTCGCGTTCACCTCTACGATTGGTACGACGCAGAACTGGCGCGACCTGAGCAAGCCAGTGCCAGAGGACATCATCGAGGACGCAAGCCTTGCTGTCACACGCGGCTATGGTGAGGGCAAGTACGTCGCGGAAAGGGTAAGTCGCCTGATCGTGACCACACAGACCGTCGCAGACACTGATGTGCACTGAATAGGTGATCGCAGCTAGCGGCATCCAGTCGTCGATCTTCCGCATTGGCCAACTGTCTGGCGCAGACGATACGGGTGCATGGTCTGTCACGGAGTGGATCCCATCGATCGTCAAGTCTAGCGTGAAGCTCAGAGCACTGCCTGACGCTGGCGGGGTAAGTCATTTGACAATGCATTCTATCACGTTTCCGCTCTCTGACTGGTCTTGGCAGGTTGTCTCTTGGCTGCCGATGAACAAGACTGCACTCGTCGTACTCGATGCAGTGTTCTCCCCAGATAGTCCTCCCGCGGTGCTCAACGTGGTGCACCCTCGCCCCGTGACATGGCACAAGTTGATGGAAAACCTCGCAACGAGCCTCAGTGCAGCTACTCCCCGGCGCAAGTTCGAGCTTGTGCCATTCTCGGACTGGATCTCCCAGCTTGAAGAGCTGAGCTCGACGTTGTCCGTTGAGGAAGCCAAAGATATCGTGAGTGTTCACTGTACGGAGTAGGAAGGTGAGGCCGACTGACCTTTCTCTAGCCCGCGCTGAAGCTCCTTGATCGCCTGCGCACCTATGCCCAAGCCTGCCCACCGTTGTCACCCGATTCCATGGAACCCGAGCTGCGCGAGTCTGGCGGCTGGGCCCGTTTGAGCCTAGACAAGATGCTTGCATTCAGTCCTACGCTGCGTGCGCTGGACACGCCAGAGGGTATGATTGGAGACGAGGAGCAGGCGAACAGATTCGTCCAGTACTGGCGTCAGCAGGGACTCTTGTCTCTGGGGCGCCACTTTTCATGAGTGTCTACTAGCTAATAGGTTATTCATACTCCTACTAGCCCATGAATGAATGAATCGTGACGACGGAATACATGTGGGTCAGAGTTTGAGTCCATGTGTCCAGGCGAGCCGTCCGTAACGCGTCAACCGGCCGGGGTGCCGGGTTCGGGTAAACCACGTGATCCTCGGTAACGAGCTGGGAATGGAAAGCCCGTCGAGCGGAACTGTTGAATGATGTAGATCGTCTGACATCCAGTTGCATATGTATGCAAGTTCCTGTGTGCGAGTGCGGCCAGCACGTACACCTGGCGCGTCGGCAGATTGCACCCGGTGGCCAGCGTATACGCTTCTATCCCCTGGCAAGGCCCACAAGTGACATTATATATACCCCATCTTCGGAGGCAACGATGTTGGCTGTCTCAAGCACTGGCACCTACCGTTGCTTTATATCATCTCCAGACTGATAGCAGTACTACCTCACTGTCTATCAACATGTCTACCCAGAAGCCTAACATGTCGTACGGTATGTCAAGTCGTCGTGCTCCCAGTCCAGTTGCTCTTAGTATCGAGGATGACACCCATTCTCCCAGTCCCTCTAGGGAAATCAGGCCTGAAGGTATCAAAGATCATCCTCGGATGCATGACTTACGGGCACAAAGGCTGGAGAGAATGGGTTATTGATGACCAGGAGGAAGTCAACAAGCACATCAAGTTTGCGTTAGTTGATTCCTTCAATAATGGTGCCCAGCATCACTGGCAAGACGTCCGTGCTGAATGTAGACCCCCACAGTTATGACCATGGTATCCAGACATTCGATACTGCGGATGTGAGTTTCGAATGTATGCCGTTCTACGCTATCGCTTTGACGTAGTTTCGTTGCAGCTGTACTCCAACGGCCTCTCCGAGATTATGCTTGGCAAGGCTATAAGGGAGCTGAAGCTTCCTCGCGAGGAACTAGTGATCATGACGAAAGTAAGCATTGCTTCGCGGTTCAACAATTGAATGTTTTTGTTGCTGATGACAAAGATAGATCTTTGCCCCTATCGCTCCGAGGTACGATGCGGGCATACCCTCCGCCGTCGAGAAGGAATTCGGCATCATAAACCAACAGGGGCTCAGCCGCAAGGTGAGTGATTCTCGTCTAGCCACAGTCGCTAGTATGCGATAGTTCTCTAGCACATCTTCGACGGGGTAAAGAAATGTTTGGAGCGCCTGCAACTTGACTATATTGATGTGCTTCAATGTGAGTTTCTAAGCCTGGGGGTACGAGAGCCGAGATGAGAACCCCATCGCACAGGCCATCGCTTCGACTATAATACTCCAATTGAAGAAACGGTGTGTTCCCTCCTGCTGATGCTGTGGCGATAGGGGAGATGACGATCCCAAACAGATGCGAGCCCTCCACGATATAGTACAGGCAGGCTACGTGCGCTACATCGGCATGAGCTCTTGCTATGCATATCAGTGTGCGTGTCGTATATACCCCAGCTACGTTGACATTTCAAACGTTGACATTCACTTGTAGTCCACGCTATGCAAAGTGCGCTCTTCATTCATCGTCACGTCTTGTGCGCTGATTGACGTGCATTTCGCACACACCCTGATCAACGACAGCCTACGCGATCCAGAATAAACTCACCCCGTTTATATCGATGCAGAATCACCACAGCCTGATCTACCGTGAGGAAGAACGCGAGATGCTTCCCACCCTCAAGGTGACCACTTCTCTCAATATTCTTACCTTAATGACCGCTCACTCCAAATACAGATGTACGGCGTCGGCGCGATCCCGTGGTCGCCCCTCAGCCGAGGTGTCCTCACGCGTCCGTACACAGTAGAGACGAAGAGGAGTGAGACGGACACGTGCGCGCAACGCCACTATCCTTTGTAATTCCATGTTTTTGATGTTCTGAATGGCAGGTGGGTGGCACCGCCGAAGAAGTGGGCCGGTACACCGGACATCGTTGCTCGGTGGGTGCTCGGTAGCCATGGCATTGTGACTGTGTGTTCGCTCACTGCAAATGCGGTTCAGGGTTGAGGAGATTGCAAAGAAGAAGGGAGTAAGCATGGCGCAAGTTGCGATTGCATGGAGCATGGCTAAAGATGGTGCGCCTGGACCCTGGTTCAGTGAGGCCATAGACTTGCCTTACAGCTAATGGGGCTGTGGGAAGGTATTACGGCGCCGATCGTGGGCACAACCAGCTTGAAGAACTTGGAAGACATCGTAGGTGAGCTCGTAGCCCTCGGGTTTTCCTGGCATAAAGGGCCTGACTCTTGCGCTGCATTTCATGGTCGGCTGACGGGGCTTACACGCAGGTGCTCTCGACGTGAAGCTCACGGAAGAAGAAACCAAGTACCTCGAGGAGCCGTACAAGCCTGTGGAGGTGTTTGGGCATTTCTAGATATGAGTAGCGACCCCGGTGTATCCTTCAACGGTATTGTGATTCAAGTGTTGTTTCGCATGCGTGTCTGATCACGCGATTATTGCGTAAGTAATATTGGCCGTGTGGCCATGGGCAACTCGAACTTCGGGTTTGGAGCTTGAACCGGAGCCCCAACTCATCTTGCTAGCTCAGATAGAACACATCAATTCCTAGACAATGTACACGAGGAATTAGAGTGACAGCGCTCACACATGTGTACCGTCGTCCGCTGTCAAATGAAATACCGCAACAACCTTCTCGGATCCTTCCCATTCAGAATGGCATCACACATGGCTGTACTAGTACTGCGCGGCCAAAGCGCTTTGAACTGGTGCTACCGGTGTGTGTATCTATCTCTTCATCGGCCGAACTTTCCTATCAATATGTCCACCCACAGCTCACATTCCCGGGTTGATGTACGCAATTGGCAGAATATTTCAATGCGTTTCCCATGCATTGTTACGCGGCTTGAGCACTTAATTACGACACAATACAACAAGGTCTGGCCGTTGCTCGGCCACAAGCCCACGCGCTCGCACGGCAAGGTGAGCGAGAAGAACACGAAGTCTTCTCATGAAGTAATAAACCTTACTGTGTAGCTGGTACCAGCCTTTTGGTGACCATAGCGGTCGTCCACCCCCGTGTGCGCTCCCGCAAACGCATGAACCTTATTCACCGTGACAGGAGAGCGGCTGAAGAGCTGTACGCGTATCGCCGGCTCTCCGGCAGATGTTCTTGAAGTCCACCGTCGTAACGGTGCTGTATGATGTAGGCGGGTACGCACCCCGAGTTGCTCCGCCAGGCAGTACTTATACGCAGGCTCTCAGTATCACTCCAGCAGAATTCCAGCTGACACAGTAAACGTACACGCACACACCTGCAACGCATATCATTATGTCTACAGCGAAGAACAACATGCGGTACGGTGCGTGTTGATACCAATCACTTTTCATTCCGTGACCAGGGCAATGATGTTTTCCCTTCAGTTCGCCTAGGGAAGTCGGGTCTGAAGGTATCGAAGATCATCCTCGGATGCATGTCCTATGGTAGCAAGGGTTGGAGCGCATGGGTCATTGAAGACCAGGGAGAAGTCAACCAGCACGTCAAGTTTGCGTACGTCGAACCCTCTGTATATACCAAAAGCCGGCTTGCTGACGATTCCTGCCCAGATATGAACACGGTATCCAGACATTTGACACTGCAGACGTATGCACTGTGTTCATTGAAACCATACAGCTACCAATACAAGCGTTATCGACAGGTCTACTCGAACGGTCTCTCGGAAGTCATGCTCGGCAGAGCGATCAAGGAGCTCAAGCTTCCTCGCGAGGAGCTCGTGATCATGACGAAGGTCAAGCCCTAGCTCTCATGAATGAGGGTAATGTTATATTGATTCTTTCCTATAGGTCTTCGCTCCGATCGCTCCAAAGTACGACATCAACATGCACACTCAGGGGTTATCTCCTGTGAAGGACTTCGGGATCATCAACCAGCAGGGGCTTAGTCGCAAGGTGTGTTACGTTTACACAGTCGCACAGTCTGATGCTACCCGCGCTGCAGCATATCTTTGACGGCGTGAAGAAGTCCCTGGAGCGCCTGCAGGTGGACTACATTGATTTGCTCCAGTGTCTGTAGCTAGCAGTTCGCAACACAAACATGAGCTGACACCGCCGGAACAGGCCATCGCTACGATTATAACACGCCGATTGAGGAGACGGTGAGCTTACTCTCAGAAATTTTGTATAGGGTCACTGAAACAGTGAATTAGATGCAAGCGCTTCACGAGGTTGTTCAGGCCGGATATGTACGGTACATTGGCATGAGTTCTTGCTATGCCTACCAGTGTAAGTGCCACTTGTTACTATCGATGTGAACGACACAATGACAATTCGGCGCTCTCTTTATTCAGTCCATGCTATGCAGAGTACGATACACATTGCCAATTCCCAGCCGCGCGCTAACCGCGAGACCGCCGTGTCAGACTACGCCGTTCAGAACAAGCTTACCCCGTTCATCTCCATGCAGAACCAATATAGCTTGATCTACCGCGAAGAAGAGCGCGAAATGCTTCCTACTCTTAAGGCAACTCCACATACCTATAGTCCGTCCGCAGGCAATGCTCACGCTCTGGTTAGTTGTTCGGCGTTGGAGCGATTCCATGGGCACCACTCGCCCGTGGTCTGCTCGCGCGGCCGTATTCTGCTGAGACGAAGCGCAGCGAGACCGACCCGTGCGTATTATCTACTTCTGAACGTGATCGCGCAACGGGTAGATCTACCCAATGCTGATTTTAGATGGGCGGCCTTACCAAAGAAGTGGGAAGGCACAGCAAGCATCGTCTCCCGGTATGTACTTACTGTATCATTAGCCCTCTTCGGACATCGAGGAGTCTGGCCGTGCATGGGGAACGCTGATAGCACACATACTGTCTCTTAGAGTCGAAGAAATCGCGAAGAAGAAGAACGTGACCATGGCTCAGGTTGCACTGGCGTGGAGCATAGCCAAGGAGGGTGCGCTTCAGCCGCTGTCGTATCCTCGAGCCGGGAGCCATGTATCTAATCCGGTTCATCTGTGACAGGCATCTCTGCACCAATTGTGGGTACGACGAGTTTGAAAAACCTGGAGGACATAATTGGTGACTCTATCCTCTCTGTTCGGCAATGCGCCCAGCCCTCCTGGTAGTTGACCTGCGCAAAAATGCTGACAGGTGCAATTAACGTCGAACTCACTGAGGAAGAGATCAATTACCTCGAGGAACCATACAAGCCTGTGGAGATACTGGGTCACCAGTAGGGTCATCTTCCATGCGAAGATGCGATGCGTGAGCTCGGGGCCCGACCATGACCAAGGAAGCTATCATTCACCTGTACGTGTACGCAGACAAAGAATGCAGGTTGAAGTGCATACCGAAACATACTAGATGATCAGAGTTCCGTTACTCATGCAGAATTCAAGTGAGCACACAGGATATAACGAAAGGATCAATCTCATTCAGGGAGAAAAACGAGGGTCTGACCCGACAACATGCGTATTCTACTCCATATCCTCCCAGGCGAAGAACTCTCGCGCATCCAACTCCTCCAACGAGCGCGGGGGGTTGGCCCAGAACTTCGATCCCTTGGGCTGCTGCTCAGGGTGGACCTTGTGGGGGTCCTTCTGGCGGTACTTGGGGATCGGGTGAGGGTCCTTGCGCTGGTACTCGGGCTTCTTGCCATTCTGCGGATCGTGCTTCGAGTACGAAGGAGGGTCGTCGTGCGTGCGCGCTTCAAGCCAGGCCTCCTCGTCGAACGAACGCTCGTCGAGAGATTCGAGCGAGCGTGGGGGGTTCGCCCAGAACTTGGAGCCCTTCGGCTGCTGCTCAGGGTGGACCTTATGAGGATCCTTCTGGCGGTACTTGGGAATCGGGTGAGGGTCCTTGCGCTGGTACTCGGGCTTCTTGCCATTCTGCGGATCGTGCTTCGAGTACGGAGGCGGGTCATCGTGCGTACGCGCCTCGAGCCAAATGTCGTCGGTGAGCGAGCGCACATCGAGTTCTTCGAGCGCGCGGACGAGCAGCTCAACGTCCTCAAGCGAACGCGGCGGGTTGGCCCAGAACTTGGACCCCTTCGGCTGCTGCTCCGGATGCACCTTGTGCGGGTCCTTCTGGCGGTACTTGGGGATAGGGTGGGGATCCTTCCGCTGATACTCGGGCTTCTTGCCATTCTGGGGGTCGTGTTTCGCATAGGGCGGCGGGTTGTCGTGAGTGGGCATGGGCGCCCGAGCAGCGAGGACACTGGAGCCATTGTTAGAACTGGTAGCAATGCAGATGCACTGGAAGACTAACCCTGACCGCCCGAAGGGCAAGGCAAGCGTAGAGGCAGGGAGAACCGCGGCGGAAGCCAGTAGGAGAGAGATAGTCGCTCCGAAACGCATTTTGCGTGATCTGCAGGTGGTGAACGGTGTCGTCAAAGAATGAGAGTGGGAGTCGTTGCAAATCAAGCAGGGCTGCGAAGGGTCTCTCGTCAGTATGCAGCATCACAATAAGGAGAGCAGCGGACTACTTACCAACCAGTACCGCTGCTTTCAGTGAGCTCAGAAGTGAAGGAGAGCTGAAGAACGACCGTCAAGCAGCCGCGCATATATACTACGGCGGGCGCCCAATCGAAATTCTGGACCTCTACTAGCTCGGAAGGGAAGTAATGTAACTCGACCTGCGCCACTGTGTCTGACTGGGGCTCATCGATCATCACGACCTGAGGTGTAGTGCCTTTGATGCGGTCTGAGTCCTGACGAACGCGGAGACAATGAGAGACCGCACGAGCACTGCAATCTGGTTTCACCTTCCGACTTGGTGGCTGCGATAGGCTCACTGACACGACACGCTGCGGTGCTGCACGCCGATTACTCTTGATATTGTTGCGAAACCACGGGAAAGGAGGGGAGAAAAAGAGGCTGGTTGACCGATGAATGTCTCGGTGTTGAACTTGTGCCGAGTCAATAGAACAGATCGCCTCGGATGCAAATCCGATTTGTCTCGGACACCGTCTTGAGGCAATTTGAATTGTATGATCGTCACATATCGGGCAACGTGGTTCGGTATGCATTTCTGCGCTTGTGATGTGTCGGAAATATCGCCTCAGGCTTCACTGGCAGCTTGGGGATAAGTTGCTGCTGGCAGACCGCACCTCGATGTAGGCACTGTGCCCACGTTAAGGTGTGTTCAGCCAGCGGCAGGGAGGAATCAGCGTGACAATATACCAGGTATACAGACGGATTCTGTGTGCACTGTGTGGTGCGCATTCAACACGAGGTGAGACTCGAGAATTGTTCCCCATTGTTCTCTTGGCATTACTCCGACACGTGTTCACAGAACTGTTCCAACAGAAGGGTCGGCCCAAAGCGGGGCGGGGGAAAGACTGGAGGTCGAGTCCAAGACGTCGACGGACGAAGGCCTCACTCACCGCCTCTTCGGTGACGCACAGCCCACAGTACTTAGTTATTGCTTATGATCTTCGCGATGTGCTCTACATAATCCTCAATCAGAAGTTTGACAGAATGATCACAGTCAGCTGCAGTGCTTAGCATCCGGCGGGGGAGAGAACACATTCGCCAAAGCGCGAGATGTGTGTTTACGGATGTGCCAAACAGAGCTAGTATTGGGGTAACGACCCCCGTAATGGTGGCTGAGTGTGCCGACGAATGTTACTTTTTCATACTTTGGCCGTGACACAATATCTCTATCCCACACTCCCTGGATACTTCTTCCGGCCAGTATCCATGATCATAGTCACACGTCCGAAGCCAACATGAAACAGTGCGACTCTAGAGATGCACCTCGGAGGAAAGTTGAACTTGAGTCTTGGGGCCTGAGGCCTGAGGACGTGACACGCAACCGTAGCGTGACACTGTGAATGTCACGATGGTGTCACGACCAGTTGAAGTGCACCGGCCCTCTCGGCCCTCCTTTCTCTAGAAGTCTGTACTACCATAAGTCCACCGTCCAACTCCACATTTGAGCAATGAAATTAACCCAAGTTCATGATAGATTGATGGCTCAGGCTTGAAAGTCTGGCAAAACGCTGACTTGTACTCTGTCTCGGGTGTAAGAAGACAACACCGAAGCTTGCGCTACGTGTACTAGTAGTACTCGCTATCTTTTCCCGGGCTGCCGAATCAATTCCTGTATGGCCTGCTACGGGTATACTGCAATTGGCAACGGTGGAAGGCGGCATATGACAAAGTCGTCTGTAATGATGCTTCGGCCGCCCGAAGCTCGATTTGAGGGGGATGCGGTCGGGGTTAAGTCAGTTACTCATGTACCGCATGACAGGCCCACAGGTGCGGCGTACATATATGCCCGCTGGCTGCGACAGCTAGGCAAGGTGGCTCCCTCACAGCATACAGCACGGCATCAACATAATGACGTTCATCCCAAGAAAGCCGATGACTTACGGTATGTATCATATACAGGGAAATATATCATTCTCTAATGCAAAACTCACGCATCTCTCAGTCAACCTCGGTAAATCCGGGCTTAAGGTGTCGAAACTCATACTTGGGTGTGGATCGTACGGTAGCAAAGGATGGAGCGAGTGGGTTATCGACAACCAGGAAGAAGTCAATAAGCAGATACAATTTGCGTCAGTGTTGTAGGCACTACACATTTCCAACGCAGCTGACATTGGAACTACAGATATGACCATGGCATACAGACCTTTGATACCGCTGATGTCAGTTCAGTTCTTTACCGAGCTTTCCGCCGCTGCATTTAACAACAGCTACTTGGCAGGCATACTCGAATGGTCTCTCTGAGATCATGCTGGGTAACGCAATCAAGGAACTTAAGCTTCCACGCGAAGAACTAGTCATCTTCACGAAGGTGCGCACACCGTCTGCATACGCTTCCTCTGGCACCTGACCGTTCAGAGAGCAGGTGTACTTCCCGGTTGCGCCCTCATACGGCGTGAGTCTTCCAGAGGCAGCATCCCTGCCAGGGATAGTCAACCAGAAGGGCTTGAGTCGCAAGGTCCGCCTTTCTCTAGCAGCCGAAGCAATCTGCCGGCGGCGGCGTGTCTAAACGTTGATTGATGTCCTGTACTCTGTAGCACATATTCGATGCGGTCAAGAACAGTATGGAGCGCCTGCAAGTTGACTACATCGACCTGCTGCAGTGTACGCTCCGCGGCGACATCACTTCAGCTTATATTGACCACTACTCGAGCAGGCCACCGATTCGACTACGATACGCCCATCGAGGAGACGGTGCGTCGTAGTTGCCCGCCGAGCTGATGCTCAGGTGCTGACTCCGCTATACATACATCAGCAAATCGTGCATTTGTCTGGCGCCACCTGAAGAGCCTGGGACGTCTGTAGCATCTGGGGGCGGTCTGACAATTCTGGCTGTCTGCCGGCTTCCCGCAGTTTGGTTACCGGCATCACTGATGAGTAATTACTAGAGTCTCAATGCACATCTTATGTTGTATTGATCAATGATTCGTTCTGTTTTGTCATAGCCTAGCGCGGGTAATCACTCCAGTAATCCAAGTCATATACTACACTAGTATTTGGGTATGGAATGACAAAGGGAATTGGACACCTTAGAACCTGTGCCCCCACACTCTGCATTGTGCTCATGTCGAGCATGTTCTCAAGCCATGCGAAGGGCTGGCCAGATGACGAGGACTCAAATGTGCGTAGACGAAGGCAGCAGAGTGGCTGCCCTGAACTAGCTGATTTGGTGTGGCACCACAGAGACGCCCGGGATTGTGCTTCGCTGGCACTGAACCGCCATCAGTGTCCGTCCCGCTCCCGTTACTGTGATGCTCCCTAGTTGCAGGTGAGTGTAAGGCATGCATAAGTACTGACTGACATACATAATGTGTACAGTAGGTTGCACGAAACGTGAGCAAGTGGGCAGGCGAGCAGGCGGGTGGGCAAGTTGTCGGGCAAGCGGACGAGTAGGCGAGTGGGCGGGCGAGCAAGCAGGTGGGTGAGCAAGCGAGCGGGCAGGTGGGCGAGCAGGCGGATGGGCGAGCAAGTGGGCAGGCGGGTGGACGGGCGAGCAAGCAGGCAGGTGGGTGAGCAAGCGGGCAGGCGGGCAGGCGGGCGAGCAAGCGGGTGGATGGGCAAGCAAGCTGGTGGGCGGGCGAGCAAGCAGGCAGGTGGGTGGACGGGCGAGCAAGCGGGCGGGCGGGTGAGCAAGTGGGCAGGCAGGGGGGCGGGCGAGCAAGCGGGTGGATGGGCGAGCAAGCGGGCGGATGGGCGAGCAAGCGGGCGGATGGGCGAGCAAGCGGGCAGGCGAGCAAGCAAGTGGGCAGGCGGGTGGACGGGCGAGCAAGCAGGCAGGCGGGTGAACAGGCAGGCAGGCGAGCAAGCAGGTGGACGGGCGAGCAAGCGGGCAGGTGGGCGAGCAAGCGGGCAGGCGAGCAAGCAAGTGGGCAGGCGGGCGAGCAAGTGGGCGGGCAGGTGAGCAAGTAGGCGGACGGGCAAGCAGGCGGGCAAGCAGGCCTCACTGTATAATAGGACCTGCAATATAATTGATTTTGATCTATCTATATACAACCTGAACGGGGCCCGGGTGTCTGCAGCGCGTCTGAGAAACTCTGAGGGGTCTGAGCTCAGAAATGAATCTACTTACATCAGATGTAGTGTCTGTAGCATCTGAGAGATCTGGATATCTGCCCCAGACACCTCAGACGCTCTCAGACAAATTGCGCGATCTGCTGATGTAGATGCAAGCTCTCCACGATGTCGTCAAGGCAGGCTACGTGCGGTACGTGGGCATGAGCTCGTGCTACGCCTATCAATGTGCGCCTCCCATTTCCTTCCTGCCCTGGCATCCACCTGTGCTATGCTCTAACTGACTCACCACTCGCAGTCCACGCGATGCAGAGTGAGACTCCTCTCTAGCCATTGACAACGTCGCCGCTATGCTTGATCAACTGACCCATCCATTTGCACACCATGGTAGACTACGCGATCTCGCACGGCCTCACGCCCTTCGTTTCGATGCAGAACAACTACAGCCTTGTCTACCGCGAGGAAGAGCGCGAGATGTTCCCCACGCTCAAGGTGCAGTCATCCCGTTCGTCCGCTTCCTCCCTCCTGCTGATCGGTGTCTGTCGTCATACGACAGATGTTCGGCGTGGGTGCAACTCCGTACTCCCCGCTCGGCCGTGGGCTGCTCGCCCGTCCGCTGGCGACGCAGACCGCGCGTAGCAAGGACGGCATGTGAGTGTGGCCGTGTGACCTCTGAGCGAGGGGCGGGTATGCTGACATATGTAGCCTCGGGGTGGAGACGTATAAGGAATGGTCGGGCATCCCCGACATCGTCAACCGGTGAGTCACGACCCGCACATTGGGTGGCAATGACGGTTGCCCCACGCTGACTGCACTGCAACCATAGTGTTCAGGAGCTAGCGGAGAAGAAGGGAGTGTCTATGGCCCAGATCTCGCTCGCATGGATCTTGTCGAAAGACCGTGCGTGGTTCCCAGTCTCTATTCGCGCGAAGTCTCATCGCAATTCGTAGACGTCACTGCGCCGATCGTCGGGGCCACGAGCGTGGAGAAGATGGAGGGTCTCCTCGGTGCGTAGACGCCCTCCCTTCTGAATACACATCGGGAGAGGCCCGGCTGACTACAATTGCGTGCTCCTAGGTGCGCTGGAGGTCGAGCTTACCCCGGAGGAGGTCAAGTACCTCGAGGACGCCTACAAGCCGCTCGCTATCTTCGGCCATGCATGAGGGCTGTTCTCGTACTTTCTGTAGCCTCAGGAAAAGCAGTTAAAAGACAAATAACAGAGTGTGATGCACGAGTTTCAACTCAGGTGGACCGCAGGAGCTTATGTGAGACGAGAGTCCCGTGTAAGGAACACATCTCAACAAGCTTCAGTTTGAGGATACGGTTGTGACTACGATCCTGCTATGGATACAGTGATGTACCGAATTCCGAGGTAAGCAGTTTGGAATGAAAACAGCCTCCTGCACTCGGTCCAGGCAAGCGTACTGCACCCATGCAACTGCACACGTCGTTTGGGGTACTCGACACGACCTTGAGCTGTCGGACAGGTGGGCGCAACTCTTCGACTACGTCGCTAACCCAGCGCAAGGTGTGGGCATAGTGCACATATAACTAGATCAACATCAGCATGTAATACTACAAATACCCGACCACAGGACTTTGAACAAGACGGAGCCACGAACGCGAATACATGCATTTAGATGGGCTTAATCTTGAAGTGCAGGGAGATGAGCGAGAAGATGAGGCACTTGACGTCGACGTCAGCTGGAGACTGCGAGAGAAAAACATGCGACGTACCTTCAGGTCTTGGACGAGGTAATAGAAGACCCGCAGTCCCTCAGGGTCCTCACTGTCCTGAATATCGACCAAGGACCCGAGCTTCGCCGTCTGTGTCGCCCGTCAGCTGCAAGTCCTCGGTAAATGCAGCACAATCAACACACCTCAAAAGCGATATGGTCATTCCCTATGCGAATTTCGAGCTCCTGCTTGCCCACGATGTTTTTCTTTGGCCAGTTGGTGTCGTCTTCTCTGCGGACGAGAAGGTTTCGTTCGCGGCAGCATCACCTATGCAAAAGGGAGGAGACTCACTTTGTGATCTCGCTCGACTCTACGATGCGCTTGAGCTCCTTGACCACCAACGGCCCCACCCACACTGGCGAACCATCAACACTCGGGTCTCATACGATGCATTGCTTCTACCACTCACTCTCCTTCCTGATGAGACTGTCGTTCCTGTAGTTCGAGTTGTTTGCATAGCGCAGACGGCCATGGGAATACTCGAACTCTAAGAACTCGTGTCCGTGCTTGCCCGAGTGGCCGGTGCTGAAGGACGCGTCAGAAAAACTAGGGAGACGGGGATGTCGCATTTGTCACTTACTAGTATCTAGGTCAGGGGGCGGGCGTGAGCAGTTGCGCACACGCCCAGGCGCTGTTCTTCCTACCTGAGGTAGAAGGGATCGTTGTCGTACGAAGTCATACTGGGAGTAAGTTGTGGTTCGGATGAGAGGACGTCAGCGCTTTTCGTGCGTTGGTGGCGGGCGACGTAAATAGGCGCCCGTAATATGTGCTGCTTCGAGCCTCGCGCACTCAGTACGTATACCACTCAGTTCTGAGTATGGGTGCGGCGGATGGATACTCAATCTCAATCTCAATGGGCACAGCGGGAGCCCGTGGTTACTATGTTGGTACTAGCACGCGACATCCCGCGTCGTTGACACAGAGCAGTAGCGAACAGCAAAAGCTGCTTCACTCTCCATCTAGCTAACGTGACACCTTCACAACGACCATGTTTTGAGACAGCACTCCGGTTCTGTAGAATTGACAAGCCACAGGAGAGTAGCAAAGCCAGAATGCATGGCAGTAGGTGCTAAGGGCTAAGATAGGTTACAGGCATCTCGCAATAGACATCGGGGACTATGACGCTTCCGACCTAGTTGGGGGTTCCAACTGTTCCCGAGCCTGTGCTGCAGCTAACTCCTGC
This sequence comes from Fomitopsis palustris, assembly GCA_029783445.1. Taxonomy (NCBI): domain Eukaryota; kingdom Fungi; phylum Basidiomycota; class Agaricomycetes; order Polyporales; family Fomitopsidaceae; genus Fomitopsis; species Fomitopsis palustris. Next base: position 281,628 of record JARAOQ010000020.1, on the reverse strand, counting down.
TGAACAATCTTGTCTCCTAGCTCCTTTACTTGTTCCGAGGTGGTCGGCGCTCCCAGTCGCAAATGGCCCATCACCGCGTCATACTGCTTGCGACCAATGCTCACCGGCGCACGATGCCACCGCACAACGCGAATACCAACACCGGGCATGAGATGCTCCTCGAGGTACTTCACCCAGCGGTCGACAACCTCCATGTCCGCGTCCCATGCCTTGATGAGCCGCTTGTGCGTCCGGCGCTCAAAGTTCTCCTGCGACTTCTTATGCACGAACGGGCCGCGAATGACTGTCCAGATCGTGCGCTCTGTCGGTAGACAGGCAGTTTTTGAGACTGGTATGCCGAGAGCAGCAGCGGCATGAGCAGCGAAGTGCGTAAACTCGGCGAGGAGGGGAATGTGATAGGATCGGAAGTGAATGGTAGCGACCGGCACCCCGTGAGTCTTCGGGTGGTAATGTGGGGCGAACAACGCGCGACCATGCACAACGCTGGAGGCGTACTTGCGTTCCACAGGATCCTGGCCTGGTGATACGATGGCCGGAGCTCTGCCAGACCGTGAGCAGAGGCCCCCGTGGTGCAGCAGAACTGACAACTCACGAGGATGTTGCTACTGTCGCGGGAGCTGCTGATGCTGTGGTGTTGAAGCGCGCCCAGCGCTGTGCTCTCCTCCACACGTTTTTGCAAGGATTGGCGAGCATGGAGGTCATTGCTAGGTCACCGACGTCGACGGTGAAGAGCGCGCGGTCGACTTCGAGTAGAGAGAGCGTGCCCCAAAATGGCAAGTCTTAAAGTCCAGGGTCGGGCGGGCGCTTGCTTGACCCTCTTGCTTGGACTGGGCCACGAGCACTCCTTGGATATGTCTCGGAACGATGTCCACAACGAACTGTATCCGCAGATCCTACGCCGGATTGCACAAAGCGGAGAGTATGACAGGTGATTGTTGAACCCAGACCTCTGGCTTCATGTGGTTCCTCACGCGACTGTAGAATATTGTGGGCGTTGACCCAGAAGCTGAACGAGGCCGGTTGGATAGATGATTACAAGGATAGAGCCAAGGGTATAGCGTTCTGGTCAAACGCAAAGCCAATTTTGAATATCACTTTTCAGAGATGGCCCGGAACACCGAAGGCCTGTCCGTTGAGACCATCATAACAGAGTTGCGACCACAAGCAGAAGGTGAAGGAGTTGCTGTTGTATAACAGGAGGGTAAAGTCTCACGTATTCTACATAGCATCAATACCTCCGAAGATCAAGCAAGAAATCATGGCAATGATTCGGCAATACCTAGAGAAACAAGTCGAAGGCTAACTTGGACTCGCTGAGTATGATTCTCGGACATCTCTGTCAGGACAAAGACATCCTAGCTTTATCGTGTAGGCTCGATTGCATCACTTGACCTCGCATCCTTTTCTCCCTGGACGCCCCGGAGTTTCCATCATGAACGCTACAAATGAGCCTTCTTAGCCGGTACATGTACCACACCGACTCGTACGATTCACTGGTTGTATACCTTATGCACGCACCATTGTTTTTGACCATTATCGACGATCGGACGCGCTAGGACGTAGCGTTGGACACCGAGGCTCAGACCACAATGGATCTAGACTGACGCAAGTTCTCATTAGTGCGCGCTTCTCCTACATGTGACTCATTGTCAGGGATAGCACGTCCGCTGCTTGCAGGCGGGGAACACTCTCGCCACTAGTGCGGTTCTGGAACTGAGCGGCCATGACTGTGAGTAGCACATAGTGAGCGTTTGAACCATCGACGCTGAGCCCACACTCAGTGTTGCTTAGGAACGACCCACTCAACAATATCTCAAAAACCCCATTTCTCACTCTTCATACACAAGGTCATCACGAAGCCGAGTTTCATGCTGGCCACTCGGTCCCGCGAGGTCGCACCCTAGTGCATCCTGTGCTATGGTTCTCGATCGAGGACAAGACGGGGCACAACTGATGTCGATGTCGATGTCTGACATAGTTTGGCCACGCTGTGCTAACCACGAGACCCGGAACCGTTCGCACAGCCTCCAAGCCTCACTTCGCACGACTGGCAGCATCCGTAGCGGAAACCGGAGCCCGACTCACGCTTCTCCGTCCTCAAGCAGTTCCTGCGAGCATATCTCCCCTTCTCAAGTCATCCTCTGCATCAGCGGCATCTATATAGCCTGGAGCCACCGACTCTCCGGGCAAACCCTTCTGAGGTTGAGTTTGACCTTCTCAGCCCTGGCCAGACGCACAGCGTCACGATTGCGGTCTGTCATAGATCCGGTCTGTCATAGTCGTCCACTGTGTGACTCGCAATGCCTGAATGCGTACGCACCAGACACTCTCACTCAGCGACATCTGACTTCGCTGTCAACCCGCAGCTCGGACCCCGCAGCTCTTGGCCCTGGCCGCCGTAGCTGACTACAAGTGAGACAGGACGCGGACGGCGTTGGCGCCTTTTGGCAGCGACGTATATATGCCGAGCATTTCCTCACTCCTAAGGTAATCTACCCACTGTGTATCCGACCTCAACTCTCTTCCTGTCCGGAACACCATTGTTGGCTCTCTGCCTGACGGTCGCGCTGCTCATCTTCCCCACTGGAAATGCGAAACAAGCAACTGGACCATGCCATCCATGGAGCCTCAATCCCGCATTCCCCTCGAGCTATGTGATGATATAATCGACCTCGTTGCTCTCTACGCCCAAGTTTACGGATCAGGTGGCGTCGACTACGGAATGTTTGAAGTATCAGACTGGCGGTTCACCCTCGTCGCGTGCGCGCTCACCTGTAAAGCTTGGCACCACCGCGCGCTCTACCACCTACACTCCTCCGTCTGGCTCTCGAACCGCGAAAACGTGCGCTACCTCTTACAGCGCTGCCGCGAGCATCCCGACCTCCAGAATGCAGTGCGGCACGTCATCATTCGTGGCCCGAGTCAGCGAGCACAGGGCGGGCTTAAGCCGTTCGGCCCTATCCCACACTTTGGCACATTCATCCCGATGCTCGCGCGACACCTACCAAAGGTGGCGTACCTCCGCATCTGCCGCGCGGCTTGGACGGCTGGTATGCTCCCCATGGATAGCATCCGCTGCCTTCCGGTGTACACAACGATCGTGCAAGTTCGGCTGCGCGATGTCGAGTTCAAGAATGCGTCCCAGTTCGCGTCACTGCTCTCCGCGATGCCGAACCTTGAGTATGTCAGTTGCACGGACGTGACCTGTAGGGAGCGACAGCTCGCTATCGCCTTCCCACACCCCTCGGGATTCCGACGTGTGCGCGAGATCGTCGCGGTCAATGTCGCGGATGAGCTGGTGGATGTACTGTGCAAGCTGAGCACTGTCGCCCCGGCGGTTAGGAAGCTGTCGCATCGAGACTGGCGGACCATGGCAGAGCCCGGCGTGAGCAAGCAGTGCCAGTGGCTCCTGGACGCTCACGGAGAGGCGCTCCGCGAAGTCGAGATCATCTGTCCGAACCGTAAGTTCCATTCCTAGTGCAGCTTCATTGACAACTGACTGTATGCCCACAGAGTCGCGCGTAGACCTGTCACGCCAGACGTATCTGTCTAACCTTTTCGTCGACTTCCCTGGCAGGCAGTACCCCGACTTCATGCGAGTTCTCGCCATTTTGTCGTCAATCAAATCGGACGAGCTCGCCCTCGCACATTTCCATTTCAACATCCATGCAGACCACTGCAGGCCAGGACTGTGGGCATGGGACTTCTTGGGCTACTTGAATGGATGCAGGGCCCTAGCACGAATTGACGAAGTCCTGTCACGGGTTAACTTCACGCACGTCCCGGAAGGTGGGATCCGCTTCGAGATCAAGATATCGGAGGAGCAACAGAGGGATGCCGCGGTTCTCCTTCGGGGTGAAGAGTGGTGGGCACAGTTACTGGCTGAGAACATGCCACGTTCTGCAGGGCGCCAGATTCTCAATGGTGTGGTGTGCGTTTGATTGTGTAGTGATCATTGGTCATGTCTGTGGATGGGCCTACCTCGCGCACGGGTCGTCGTTGCGATGACAGAACACTAGGTTGAATGTGTCATCGTGATCGGACAACGTTTGTTAGTATCTTGGACAAACTTATCGTTTTTGCACATGTTCTGCTATATTGTACTGATTGTGACCTAGCAATGATAACGATGCACTTGGGTATACTAACTACATACCAATGGCATCCGTATTTTACACAGAGTCTGCCTTATGCTGATTGTAGTGCAGTGCGGTATTAACGCACAAGATGTACCAGTGCCTATAAGGCCCCGAACACTGCGAGTGGCTTGTAGGGCTCCTCGAGGTACTGCATGTCCTCCGGGGTCAGCTCCACGTTCAGCGCGCCTGTGGATCCCCCGTGTAAGCACTTGCCATTGCATGGAAGCCCTGAAAAGCAGCTAACCGATGATGTCCTCAAGGTTCTTCAAGCTCGTGGTACCCACAACCGGCGCCGTCACTCCTGTATGCGTCTATCAACGCCTGAAGGGTACCGAGGAGGGGAGCAACTCACCCTCCTTTGCCAGGCTCCATGCGATGGCTATCTGCGCCATGCTTACGCATTTCTTCTTCGCCAGCACCTCCACGCTGTATGTCACGCTGTCAGCCTGTCTCATTGACACCATTGTGATAACAGTACGTACCGATTGACGATGTCGGGCGTGCCGGCCCAGGCCTTGTACGGCTGGGCGATCCTGGCGAAGCGGAGTATTTATGTCATACGAAGCCGCAAACACCATGAAAGACGCACATGTCAGTCTCACCACGCTTCGTCTGTGCGGAGAGCGGTCGCGTAAGCACACCGCGGCCGAGCGGGGACCAAGGAATTGCGCCGACGCCAAATGCCTGGGTGAGCTAGATAAGTCTGGAATCTATAGGGGTGCGGGGAGATTCGGACCTTGAGTGTAGGGAACATCTCGCGCTCTTCCTCACGATAGATCAGACTGTGGTGATTTTGCATCGACACGAAGGGCGTGAGCTTGTTCTGAATTGCATAGGCTGCACGTACAAGGGCATATGGTCAGTACAAATGTCTGCCTGCACCGGCTCGCGGAACGAGTTTACTTACTCTGCATGGCGTTGACTGTGAACGCGCGATATCAGAGTGGTTCGTCACTGGTGAAAAGGTGGAAGACATACACTGGTAAGTGTAGCACGAACTCATGCCGATGTATCGAACGTGGCCCGCTTTGACGACCTCATGTAGAGCTTGCATCTGTACTCCGATTAGCAGCTCAATGTCGTGTACGCGCTGAGAAACACGCTACGCACTGTCTCTTCGATCGGCGTGCCATAATCGAACCGATGGCCTATCACAAGTTACACCAACGCATCATATATGCAGGGCATGGACAGACTTACACTGAAGGACATCAATATAATCAACTTGCAGACGCTTCAGGCTCGCCTTCACAGAATCAAAAATGTGCTATGTGGTACGCAACATAGGTAGATGACTCTAATTCCGAGGTGGACGGTGTAACACACACCTTGCGGCTAAGGCCCTTTTGATTGATGATCCCCAACTCTTCAGAGTTCCGACCAAACATTCTCGTCTCATATGCCGAGGCGACGGGACAAAAGACCTTCGTCAGAATGACGAGTTCTTCGCGTGGCAATTGGAGTTCCTCGATCGCGGTTCCGAGCATGACTTCGGAAAGACCATTGGAGTACATCTATCCGTAAGTGCGGTCAGTATAACATCAGGACGTCTGCTATACTGAGGCTTACATCTGCAGTATCGAAGGTTTGAATGCCGTGGTCATAACTATCAATAGATTCAGTATTGAGGCATATGGCACTGGGTGCTCCACTCACGCATATTTTATGTGCTTATTGACTTCAGCCTGGTCGTCAATCACCCACTCAGCCCAACCCTTGCTGCCGTAAGACATGCATCCGAGGATCAGCTTCGATACTTTCAGTCCCGACTTTCCTAGACGGACTGAACGGTCATCAGCATATACTCTCAGACACGCGGATTCATACTACCATAGGGCATACAAGACTTCTTGTCGGTGGTCATGGTTGGTTTGCGTTCGAGGATCAGTCAAAGAAGGCACCTTATAGGGATGTCCTGGGTGGAGTTGTGAGTAAGTCCGAACGTAGGTTGGGAGACGAGATATGCATATATGCTTACTCGAGGCGGTGTCCGACCGCCGAGACCGTGCGGTACCACCAGACTTGGTAACAGTGGCGGAGCGGCGTCGAAGGTGGGTCCGTCACATAGTCGCCGATTCGACCAATATCTTGCTGATACTGAGTTCTCAATCGGGAAGCCCCACTCGTTGCGAAGAGTTAGCGTGAACGTGATAACTTGCAACGCGTGTGGCACCCTGCAAGTATGTTCGTATTTCCGATAGACCCACGTATCGTCTGTTGTCGTGAGGTGGGTAATGAAACCACAGAGTTGGAGGGTAGGAAGCCTTCTTGCCAGGGACCAATGTCGCCGACAGATGTCCAATGATTCTGTGTTCCATGAAACTCTAAGCCAAGGTGGATGTGGCGTAATATGCGAGGTCGTTGAAGGTACTACATCGGGAACGTGGCGTAGGCCGTTATCTGCGCTCACCAATTGAGGATGGGTCCCTTGGAACGAAAAGGTACAGGGTAGAGGTCTGGTCTAAAGTGGAATATGATGGAGGACCTGTGCTTATACTCGTCAGTTTCGCTGCATTTTCAATCAAGCACGCCGACGCACCCGAGTGAACGGATACGGAAGGATGCCTGCCGCCCGAGCGCGTACCATGGGATCGCGGCAACACCGAACATCTACCCATTAGATGTCAGCTTACGGTGGCTGTGTCCGCGTGTCAATGGAAAGACGGTTCACTTGAAGAACATCTTCTGTTCTCTTCGTCATATGCATAGAACAGGCTGTAGGGGTACCTTGTGTGTATGGAGAGTGTGAGCTTATTCTAGATCGCTTAGTCAAACCGGCTAGCCCAGTGTTCGTATATGTCAATAAGGCAATCTATGCTGAGTGTAAGAATAACTGTGTTCTTCACTCAGCTGGAGTAGAATTTTACTTATCCTACTCAGGTCGACTTGGCAAGAGAGACACGGCCAGGCACAGCCGAGTGGCCCGGCGTCTCTTCAGTAGTCCGAGTCTCACACGTGAGATATGTCCTTCGCTGCTGCCAGGCCTCGGCGCATTGCTTGCTCTCCACGCATTCAAACAACTCAATATACTGTATGCATACTGGTGATGTCAACCGTAGCTTAATACATGGGACCGACTCCCAGCTGATCATTATAATACAATGCGTCGTCATCACATAAACGTGCACCTAAGCTTTCACTTCGTTGGAGTCAATGTTTACATGTGCCCGAAGACTGCCAGCGGTTTGTAGGGCTCCTCAAGGTATTTGATCTCCTCCGGACTCAGTTCCACTTTCAGCGCACCTGTGCATCACACGAATAAGTGCTAATCAATACGTGGAGGCCACGAATGGCTCACCAATGATGTCCTCGAGATTCTTCAAGCTCGTGGTGCCCACAATCGGTGCTGTCACTCCTATATGCGCCCATCAACGCCTGCACGGTGACAAGGTAGAGAACGACTCACCATCCTTCGCAAAGCTCCAGGCAATGGCGATCTGAGCCATACTCGCCCCCTTTTTCTTCGACAGCTCCTCGACGCTGCGCATCGTCAGTTCAGCCGGGCTCTTTGACACCGTGCCAAGAATGGTCGTACCGATTGACGATCTCGGGGGTGCCCGCCCATTCCTTGTATGGCTGCGAAAACCTATTGAAGCGGGAAGTTCAGCGGACGAGGAGGGTCAAGCACAGGTAATGAACACACATGTCCGTCTCACTACGCTTCGTCTGTGCGGAGAGTGGTCGCGTAAGCACGCCACGACCGAGTGGTGACCAAGGAATTGCGCCGACGCCAAAAGCCTGCGCGAGCCACATCAGTATGGAATCCCTGTAGGTACGGAAACATTCGGACCTTGAGTGTAGGGAACATCTCACGCTCCTCCTCACGGTAGATTAGGCTGTGGTGGTTTTGCATGGAGATGAAGGGTGTAAGCTTGTTTTGGATTGCATAGGCTACGCGGGTGCGCATCAAGTCAGTGATTCTTTTCGCGTTTTCTGGCGTGCACAAAGAGTGTACTCACTCTGCATAGCGTGGACTGCGGGTGGACTGTGTTGGTATGGAACGTGAGAGAGAGTGGATGGAGACGTACACTGGTAAGCATGACACGAGCTCATTCCAATGTAGCGAACGTAGCCTGCTTGGACAACATCGTGGAGAGCTTGCATCTGCGTTATGGTCAGCGTCCCATGGCTATGTGCGCGTCAAGCACAACGATACACACTGTCTCCTCGATTGGCGTGTCGTAATCGAAGCGATGGCCTATCAAGGATATGGTTTAAGCCAGTGTACTGACAATGTGGTGACAAGCAACTCACACTGGAGGACATCGATGTAATCGACTTGCAGACGTTTCAGGCTCGCCTTGACAGAGTCGAAGATATGCTACGTGGTACGGAGAGTCAGTATATAGGTCTATTCCTGAGGTATGTGGATTGCATACCTTGCGGCTGAGACCCTTCTGGTTGATGATGCCCAACTCTTCAGGGTTGTGACCAAATGTATTCAAGTCGTACTTTGAAGCGACCGGGAAATACACCTTCGTCAGGATGACGAGCTCTTCGCGCGGTAGTTGAAGTTCCTTGATCGCATTTCCAAGCATGACTTCGGAAAGTCCGTTAGAGTACACCTGTCCAGGACCGCTCCGTCAGTCCTGATATCCACAGGATGTCCAGCGTGCCAAGACTTACATTCGCAGTATCGAAGGTTTGAATGCCGTGATCATAACTAGCGCATACATCGAGCTCTAAGTCATGAACCAACGAGAAAGGGCGACTCACGCATATTTGATGTGCTTGGTGACCTCGGCTTGGTCGTCAATTACCCACTCAGCCCAGCCCTTGCTGCCGTAAGACATGCACCCGAGGATTAGCTTTGACACCTTCAGCCCTGACTTTCCCAATCGAACTGGACGGTTATCAGTAGATGTAGATGCTCGATGACCCATGCATTCATATTACCATAGGGCATAGACTTCTTCTCGGCGGACATGGCGAATTCTGCGTTCTAGGGTCAGAGTCAAGTGAGATGGCTTTTCGTAGGTTCAAACGTCCTCGGTAAGCGTGAGTGAAAGCGGCACAACGTAGATTTGACAGGACGGAGGGTATATATACATAAGCTGATCGGTCGCGGTAGTGGTGGGTGGCATCCAACCGCGGTACCGGTAATAGCAAGCATGGTGACTCAAACGGCGGGGAAAGTGGGTCAATATACAGTTCTCGATCCAATCGTCATCGACCTCGGAAACCCGGCCTGCGCTGACGAAATGCTCGCTGAGAGGGGTTTACCCGAGAACACGGAGAAGGCAGAGGCGTCGTATGCGCGCGGCATAGCATACGTAGAGGCTGCCAACGCTAACTGGCCAATCGGCCTACTCACCGGCTGTTCGCGTGATGCAGGGTGTGTTGACAACTACAGAGGGCATCATTTACGAAGTCTTTTGGTTGTATATATATAGACTGAAGTCGTGAATGAATAGTCCGTGTCGGTCCGTGTGTTATGGCGTAAGGGGCTCGCCGAGGACATCCACCGTGCGACCGCCACGATGAATTCGCACGCCCCCTTCAAGAGAAGCCAACCAAGCTCAGGCTCATGGGTCTGGGCCACTTGCGTCGAAAGACTTGGCCAGAGAGCAGCGTATGTGGGTTGCTTGCCAGTGGATGCATCGGAACACGACTGAAAATTCAGGGCATCTGTCGCTGGCACGTCGTCAGCCTCCAAGGACTTGGCACAAAGCTTGGACATCGATAATGATGATCGTGCCTTTGCTATGCCATACCATGACATAGTAGCACATATAGTTAAACCACGCGTGCGAGCATGGGTGGGTCACCTCATCGCACGGCGCACGCAGCTCAATCTCCAAAGAGTTAGGATGAAGATGTGCCACGTGACGACGTAGTAGCGTTCGCTGATTTCCTTCGGCGAGTCGAACCTGCAACTTTCATGAACTTGGATTTCGTGTACCGAGTGCACAGCGAGGGAGAGCACTGGACGGCTGGCAAATGTGCGCACCCCTCAGCATGTTCGGAGCTCAAGTATGCGTTGACTTCGGCGTAATTTCTCGAAATTGATGGAGCCGAGAGTGCGATGCAAACTTACGTACCCGTGCGTCGCAAGAGTAGACTTCATTCTGCTTTCGTTCTTGCGCACAGGTATTAATGTTGACCGAGCGTCACATTGTTCGCAACCGGTTCCGCGACTGTGTTCCTACTTGGTTGCTCTACCTGATAACTGTCCCAATGATGTCAACTATAGCTCCTCTCGTCCACTGATGGTACCCTCCTGCGTGGTGAACATCGCATTTCCACGGAAGCCTAGCAAATACTCCATGATCTGGTAGGCCGCCTATAGAAGCTAGAGTGAGGACTGCGGCAGCGCGTCGAAACAACACGCGAACTGACCACAGGAGAGAACTCCGGGACCATGTGTCCGCTGAGTTCCACCTCAAAGTACGCAAGACCCCGCTCGTAGTGCGCAGTCCCGAGCGCGCCCATGCCGTCGACGATGAAGCTATCATTCGCGATCGGTGTCTGGAATCCTTGTTGTCCATTCCCTGTACGGTCATTTCAGCGTCCTCTCGTACTCCCACGCAGCTGCGTACGACTTACAAGTCATGCTACGATCAAGCCCAAACCCGTCAGCAAGCAGGCCACACCCACGCAAACGCCGGGAACCACGTACTTCTGGAGCGCAATCCGCGTGCCCTCGCTGATGAGCACAAAGTCCGCGAGACCGTGCACGATCACCGCGCGCTCGCTCTTCTCGATCACGTTCGGAAGCACGCTGAAGACGGGCGGGAGGCTGTTGTCGCCGTCAGGGAAGACGTTGATGTTCGAGCACTCAGTCCAGTCGACGTCGAGCGGCGCGTGGATGGCCGCCTTCACGTCGTCCCGGTTGAAGTACAGCGGTAGCGTTTGCGCCTGCTCGAACGACCCCGGGAATCCGAGTACGTCCCATAGGATCGGCCACTGTCAGGAGGCGCAGACATATCAGTGGAAGCGAGACTTGTGAGAACGAGGTAGGATTCACGGTGTCAAAGATGCGGTAGATGTTGAATGCCGGGTTCACGGCGAGCGCGGCCTCGAAGATAGCATCCCATACGTCACACCCCGGGTCCGCCTCGACGCTCGTGCCGGGCAGCGGGAGAAGCCCGTTTGGCGGGTAGGTGAGATACTTGTCCGTGTAGTCCGCGTAGTTGCACTGTGCAGCGGTCGCGTCGAGCTCGGCCATGAAGGTGTCGTTGAAGGCGAAGACGTGGCGGTACTTGTGCACGAAGTTCACGGCGGGGATCTGCTCTTGGACGACATCCCACGAGAGCGACGCTGCATGGACGAGCCAGTGTTCAGCGTTGTTGGACATAGTGTAGAGGGTGAGTGCTCACGGTCTGATATCCAGAAGCCTTTGAGGTTGAGCTCAAGCGCATCGGGATTCTCGTAGATGTGATTGGCAATGTCTATGAGAACAGGTTAGTCCACAAGAATCGGCGCATATACTCAGGTTGCTGACAAGGCACGTATGTTCCAGCATACTACACTTGCTACATGAGCTGCAAGATGCAGAGAAGCAACAGAAGACGTACACTCTCCCCTGTGGTGTAGAAGTTCTTCCCCTTGAGTTCAGAGAAGACTTCGAGGAACTGTTGCAGAAATCCAACGAGCTGTTCGGCAAGCTGGTATTCGTTCTGATGGCCATTCCCAATCAGCGGGCTCCCAGGAAACAGAACGGAGACGCATACCTCGATGTCCGGAACACCCTGCGAGAAACCGGTTCCGACAGGCTGGTCGATATAGATGACGCTAGAGAGATTGGTCCAGCTCTGAGGGTTCGGGGTGGGCTTCGCTTGCCCGTGGGACCATGAAAATGGCTACGAGGTCAGAGTCCGCCGTTACTTGAGCATTGTTCCACACGTCCTCAAGGACTTGGTGACACACCCCGTTCTCCTGCAGGAGACCTTCCATGGACGAGCATCCAGGGCCGCCATTGATCCTGTACTCGCAGGATTAGCGCTCGACAAAGCTTATAGATGCAGGGAGGAAGATAACCGTACCACATAACGAGGTCATCGAGACTGCCTTGCGGTCCAGGAGGGAAGAACCAGAAGAAGAGCTGTCCGGTTCGCTCAGCCCCGTGGAAGAGTCCGTATCATCAGAGACGCATACCTGACGTGTCTCGTTCGTGTTGTTGCTGATGGGGAGGAGGCCCGCCCAGCTTGGACCAATGTCCCAGTCAACAAAGGGGATGTTCGAGCCATTCACCCAGAACTCTACGGCACCACCCGCTGGTGAGCAAACGACCGCCTGAGCTGAAGAGAGGACGCACCCGAGGCCTTGGGGTTGGAAAAGGTGATGTTCTTGACAGTGCCCGGCCCGCCCGCGACGGCGTCCGTGCGGGGCAACGCGACGTACCTGCTCGCCGCGTGCGCCTGGTGCTCGCGCAGCTTGTGCATCGGCATCATCTTCTTCGCGTACACGCCCACACCCCCGCACAAAGCGGCGAGTGCGACGGCGGCGCGCGTCCACGTCGAGAATCGCATGCCAGCAGAGGCGTGATCCCTAGCTCAGCACAAACAAGCTATCCACCAGACGGATTTGGAGAATGGATGAGAGCGATGCGTGTCTGGGTGGGACTCGCACCGCGTCTTTATATACCGCGGGATTGCACTGCAGCATGCGGAGCTTGCGCCGCACCACCCGGTGCAGGTGCTTCGGGGATGATGGGATGTGGAGGCGGGGGAAACATTGGCTGCGAGGGCATGAGAAGGAGCGAAGAAGCTGAGCCGCGGGCAGTGCGGCGCCGTGGGTGGCCAACGAGCGACGCCCGCCGCGGGGTTTCAGACGATGCTCGGTTGCCACTGTCGACGCTGCGTCCGCGCAGATCTCCCGTCTCGATTCAAGTCCATCACCCGCGCGCACTACTGAGGCGAGCGTCGATCACTCAGCACATCCCCGAGTTATTCCCAAAGGCAGTACCTCGAGTAGTTGCACCATGTCAATGCTGGCTGCGTTTGGCCGGCAAGGCGGAGCAGGAAAGGGGCCGAGCCTTCCGCAATGCTGAAGAAGGGAGGGTGCACATGCTCCCGAGATTCAGCCACCGGACGAGTGCGGGTACCAGGAGCGAGACCTTGTGAGGCATCATCATGATGCCTCCATATGTATCACTCAGTTCAGGTGGAGAGTACCGAGCTGCGTGCAACACAGTGCCCCAGCATACGAGCAGAGACGAGGTATTCTCTGTTGAAGGGCTGAGTAGGCCCCGAGAAGGTGGCAAAGGCGCACGAGGGACCGCATGCAACCTTCGCCGGTTCTACCAATGACCCGGTGATGCATTCCAGTCAACATTCGCAACGCACGTTACCTATTGTTCCCAATGCTTTTGCAAGGACACCTGCACGCGACATCCCTTTACAAAGGTCTCAGTCAGCCATGCCAGAATTCAGAGAAACTGCTATACTGTCCTTGCGAAGCGGAGTTCCATTCCCCAGCATTCTCAGCGAACCCGGTTCGCAGAGATCACACGCACAGAAGAAACAGCGATAGATAGTCTGTCAGAGGAGCATACACAGAAGTCTGTAGATGAAACAACAGGCGCGAGCAGGCAGGTATAAATATCGTGAACGCGTGGCATTATGTCTCATTCCGTCTCCTCATCAGTGGTCCCGCGACTTCCTGCCGGGCACGCATCGTCAGCATGTCTTCATGATGACGTACGAATCCCGGACACACCTATACTCTCCCTCGGCAGCAACGCTCAGCTCCTCCAGCTCGCCCTGGACGGTTGAGAGGGCCTCAGCAGCGGTTGCGTAGTAGATAAGCTGCGCCTTCGCAAGCTCGTGCAAGTCCTTCAGAGGCTCAGGCTGGGGGCGAGCACTGTCAGTTTGAGGTGGGTATGGTCCAGCAAGCAAGACATACGTTCTCCAGAACCGCTTTCATGAGCGTGATAGCAACCTCCGTTTTCTGCACGAGGTCATCCTCTGCATTCTCGACCTCAAGACGGGCTGCCTCCTGTCTGGAGGGGCTCGCATTCTTCAAGCTGTAAATAGAGCTTCAGCTCCCCGGCGCGAGCGCAGCACGCATAGCACGCTGACCTCTGCTTCGCGGAGTCGAGCTCCAACCGGCTCACGCGGACAGCCTGGCGAGCCTTCATTGCGACGGCGATGCTCGTCGAGAGCGTCGTCTGCCAGGGTTGCAAGAACTGCGTGCGGATCGCCTGGTCCTGCTGGACGCGTGCGTCCGCGATCTTCTCCCAGGCCCCCGCATACGCGCCGATCGCGGTGCGCAGCTTCTCTTCGCCGCCGCCGGGGCTCGTTTGGAGCGTCTGCGCGGCGGTCGTCGCGGCGCGGCCGATGGCATGGGGCAGCGTCTTGTGCTGCGCGGCGGGCGGGGTGACCGGGGCGGGCGTGGGCGCGACACCTTTGAGGTTGTGCGCGGCGAAGTTCGTGATGCCGTGTCCGATTGTCGTGCCGAGCTCAGTGAGGCTCTCTTGAATCTGTGTCGGGTAGTCGTACGTCTCGCTCTCGTACACCTTCGTCACCCTGTGGGAGGCGCAGGCCGCGCGTTGGACATGGGTCAGCGGAAGACGCGCGGCAGACGTACTTGAGCAGGCTGAGGTGGACCTGGCGGAGGTTGTCGACTCGCGCCTCGAGGTCCTTGTATTCTATGCACGTATGCGCATGTCAGTGAATGCGCCGACCAATCACTCGCACTGCGTACCTTGCGGGAGTTCGGTGATATCGTCCGCAGCCACCTGGCCAATGCGCTCTTTCGTCGCCTGGACGGTGGTGCTGAAGCCCTTCGCCAGCTTGTTGGCAGACTGGCCGAGGTTGAGGCCAGCTAGGCCGGCTTGCAGCTTTGTCCACTGGTCCATGGCGGTGTTACAGAGGATGAGAGCAGGAGGATTGGGGCTTGGAGTGAGAGACGAAGGGTGAGGTGTATGATATACAGGCCGCAATCAATGCGGTGCCGTACACGCTCGCTCGCAGCACAGACGCGGTGTTTGAGGGCCGCGCAGCCCGCGCCTTGTCCAGATGGGTGTCCGGGGTCGTGTCGCCTCCTCCACAGGCGAGACGCGCCGCGACGCTCCTCTCTACCGAGCCACCACCATCCCTCGCACCCGTGTTACTCTCTCCAGAGTCCTCCAAATGTAAGGAGACATCATTCCACTGTTGATTCACTTGACTGAAAGCGTGCTGACGCGCATATAGCGACCCAACACGCGACAAAATGCCTCAAAGCGGCCTCTCGTTCAGCTACTTCGGGGCAACCTACGCCACTCCGGGCATCTCGCCTGGCGTACGCCCTACCCTCGGTTTGCGCAACAGCCTCGCGGACTGGGACTCTGACCTGTATCTCTATGAAGCCTCGCGAAATGACCTTCTGTCACCGTACAAGGATGTGCTGAAACTCTCGCCGTCTCCCCTACTAGGCTTCCCGTCGAGCCAGTACTCGAGCTTCGCGACTAATTCCTGCTCTTCTCCTTCCACTCCTCTGCAAGCTCTGTTCTCGTCCCCTGGTGCTATATGGACTACAGTCAACTCCTCTGTGTCGCCTGTTCACCGCTACGGAGTACGCTCGCTCTCTAGGAGTGCAAGGCACAAGAGACCTGAGGCCGAGAATGCGTCCACTATCCCCGAAAAGAAAATCGAATCTCTCCTTACCTATACCGCTACGCAAGAACGAAGGCCTTCCTTGGAAGAGTGCTCCGTCATTGGATCTTCCTCGAATCTGATCTCACCGGCCTCCTCTGCGCTCTCCTCGATGTCTACTTCTCCCTACCAACGTACCTCTGACACACCTCAGCCGTCTTTGCCTGGCCGCAACTCCTCCCCGGTGAAGCCATCTCATGCTGCTGTATCTACCCCGCCTCCGGCGCCGAAATCTGCGGCCGTCGACAGCGCAGATAGGCGTGCTATGCGTGAAGCTCTGGGACTGCGCTATAACACCCGTGCACGGGGACTTAATCGACTCGCTGCGTTGCCGTCTGCCTCTTCCCAGCCGCCGAGAATCTCCCGCAAGAGACCTATCCAGGACCCAGAACCGGAACGCCTTCAAGCCCTTCCTCCTCGCAAAAAGAGGAGGCCTACCCAGGCCTCAAGCGACCCCGAAGAGCATTCAGCTGGAACAGCTTCCACCTCGCAGGATGCAAGTATTGAAGTCCCTCTGCGTACCTTTCCCCATCAAATTCCCATCCACCCCGAGTTCCCCCTATTCTACAGACGTTTTGCGGTGGTTTCTTACCTAGAGAAAGATACCCCGAAGTGAGTTTAGTCGTCGTAAGTAACATGCTGGATGGCTGGACGTGTCCCAGGTACGCAAAGACTAGAGGTCTCTCCGACGCCACCTTCAATCCGCCGCGCGATGCCTTCGACCTGTACACCCCTCGCTTCGTCAAGGGACGGGGTACTACCAAGGTATGTATCCATGTCGCCTCAAGCATCTGCCGCTGAGACATGTGAAGGTGGGCCTGTGCCCATGCTGCATGGAGAGCCGGAGCCGAGGAGGCGAAAACAAGAAGCTCTGGCTGTCCACGAAATTCTCTGCGTTCAAGTAGTACGTCCAGCCCTGCACTGCCAGATATCACATCCTCAGTGCCTCACCCCATGCGCAGAGTGACCTGCTTTCTTCCATTTGTCTGCCGTTTCATTGTTCCGTATCCCTCGCAGTTATCACATGCAATATGCCCACGGTACGTTGCCCTCATGTCTGCGCTTTCCTGAGGCTCACTTAGAGCAGGCATCTCCGCCTCGACGGGCCGCCCGTTCTCACCGCCGACCGCGTTCCGTACCATCCAACGCACGAATGTCGGCAAGCTTGAGAAGAGTGAAATGATGCAGGGCCGGTGTCACAAGTGCAAGAAGTGGGTAGCCGTTGAGGGCATCAAAGACGTCCCTACCAAGGTCAGGCCCCGTTCCCCCGCTGTTCTGGCATCCTCTCGCTTTGTTACTCTGTACAGATGCGCTAATACACCGTGAATAGGTCAAGGAGATATACTGGTAGGTTGGCGTGCTACTTCATGGACAGAACGCGTGTAAAGTGAGATCGTCGACTGAACTGATAATGTTGTAGGTGGAAACACGCGGCAGCGTGCCACCAGGGCTCGACGCTGGACGGTGAGACACATATCTACATTGAGGACGACATATACCGAGTGGCGGTGGAGGCTGAAGCGGATGAAGACGCCGTTGGCGAGTCGGACTGTGACTCGGAAGGAGACGAAGACCTGGCTGCTTCGTGATTGTCATTCTGTGTTCATCGTCTGCTGCACTGTGTAGGGAAAGAGACTATTGCAATCGATGCCGCTGTCGCTGTAGATTGCGGTCCAGCGGTCCTCCAAGATGTCTTGGTGTGAATAGACATGCATTTACAGATCCTTCAAGCGTCTAAGTGCACGGCTTCGCGTTCCATCATCTGATTCACTACCATGCCTATAGCCTCTGATTCCATCCGCAAGGGTGAGATGGGCGTCGCCGTTGATTAGCAATATATTTGTGAGCGTGTAACCCACACTTGAAAAGAACAGGTTATACGATCAAGGTACGTTGAACTGTACTAGAGTTGAGTGTGCTTTGCTTACAGCCCCGGCATCCCTCGATTTGTCCTTGACACGGAAGTAATTGGTAACATATATCGGACTCACAATAGCCATCTTGCCGCATTGAGCACGCAGATCACCGTGCTGGTCGCGGAGGACCCCACGACGTGTTCACCGTCAGGCTTCATCTCTTCGGTTCAGCCGGGCATATCGCTGCCGGACTGAAGACTTGACAATGGCCTCCGAACGAAAAGACTGAGAGGCTAGCGCATCTGGACAGAATTACGAGCTCGGGACCACGCATCCTCATCAGCTTCAAGGAGTCCTTGTCTTGCGCGTCCGCGATCAGCACGCGTACTCGTTTACAGTTCTCCGGAAGCTGTACAAGCACAGGCCACTGTGAGTTCCGAGCTGCGGACGAATAGGAACGGTACTCACAGAATGGGTATGTTTCAACAACGCAATGGAGGATGCCCCGGGCGTCCAACTGGGGCATGCGCGCACGGAACCATTTCTCCCAGTGCTTGTGGACACGATGAATGCGTGGCTCGTCGCGGTTAGTCTTGTATCCGAACCTCCATACGATCTGCAGCCCGTGCCGAGGAAGAACACTTGCGAAAGCGGCGTGTGCGATGCCATCGTCGAGTAGAGCAAGTGCACTACCCCAAGCTCTAGAACGGGGTGGAGACTCCACTTGCCTTTGCTGGAGTGTGCTGTACGTAGTGGGGTTATACAGATTTGGCTCGCTGCACCAGAAGGTAATGCCAATTTTTGACAGTATGGTCGAGGTCACTGTAGACAATATCTGGTTGATCCCCTGAGGAGTTATCGGATGTCCATCCTGTGGCCCACTGAGTTGTAGGGACAATGTTTCCATGAAAACCTGACGAGATAGAGAAAAGCACGGATGGTCTTTCAATTGTACTATTCGGTGAGCTACGTGACAACTCAGTGACGAGTTGTACTTACCACTAGCATCAACAGTACTGCGGAACACGCTGTAGTCGACGTCATACAACACGATATCACGAAGAGTATCGCTGTGTGCGTCGAGAAGCCGTTGTTCTGCCTCGCCAGCAGTGTAGCCCGTATCTCCCTCCCCGGACTGGGGGGTGAGCGATTTGCAGTGATATGACAATATGAGGCGTTCCACCGAGGAAACGGCACTCATCTGAGCCAAGGTGTAGCACACGCCCTGGTCGCATGTAAGCAGTATGACCTCGCGTAGATCTCTACATCCTCGGGGGAGGCGTCCCAGGCGGTTCCAACGCTGGAGCCGGACCACTGTGCAATGTAAGGTATAGAGATTTGGGAGGGCGGAGATGAGTGCTGCGAACTGTGAGGACGTTGCGAACGTCACTCGGGTGAGCTGGAGACATATGATGCCCGTATAATACAGAGGTAGGCACCAGAGGCCGCGGAGGTGAATGCGGTCGGATGCACAGATGAAGGCGTCGAAAAGCTCGAGTGTCTTGAGAGCCCATGGTGGTTGTCGCGCGAACATGAGCAGGAAGGTGTTGAAATGAGGGACGGCTTGGTGGTGGTACAAGGAGCCCCGAATGTTGACGTGGGTGATTGGCCGCGGGACATTACATCCGCCATCGCGGTGGAGCTCCGCGACTTGGCGCGGAGAAGACAGTGTCCATGCGTTGCAATGATGAGCACAACGAGCATACCACGAGCTGCATACGGAGGAACAGACACGAAAGGTTTGTGGCCAGAGGTCTAGATCGTAATAGTGGCAGTCGTAGTAGTGCAGGCGTATACCACGAGGATAGCGTCGCGCTTCAGACGCGACGGCGTCGATAATCATGATGTAGAGGTCCATAGGGAGGTTGGGTTGGGAAGTGGAGAGCGACGCATTGTCCTGGCCCGTGTCGATTTGCAAACTACGCACGCTTCGTTGCATGTTCAAGAGTGTCCACTGGCCGATCTGATGGCCTATGTCAAGAGAATCAGCGGAAGTTGGAACTCAAGTTGAACATAAGGTGCTGTCACGCTCAATCCGACGGAGACGCGTACCACAGTATACATAGGCTCACTGGCCCACTGTTCACGAGAATATGTAGAAGCGGGGTGAGACGACGCAAGTGATATCGTTGGTCTATATACCCCACACGTGTCATGATGCAACCGCACAGTCCCCACAGCCGGCACTGGTCTCAGAGTGATGTCATCCATTGTCAAGTTACATAGCAAATGTCAGTCTTCAAATGTACGGCCGGGCGAGGCAAGAAGGCAGGACGCTATGATCATGATGAATTGCAGGTGGGAGCACCCAACGGTGGCGTGTCACCACTCAGGCTGGGGCTCGATACTCGACGAGGAGATGCACGTCTCAGACATCGAGAACGACGTGTGTGACCGAGCGGAAATCGTGGATGAAGACGCTGCTGGCGAATGTGGCTCGGCGGAAGCGGATGTAGACTGGGCCGCTTCGATCATCATGACAGTCATGTGCTTTTGTTTTCTGAGCCCCCAAGTCTGTGTCTGTACGTCGTAGACTCGGAGCCTGTGTCCTGAAAACGGCCGTCAGCACCTTCGTTACTGCACTTTCATGATCTGCCATCATGAAGTTTCACAATTATGTATCACGAACAGCCACAATACGGTGTACCTCTTCCGAAAAAGTAATGATGTACCATACGTCATGGCATACTCATAGGTTCGACACAAACCCCTCACGTGGCCGAGCATCTACATCCATTGGCGACAACTTGAACGGCCCCGCGGGGGCCTGGCTTCAGCCTCATGCTTCCGACGGTGATCGAGAAGAGCGAGTGCGCCGTGATCGTTTACTACCCGATAGACCTTGTGCTCAAGAGCGAGGGCGCGCAAATCGCCCTCAAAAATAGTAGGTAGTCTTCACTTCATCGTCGATGGGATCGGCGTACTTGGGACTTTGCATCGAATTTGCACTATCCAGCGGGGTCTTGCATACATAGAGGTTGGGGTAGGGGATGATGGATGATCCTGGGGCTCTCTTTGGTGTGTTTGTGCATTTCTTCTATATTTCCTCAGGCGTCACTCTGGCTTCTCGATCGGTCAATGGTGCTACCTGTTGTCAGGCGTTCTGCATGAGTATGCGGCTATATACAGTGTTATGAAGATACTAACCATCTACGAGCGTACTGCTTGACATCGCAGTTTAATATCCCTTGTCGAGCTGCATGGGGCATGCAAGAATGTAACCATGCAGCCCAACGTACACGTTCCTCGGAGAGGTCTGCTGGGGGACCCTTGGAGTGGTGGACCAAAACCCAAGTGAAATGGACGCCGTTCAGTGGCGTTTTGGCGAAAGCTTCCGAGAGAATGCTGTCTATCTTTGCGAGTGATTGAGAGTTTGGAGGCGTCTCTTGGGTGGACGAGTCCATCGGCACAGTCTCCACGGAGATATTCACTTTGCAAGTACACTTGGCGTGGTCACTGCTGTATCCAAGATCTGGGTGACTGTGTAGAGATTGTTACGCTCGGTGGCCTGAGCGTCACAACCTAACCCTTCAGGGTTCCTATCAATCAATAGTCAGTAAGGTCGTTCGTGCTCTTTAGCGAGCGAGGGCGATCGAGGGACGTTGAGGAGAAGATCTCCTGAGTCGAGCAGGTCGGGCTCAAGGCCAGTGAGGACGAAGAACTGAATGAATCAGTAGGTCGAACTGAGGTTCGACCTCCTACTGCTATGGCTTTATATACATGAGGGTTAAGGGCAGGAGTATCCGAGAAGGGGCCAATGAGGAAACAGGAATAGGAATGGTACGACTGTCCAGGTTACGCTGAGTAAGTCGTCAGGAGTGATGTGGGGTTGGGCCCACATAGAGGTCCGATATCTGAGTCAGAGCATAAGAGTAAGCAATGAAGAAAAGAAATATTCGCCCGCGATCACGTGTCCACCGTTATCGTAACAGTACCCCCTTTGTAAGGTTGACGTCCTCGGCAATCATCCTTTAAAACACATCGTCGTCGGTGTTATACCCTGGTTCCCCGAATCGAGGAGGGGATTCGCCAATCGAGATGTGGTCCGGGAGTTGATCCCAATATTCGTCCGAAGAGTGATTGCCCCGCACGTTAGGCTCGCCTCGAGGAACAGGGATCAGTATCCCGCCTTCTTGCCCGAGGTATACGATTCGTGCCACCTTGACATCTGCTCGTCCATCATAGAGATAGATAATGGTGCCGGTATCGAGTGGGTATAGGAGCATCTCTTCGAACGCATAGCTCGATGGTGGTCGGTCCCGGTTATGCGTCATCGGGTCATTGCTGCTTCCTTCTATGACCCACTCTTCTCCTACCAAAAGGACTCGCCCTATGGTGACATTGGAGGAAACGAACTTGACGTGCACCCCGATATTGGCTCCTTCATCTTCTCTATCCAATCGGATGACGGGTTCAAGCGCCCTTTCTCGTACGCGGTTGGCGTTATGTCCCCTATGGTCAGAGTTGTTTTCCCAAGGGGAACGAGGGCGTTCGCGGCGTCGGTGACGAAAAACGATGGGTGTGGGTGAGGGAGATGGGGAAGAACGTCGACTCTGATTATCCGTGTGGTATGAGGGTGGCGGGTTATCCGAATCTTCGGTTGGTGCATTCATCCGAGATGTTTGACTTGCGGCTAGACCGGCGGCGATCGCGGCGAGACGTTTTACTTTCCGAATGTGATTCACATTGTCGAATGCGGGTCCCTCCCGGAAGAGTTCGTTTGCTCGGGCTCGAGCCTCCTCGTAAGAATCGAATCGTTCAACGTGATGGTAGTGGTAGTGCTGGGTGAGGTGTCTGACCCGACTATGGTCGTTGAAGATTCCGCGGATTCTTCCAATGTAAACGACCCAAGTAGTGCTTCGAGGTCGAGTAGCCTCGGCTCGTCTAATCTGAGCAGAGATAGGGGAGAGGGGACGGAGGTGTTCGGGACGATCTCGGGAGCGTGGAATACCGAAGGATTTAATTGTGGCGTCAGCAGCCACGGCGAGCATATGGGTGTTGTGATCAGAGGTGACGGGAGCGTCACGGATGATGGAGGCAAGAGGGCGGTATCCTGGAGGTATCCCCGTACGTTGGTCGACGTTGGGGCAATGCTCGGGAACGTGTCCTGGGGCAGGTCGATCGCACTTTCGGCAGCGATACTCCGGGCAATCGATATGGCGGTGGGGTAAGGTGGGCGTAGTTGCCGAATCGATGCATTGCAAGCACGGAGTAGATTCTTTAATGAGTAGATCGACCGTATCACGCTCGTCAGGGGGAGCTCGTTGAAACGAGAGCTCGCCTCCTGTCTGTTCGAGACAGTTGTTGGCACGAATGATCTGGGCGAGGCGTGCCTTGTTCGCTGTCGAGACGGCCTCACGGAACCCCTCGACAGCGCGGTCTCGAAACCGCTGGATGTGTTCCATCGTGTCACGGTAGAGTCTTTCGTAGACAGCGATATCGGCGTAATTTTCCAGGACTTCGGCAAGAGCCCCTAGGGCGTCCCGCTTCTCCTGTGGCTCGAGGTCAGCATTCTCGATAATCCGTTTAAGCTGATCATGTGGGGAGAATAGGATGAAAGCCAGGACATCCCAATCAATATGGAGCTGCTGTGCGAGGGCCTGCTGGTGGGTGGGTCGTGTGGGGTTTTGGACTGGAGCGGCGGGAGTCGATGTGTTGGTAGACATTGCGAAGAGAGTAGTCGGTCGCTGGGGAGGCGGTTGACTGGGGAAGGTTAGAGATTATGGGTCCTCTTATATGCTTGTAGGACCTGTTCTCCGGTTCCGGCAAAGTTGTCCTCCGGTTCCAACGTGTCGTCCGTGGGAGAATACCCTTTCCATCTAACCTTATATAGTATCTATCCGTTGCGCTTCTTCCGATGTCCGACGATAGCTTCGACTTCGTATGATTCTCCCTGTTCTAGAATGTCAGGCGGAGGTCGGGGGTAGTTCGGTCCGTGTTCTTCTGTTTCGTTATATGGGGATAGAAGGGCGGCGTGGAAAACTGGGTGAATGCGCCATTTCTGCGGGAGGTCAAGTTCGTAGACTCCGTGACCCATGACCTTTGTAATTGCAAATGGTCCTTCCCGTTTGGCCTTTAATTTCCGATTGACGTTCGGGATTCGGAGATTTGAGCCGTCCAGCCAGACCATTTGCCCCTTTTTGAACGACGGTGTCTTGGCCTTCACTCTTCGTTCGATGACCTTCTGCGCAGCTTCCATCGCATATCGGGCTTCTTCCCTAGCACGTTGCATTTGGTCGATGCGTTCTCGTGTTTCAGGGTTTGATGTTCGCTCCGTTACGTGGGGAATTGCTCGGGGTTCGTATCCCATCATGGCGTAAAAGGGGGACATCCTGATGGTCGAATGTGGTCGGGAGTTATGAGTGAACTCAGCATCAGGAAGGAGGAGGTCCCAGTCCAAGGGGTTGTTAGCAGCGAAGATGCGAAGGTAGAGTTCCAATTCTTGGTTGACTCGTTCTGTCTGTCCGTCTGTCTGCGGATGATAGGCGGTGGACATTGCCTGATCGATCCCAAGCTTCTTGCACAACTCTACCATGACCTTTGAGGAAAACTGAGGTCCTCGATCCGTGATGATTCGTTCGGGTAGTCCAAATCGTCGGTAAACGTTCTTGTGGATAAGGTCCGCTGTTCCCGTTGCAGTAATTCCATCCGTGGTTGGCGTAAAAATTACCCCCTTCGTACAGTCGTGGTCCACCGCGACTCCAATAGAATTGAATCCTCGCGGGGTGAGCGGTAGTCCCGTGATGTAGTCGAATGTCATCGTAGAGAATGGGACTGCGTTCGTTTGTGGCGGTATGGGCATGAGCGGAATGGTAGTCGGGTGTGTGTTCGGTTTGCTCCGCTGGCAAACTGCACAACCCTTGACGTATCTCGCAATAAATTGGCCCATCCCTGGCCACCAGAAGTCGCGCTGCACAAGGGTCGTTGTCTTGCTAATCCCAGGATGTCCGGCAGACGGGAGTTCGTGATATAGGGTTACGACGCGTCGTCGCAAGTCCTTATTCATTGGAACGTAAATCCGGTCTTGGTACCATATGAGAGCACCGTCAGTTTGCCAGTCCTCTAGTGATGTTCGCGCTGGTGCTGGTCCTTTTCCCTGTAAGGCTTGGATCGCCTCCAGTACAATCGGATCACGCTCGTGTTCCCTCTTGATGTCCTCCAGTAATGGGGCATTAATTGCTCGTGCGACGAGGTAGTGGGGAATCATTGTGAGGTATTCATTTGCGTCACCGACATGTTCATCTTGCCCAGTTAGCCGTCGAACGAATGCCTGGTCCGGTATCATGACAATATCCTCGTTGTCCGACTTTCCGTCGTCGTGGTCTGGTCGACGGGATAAAGCATCTGACACGATCATTTGACTCCCCGGGACGTGTACGAGCTCGTAGTCGAATTGCGACAGATAGAGTGACCATCGGGCTTGGCGGCGGTTCAGTTTCCGTGCTGTTCGCCAGTACGTAAGGTTTTTATGGTCCGATCTGATCTGTAGGCGATGTGGGCTTCCCAGAAAATGATGCTCCCATGTCTCTAATCCCCTTATGATGGCAAGCAGCTCGCGGTCATAGATTTGGTAATTGCGCTCAGCTGAATTCAGGGATTGGGAGATGAATCCACATGGGTGCATATCCCCGTTCGGGTCTGCCTGTAGGAGTACCCCTCCAGTTGCGAAGAGGGATGAATCGCACTCGAGAGCGAACGGTTTGGCGTTGTCGGGAATTCTAAGGGTAGGGGCTTTGACGAATTCGCTTTTAAGGTCATCGAATGCCGATTGCTGCTCATGGTCCCAATGCCAGCGCACATCCTTCTTCGTGAGGTCTACCAGGGGTCGTACTCGTTCGGAGAAGTGATGGATAAACCGTCGGTAGAAATTGGCAAATCCCACGAATGATCGAACCTCCTTGACACTTCGAGGTGCGGGCCATTTGGTGACTCCTTCGACCTTGATGGGATCCATGGCGAGCTGACCGGGTCTCAGTATGAGTCCCAGAAATTCCACTTCCGGTACATCGAAGTAGCATTTCTCTGGTTTCAAGTACAAGTCGTTGTCGTGCAATCGTTGGATTACTCGGCGGGTACGTTCCTTGTGGATCTCGGGGTCGGATGAGAAGATCAAGATATCGTCCATGTATATCACCAGCCACCCTTCGTTCAGCATATCTGCGAATATGGTGTTCATCATTCGCTGGAATGTCGATGGGGAGTTGCATAAGCCGAAGAACATGACCAAGGGTTCGAATAGGCGTGGTGGTCCGCCATCCGTTCCGGGTACCGCGAAAGCCGCTTTCCATTCGTCTCCCTCTTTGATTCGGACGTTGTTATACCCTGCGCGTAGATCCATCTTAGTGAAGATGGTCGCGTTTTTGAACTTGTCCATGAGGTCAGAGATGAGCGGTAGCGGATATCTATCCTTGATTGTGTTCTCGTTCAGGGTCCGATAGTCTTGACACGGTCTCCAACTTCCATCTTTCTTAGCGACGAAAAAGAAAGGGGAAGCGATGGGTGATTTCGATGGCCGTATATAACCTTTGCTTTCGTTCTCAGATATGAACTTATCCAGCTCTACCCTTTGTGCAGGGTTGAGCGGGTAAACCTGAGTCTTCATTTCTGAGAATCCAGGTTTGAGATTGATTTCATGGTCGTATACGGTGTGTGCCGGGAGCCGTGATGCCGTTCCTTTGTCGAATACCGGTAGTAGATCATGAAGGTAAGGAGGAACCATCTCCTCTAGTGGCCTTTCCTTTTTCTTGGCTGCCTCCGCAGCCGCGAGTTCCGTGGCTGTGGTCACTTTTCCGATGGTTAGAGATGTAGCGACATATATTCCCCCTGTTGATCTGGTGATTCGATGGATCGTCCGCTTTGGATGGTGGACATATTCGAATTCGTAGGGTAGGTCTGACGTTAAGGGAGCTTCCGTTCGATTGGCCGTTACCAAGTAGTTTCCGTTAGGGTGGTATGAACATAGGAACTCCTCAGGGTCCAGGTCTTCCGTCATTCGCCTGATCTTCTCCTCATATTCCTGAGGATCTTCATCAGGTAGCATGGGTTCCTGAGGAATGGGATCAAGGGGTTCATCAAGGATGTGGGGTTCTGGAGGCATGTCCGGCAGGGTGAAATTCAGTGCCTCAGATTCGGATAGTTCAAGGTTCGAGGTTCGTCGCAGACTGATGGCTCCAGTGTCCCAGTCGATTTCGGGGTTTAATTCGTTCAACCATTGATAGCCCAGTATAATGTCCTGACTGCCAATGTCAGCGACGTAGGCAGTGACTTGATGTTCCTCTCCTCCAAATGAATAAGGAATCTCCACCGTGTATCGGATGCTTCCCTTCTTGTTCGGAGTGTCGTCCACATTAAAGACTGGGATGGGTCGTGCTAGCTTCTTCAAAGTGAGGCGAAGTCGGATTACTTCCCGTGGGTGGATGTACGTCTCCATTGCTCCGCTGTCGATAAGGGCCAGGATCGTGACGTCTTTCTTCAGTCCATGCACAGTAATAGGAGCATAAAGTGATCTGGATTTCGTAACTCCTGATACTGTTACATGTGCAATGGACAAGGTTCGTTCGTTGGGCTCTGACTGCGTCACCACGTCTTGCCCGGTCAAAAATCCTTCTTCGCGATCATGTCGAAAAATTCGGCCTTCTCTTCAGATGAGAGTTCATCAAACAGGGCCCCGATGCGAGCCTTGAGGTTCCCTTGGTTGCTTCCGCCTCCTCTTCCTTGGCGCTGTCTGCCTTTCTCAGGGCATTCTCGAGAGAGATGTCCCTTCTTGTGACATCTGAAGCATAGTCCACCCTCGACGTGTCGTTTTCGCTCCTCTTGGGACATGCGATCAATGTCCATGGGTTCATCCAATCGCCCACTCCCTCGTCCAGTAGGTTCGTAGTGAATTCCTCGCTGCTGGGCATCCAACGTGGCAGCGAGGTCGTACCATCCTTGGATAGTGGTAGGAAGAGGGGAGTGCGACAGGATTTGTCGGAGGAGATTGGGGCGAAGGGCACGTTTGAATTGAAGAATGAGGTTTGCTTCGTTTTTCTCATCAAGTTGTTTGGCTCGGGCAGCCAAGGTTTTGAACTTGGCGATGAAGGCGCTGGTAGGGGTCTTTCCCTGAACTAATTCAATGAACTGGTCGTAGGCGCGTGCGTGGGAGTTGTAGTCTGGGAATGCGGATTTCAGTGCTTTTTTGAAATCCTCCCACGTCGCAAATCGGTTCGTTCCTCTGGCAGCAGCGGTCGCTTGTTCGATGTGGTGAAGATCAATCCACCACCCAATTGCGTTCCCCTCCATGCTTGAGATAGCGAAGGCTATCTTCCGTTGATCCTCCGCTCCATCATTTCCTGTTGCAACGAAGTAATTCTCGATCCTTTGTAGGAATGGTTCGACGTCATGGGGTTTGCCTTCGAACTTGGCGGGGGCAGGGATGTCGAGTTTCGAGGCGGAGGTTGTTCGGGATGTGGGGGTGGTGGTGGTTCGAAGGGCCTGCAACTCTGCAGTTGCCGTTCCGAGGTTCTGCTGCAGTGCGGTAATTATTGCTTCCTTTTGAGCAAGCCTTTGCTCAAGCTGGGTGAGTCGTTCAGTGATGTTAGCCATGTCGAGTAATTCAGATAGTCGTTCGTCGAGTTGTCTGGGTTCTTCGGGTGGGTCACGAAAACTTCCAATGGCCTGTGAGTAGGCGTTCAGGGTCGAGAGGGGTATTTCGGGTTCGGTCGGTGAAGTCGGTGGTTCGCTGGTGGTTCGGTTCGGTTTGGACGGAGTCGCCGTCTGTTCGGTTTCAATGGGCCTTTCGATTGAGTTCACAAACTCTCGGAGTGCGTCGTTCTCAGCTAGAAGCTGCCTCGTGTGTGATGAACTTCCTCCGCTCTTCCAGACTCCGTTGACGAGGGAGATCCGTTGGAAGGTGTTCGGTGGTGCAGGAAGTTGTACTTCAAACTGTCTTCATTCGTGGTTCCAGAATACCGGGCCCACCGGTACTGGCAACCCAAAGTCTTCGGCTCGGATAGGAGTTCGAGCGGTCGTGGTGTTGAGGTGAAGTGCGAGCCGCAGACGGCGGACTCGCGATCAAATGGTTAGGGGTGTCCTGTACTTGAACAAGTAGGACGTTGGTCAGTTCGACCTTTTGTTACGCTCGGTGGCCTGAGCGTCACAACCTAACCCTTCAGGGTTCCTATCAATCAATAGTCAGTAAGGTCGTTCGTGCTCTTTAGCGAGCGAGGGCGATCGAGGGACGTTGAGGAGAAGATCTCCTGAGTCGAGCAGGTCGGGCTCAAGGCCAGTGAGGACGAAGAACTGAATGAATCAGTAGGTCGAACTGAGGTTCGACCTCCTACTGCTATGGCTTTATATACATGAGGGTTAAGGGCAGGAGTATCCGAGAAGGGGCCAATGAGGAAACAGGAATAGGAATGGTACGACTGTCCAGGTTACGCTGAGTAAGTCGTCAGGAGTGATGTGGGGTTGGGCCCACATAGAGGTCCGATATCTGAGTCAGAGCATAAGAGTAAGCAATGAAGAAAAGAAATATTCGCCTGCGATCACGTGTCCACCGTTATCGTAACAGAGATCGTCCCATCCGAATAAAGTGAGAGATAGTGTCTGCAACCACGGTTGACATAGAGACAGATCAATATGGCCCCCGGCTGCGAGAGAGAGAGAAAGAGAGAGAGAGAGAGAGAGAGAGAGAGAGAGAGAGAGAGAGAGAATGATTAGCTGAGGTGCACCAGCATATTGAATGAGTCAATACCTACATGACATAATATTCATTCTGAGATCACGTATGGTGCCACAATGTGCGTTCAGTAGGCGTTGGCACGCATCCGCTCGCGAGTGAGGCCGCATTGAGAGCGTGAGTTTGTTGATTGGAGAGCCCGCAGTAAGCTCGGCTATGATGTCAGGGACCACCACCTCGGTATCAATCATGATCAATCCGCAGAGTTTCGTGCAGCCCCGTGGAGTGTTCAACTCGTCACTGGCAGCCCGAGACTCGTGGGCATGAGCCAGAGCATTGTGTGCACAACGGACCCGATGGCAGACCATGACTTGGAGGTTTGGTAGAGCACACAGCAGTGACTCGAAGCATGAGGCCTCTCCAAAGGAGACGTTGCTGAGCTGGAGCTGGGTGATGCAGTCACTATAATATAGTGACAGAGACTTGAGTGCGCGCCAATATGCGTGGTCCTTCTGTATGGAGGCGTTCGACCAGCGCATGGTTGTCAGTCGTGGATGCCGCCGCGCAAACATCAGCAGAAAGGTGAGAAGGTGTGCTATACCGCTGGGGTGTGTATCAGGCAGTATATCAGACAATGTAGTACGGCCGTTCATTCTCCCAGGGGCTCCACGTATGTCAACGCGTGTAACCGCATAGTCACGGTGACCATCCATTTTGAGCAGGCGGCGGTACAGTGTTGCAACTTGTCTTGACGAACGTAGCTGAGGCCATAGGTGCAACATGCAATGTGAGCACCAAGCTTTGCACACAAGTGCATAGTTCTTGAAGGTGCCCCATGAGGTGAAGCTAAGAGGAATGAGATGTTGAAATTGGTGGAGGTATTGAAAGGGTTCTTCGATGCAGGGGCAGAGCTCATAGGCGATGATGTCAAGGACATGCTGCCATAGTTCGAGGGGAAGCTCGGCTCGGCTCGATGAACCAAGCACCATCCTATCGTGTAGAAATACAGATGTGAGGAATGGACGGCGGCGAGTGGAGGAAGAACTCAACATACCAGGTGGCTTGCGATGACGGTTTGCGGGTTGTTGAGCTCACACTCTGACACGAATTCTTACCTTGGGCTTCGACAGAGTGCCAGCCAGGGTCAGCTTGAAGGAGTGTTTTCTCTGGGGATCAGAGGTCTGCGTTCATACTAAGTACACCTGTGTGCCTCCGGAGCGCTGCCTCCAGTCGACCAGGTGTAGGCAACGTGTGTGCCGACAAGTATCAATCTTCGAGGGTCGTGCATGGGCCTTGCGCGCATGTGTGTGGTCTACGACGGGAAGAACCGCTCAAAGGGGGCTGCGCAAGAGGGGGCGTCTGTCGATGCCTATTCAGTGGATGTGGATATCAGAACTGTCCCCGAGGCACATGCAGACCTGCCCGCTATCGCGAGGCTCGTATCAGTATTTGACCGCGCTACAGAGCCTCGCGATCGGCATCTCTGGCTATGCGCGCCTGCCCATGCCAATGCCCGCGATCACGATACTAGCAGGCTCGGCGCAACTTACCAGAACACTGTTCAGATGGCGCCCTGCCACAGCGAGCGAGAGCATCGTCAGGCTAGGCGGCGGTGTCCCGCCGTTCTTGTCCATTCAGCTGCAGCTATCGTACAAAGCTCCGCCTCGCGCACAGCGCGCTCTTCTCGTGTAGCTACTCCAGTGGAGGAGACGCCGGACGTATCTACGCGTGGCCGTACACCGCGAGCGGCTTGTACGCCTCCTCGAGGTACGTGATCTCCTCCGGCGTGAGCTCGACGTTGATCGCGTCTGGTGCGGTGATGGAGTCAGTGGTGTGTCGCGTGTGGAGGGAGGGTGGGGCAGAGACACACCGACGAGGTCTTCGAGGTTCTTGAGCGAGGTCGTGCCTACGATCGGCGCGGTCACGACTGGCAAGCGCAGGCAGGGTCCGGTGAGCACGGGTAGGGAAGGAAGGAGGGAGGGAGGGACGGATCGACGTACACTCCTTGGACATGCTCCACGCGAGCGCGATCTGCGCCATGCTGAAGCCCTTCTTCTTCGCGAGCTCCTCGACGCTACGCGCACCGTCAGTGCGCCGCCCTCAGCGCGCAAGACGGGTGCTTACCGGTTCACGATGTCAGGCGTGCCGGCCCACTCCTTGTACGGATTGCCGAATCTGCGTGATGGAAGTGAGTACGGTGCGGTGCGGGAGGAGAGGAGAGGCGAAAGGAGGAGGGGAGGAGGGAGGAACGTACGCGTCGGTCTCGCTGCGCTTGGTTTGTACGGAGAGCGGGCGCGTGAGGACGCCGCGGCCGAGCGGGGACCATGGGATCGCGCCGACGCCGTACATCTGCGTGCACGTAGCACGTCAGTCCGCGGCAACACAAGGAGGACGGGAAACGAGGCGAGGCGAGGCGCACCTTGAGCGTGGGGAACATCTCGCGCTCCTCCTCGCGGTAGACGAGCGAGTGGTGGTTCTGCATGGAGACGAAGGGGGTGAGCTTGTTCTGGATCGCGTACGCTGCGCGGGCGCGTCAGTCGGAGTCTGGCGCGTGCGGGATCGGTGGGGCTGCGTACTCTGCATGGCGTGGACTGCATGGGTGGGATGTCAGGGGGTTGGATCGGAGAGCGGACAGGCGGGCGCACATTGGTAGGCGTGGCAAGAGGACATGCCGATGTAGCGCGCGTAGCCGGCTTGGACGACGTCGTGGAGGGCGTGCATCTGTATGGGGAGCGGTCAGTACGTGGGGGCGGGGTGGGGGAGTGGGGACGGACCGTCTCCTCGATGGGTGTGGTGTAGTCGAAGCGGTGGCATTGGAGGACGTCCACGTAGTCGAGCTGAAGGCGCTCGAGACTCTTTTTGATCGAGTCGAAGATGTGCTGTGCCGCGCGCGGACTCGAGGTGAGTATATGCACGCTGTTCACCTGGAAGAGGGGAGGCGGGAGGCGGGGGCCAACGCACCTTGCGGTTGAGCCCTTGCTGGTTGATGATGCCATGCTCGATGGCGGTCTGGGGGGTGACGTTCGTATCGAAGCGGGCGGCGATGGGGAAGAAGACTTTGGTGAGGATGACGAGCTCCTCGCGCGGGAGATTGAGCGCTTTGATCGCTTTGCCGAGCATGACCTCGGAGCACCCGTTGGAGTACATCTGTGGACGAGGAGTTGGGTGAGGCG
The DNA here is from genome assembly GCA_029783445.1 of Fomitopsis palustris. Taxonomy (NCBI): domain Eukaryota; kingdom Fungi; phylum Basidiomycota; class Agaricomycetes; order Polyporales; family Fomitopsidaceae; genus Fomitopsis; species Fomitopsis palustris. The sequence goes on along the minus strand of JARAOQ010000020.1, from coordinate 249,222 downwards.
AGAATCAGGCGGAGAAGGTATGTGGGATGTACGTCTGCGGTGTCAAAGGTCTGGATGCCGTGGTCGTAGCTGGGCCGAGCAGTGAGAGGGTGGTGGTAGCAGACGAGTTATAGTTGAGTGCTCACGCATATTTGATGTGCTTGTTGACTTCTTCCTGGTCGTCGATGACCCACTCTCGCCAGCCCTTGCTGCCGTAGGACATGCAGCCGAGGATGATTTTGGAGACCTTTAGGCCGGAGTTGCCGAGGCGCACTGGAGGGAGCATCATTCCAAGGGACAGCTGGCACATGAATGGGGATATACTGACCATAGGGCATGGATTTCTTCGCTACGGACATGGTGTGAGCGTTAGGGTGGCGAAGAAGGTTAAGTTCTGGTACTATGACTGGGCAGGTCTGCTATATATATGCAACAGGGTGCGATGGATGCGTCATGACGATTGTCAGGTGCATTCTTGTTCGAGGCACGATTCGGAGAGAGAGGTGGGCCACTACTGGGCTCATGCAGCTCTTCTCTGGTGCGCGAACGTAGTCGAAGTCGAGTGTTGTGGCGTAGATTGCCTAATGCGACTGCGAAATCGCCGACGGTGGCTTACAGTTGAGCGCCTCCGCCACCAGTGTGGTCCCGGTGCACTCGAGGCGTAGTGACTATTTTGGAAAAAGGGCGCGAGGAGCGAAGAAACGAGGAGATTACCTGTGCAACGATTACACATACTACATATCAGTAGTTGGTGGCTGCAAACGGCAACTCTCGCCCATCGCGTACGCGCCGAATGTCTCTCAGTCTGTCGTGCTTTGTGACATACTTACACCCACTTTCGTCACGTTCGCGCTGTGTCACAGCTGACCAACTGCGTGACGCGGACGCGTTCTGACTGCCCACGGATGGGCGCCTACGGTGTGTGGCTGCGACGACGGCGATGTGGATCCTCACCGGCCCTTTCGACGTCGACGAGCGCGACCTCGCTACAAAACGCAGTGCGTGCTGAATATCCTCATTCTATATTCTTGACTGATCCTCCCCTCAGAGAGCAAACTCCTCAAGACTGGCACCACCTACATCCTTGGTCGCAAAGAAGACACTGCACAACTCGTCATCCGCAAGAAGAACATCTCCCGTGTCCACCTAAGAGTCATAGTACGCGACGATGAGGGTGCAGACTATGTGTGTCCTGTATCTACCACGCCTCGCCTGTCGTGCACTCACACCTCCACAGTCCGACCCCAACTACCGACCAAAGCTCACCATGGAGAACACCGTCGCAGACTCCAAAAAGCCCGCCGCACGCCGGATGGACAATGCGGAGGGTAATCAGGTCGGCGCGCTGAACCCCGGCGAGATTGTCGAAATCAACGACGGCAACACTATCCACGTCGTCCTCGACGTCCTCATAACGTGCGTGCACCGCCCCTGTCCATCGCCCTAGCTCACCTCGCACCCCCAGCGCGCGCTGGGTGCAGGTTGCGTGTCTCGCTCCTCCAGTGCGCGGTGTGCCCCCCTTTGATCCTTCCGTATACGCTCCCATGGGTGAGTACCATCCATCGACTTTCGCGATATCTACTGCCCACTGACCCACTCCACAGGTATCTGCGTCCGCCCGACTCCTCACCCCAACATCACCCACCACCTCGTCCCCACCCTCGCGCTCACCCCCGACCTCGCCCTCTCCCTCATCACCCTCGCCACGCCTGTCACCCCCGCCTTCCTCACCGACCTCCTCGCCGCCGCGCCCGCGCTCGAGCAGTCCTTCCATCTCCCCTCCGCAGACAAGTACCGGCCTCCGTTCGCGCCCGCGCTCCCGCCCGCCCTGCGGATCCCCGCGAAGTGGGCGCCGAACGAGGCGCGCGCGGCCCTCTTCAACGGCTTTCGCTTCGTCTTTGTTGGCGAGCGCGCGAGAGAGGCCCCCGAGGCCCTGCGCGAGCTCGTCCGCCGTGCGCAGGGCGAGTGCGAGTGCGTACCCTGTGACGGCGGGCGCGCAGCGCTAGGGAAGGTGCTGAAGAAGGGCCGGGATAAGGGGCGCATCCTGGTGCTTGTGGGAGAGGAGGGGATGCTGGTGCCTGCAGTGGGAAAGGACGGGTGGGAGGAGCTGGTTGATGAAGCAAGGAGGTGAGCTCTTCCTCTCAGATATGTAGTTTGTTGGCTGAAGTGATGTGTAGCTTCGAGCTGGCCTTCACGAGCCGCGAGAAGATCCTCGAAACGGTAGTCGAGGCCGACCCCTCCCTTCTCAACCCTGACGCATCATCGAGCGCAAGTGCGTATCAATTACCAACTTACATGCTCGTACTGTGCTAACAATAACGTGCGCAGGCATCCCGCCAGTGGAAGGCCTCTCCTCGCTGCCCGACGTAGTCCTGAACACCCATCCCGACGAGCCGTCCCTCCCGCCCGCCTCGGCCGAACCACCAGCGGAGACCCAGAACGCTACCCGGAGCAAACTGCGTCGGCGCGCGGGCTCTCGTGCCTCCTCTCGTGCGCCGTCGCCGGGCCCGTCCCAGGCCGCCATCACGGAAACTCCCTCAGAAGAACCGCCGAAGCGCAAGGTACGTGCGCCCTCACCCGCTGCACCCACTGCTCACGGGTAAGCTAGGGCCTGCTACGGCGCGCCGCGCGGACCCGCGTGGCTGCAGAAGATACCTCGGTCGACCTCGAGGGCGACTCCTCGCTCGCGCCGCCCTCGCCCCCGCGCGCGCCCAGCATTGTCAGTACCTTCGTCTTCCCCTGGGTCCCTTGTCACTGATCTCTTGGTCGTAGGAGCCCACCCCGGGGCGGAGCCGCCTCAAGCGGCGTGCGGGCACGCGCGCTGCCTCCGCGGATATCGTCGACCTCACGCCGGACACGCCCGCGCCGGACCCGGACGAGCCGCCGCTGAAGAAGTTCCGTGCGCTCTTCGAGGAGAGCGACCCCGCGCGGCAGACGCAGACGCAGACGCAGCGGGAGGGCGTGACGCAACATGCGCCGCTGCCGACGCTCGCGGAGGAGGAAGAGGAGACGCAGACGCAGACGCAGACGCAGGCGGGGGGCACGAGGAGTCAGGGGCTGAAGCGGAAGGAGCGCGTGGACGAGGGGGAGCGCGATGTGGATGTTGAGATGGTGGATGGGTCTGCGCCGCCGAGCAAGCGGCGTGCCGTCGAGGGCGCCGACGCGGTGCAGTCCTCTCAGACGGCAGCCCCCACGGCAGCCTCAAAACCTGCCCCAAAGCCCGCCTCGAAGCCGACGGGTGCGGCGCCGGGCGAGCCGGACAGGGACGAGGCGTTCCTGCGCGCGGTGGCGTCGACGAAGCGGGGGCGGCGCGCGGAGGACCCGTTCGACCGCGAGTTCAACAACCTGCGCATCTCGCGGCCGGAGCTGGACGACGCGCCGGCGCGCGCGGCGTGGGCGGTGCTGGACGACCTGGGCGACGACCACGATGTGCGCGGCAACTTCATGGTCGTGGTCGAGATGGAGGTGCCCGAGCGCCCGCGCGGCCCTGCGCTGCGCCGGGGCGAGGACGGGCGCGCGGATTGGGCGGGGAGGCCCGACTTCAAGAAGTTTAGGAAGGTGTGTGTGTTTTCGGACTCCGTGGGGGCTTGGGGGCTGATGTGTGGCGTGTAGAAGTCCGCGGTGCATAGACGTGCTGTGGTGGAGCTCTATGCCGACGAGGACAACGACTACGATATAAGCTTACGTGAGTCGTTCTTGGATGCAGTCTGACCTAGACGTTGACTGCTTTGCAGAACTGTGGAAGACGTCGCAAGCCCGTTCCCAGCTGGCCTCTCAGTCACAGGCTCAGCCTCGGTCGCAGTCTCAATCCCTGCCGCAAGACGGCCAGAGCTCAAAGTCCACTCAGAGTCGGCGTGCGAAGACGCAAACGCAGACGCAGAAGAGCCAGAGCGGCAAGGGGAAGGCCAAGGCGAAAGCCATCCCCGACGATGACTCCGACGAACCCGAGGTCGCGCCCTCGCCCTCCCCGCCGCCGCCCTCCAGGTCGCGGAAGAAGGGGTCGAGCCGCGCCGGGTCCACGCAGCCGTCCGCGAAGACGCAGAAGACGGTTGCGCTGTTCCTGGACGACTCTGACGACTCGGCGGTCGCGGCGTCGGAGACGCTGAAGGACGGGCTGGGGCGTGTCGACGAGGTGGACGAGTTTGGCGAGGACGAGGAGAGCACGCTGCGCTCGACGCGGCGGACGCAGACGCGGGCTGCGCGCCCCGCGACGAGGAGGGCCGCTGCGTCGAAACGCTCGGCGCCGGTCATTATGGATGATGACTCCGACGATGATGCTGGGTTCACGGGCTTTGCGGCGCGGAGGACGAGGAGGTAAGGAGTGGATAGGGCCCGGAACGTATGTAGACGTAGACTGCTTGATGATTCCTACGCGCGTACGGAGCTGTCGAGGTGGGGCTGAAGAGTGCCGTTCACCGGGCCTCTGTACATACTTGAAGGAGTACGTGGCTCTATCATTGATAGCGATGACGTTCCATCGTGTGGTCGACAACGACACCAATTCTAGAGGGGTCCTATATGAGGATACTACGTCCCACAACATCCTACGACTGCTCACCTCCTTTGAGTTCGTGCGCAACGAAAGGCTGGCATAGAATTGGAAGGGGGTTAACGTGACTTGTGCGCCCCGAGAGCCTTTCGGCACTGGGCGCTGCTAACGGCCAGGAGAAGCATGGTGGCGTCACTGCGAAGACCCGGACAGCGTTGCTGTGGATGTCATAGTATGCTCACACTGCGCGGGTGTCCTGCGTCATACAGCAGACATGCTAGGTGCGGTCATACAAGCAGTTGAATGTAACGCCCCAACGGCTCAAACCCGTACGCGTGGACTTAGCCGGGTGCTGTGTGCATGTGCACGCGCCGTCCCCAGAGTACGTACGTTGGATGCACGCGAAGAAGCTGGTTCGCCAGCATAGGCAGCAACGAAGGTGTCGAAGCCCAGGGCAGCTGAGCAGCACGGTTTGCCATGTATACCTGTCCGGTCGAGACTGTGGATTAAGCCATGGTACTATGTTCCTGTGCCACCGCGCACCGACAGACGCAGAGGCAGGTGATGCTGCCCAGTAAGCGTAGTGATAATTGCGTCGCACGTTGTAGCGAACCTGTGGTTACCGGGGAAGGTGTGGTCGCCACAGCTATCCGTCGACGACCGGCTGGCCGAGCACGTAGCAGGCACTGCTACTGGTTGCTGCTCACATGCTCAGAGTCCAAGGTCAGACCGGCCAGGGTGGGTAGCCGGCTGCGAGACCGGGAAGTCTTCCGTCCACCTGGTGGTCAGTGGTATTTGAAAGTCCAGCCCGAGTACTAGTTTGGCTGCTAATAATCAGAGTTTCCCGTCACGGATGGGAGCAGGTCGAGGCTCTGCGGGGCAGTGTTGGCAATGTCAGGGTGGGGCCCCCTGACACCTGACGACCGTCACGCTCTGACGGCCGTCGGACGGCCTGTCAGACGCGTGTCTGACTGGGGGGGGAATGTCAGTGCGTGACCGTTAAGTGGGGCCGATGGGCACAGTGCCACAAACCGTGGGCAACCGGCCCGCCCCTCGACTTACCGTCGACACCGCGCGAGGAATGCACTGGAAAGTCAGTGCGCCACTTTCAGGTCACGCACTGACGTGACACCCGTCAGAGTCAGATATGTCTGACTGTGGGGTGACAGGGGTCAGACAACAGTCTGACCTCTGTCGGGCCAACACTGCTGCGGGGTGGGGGACTGAATTGGGGCCGTGTGATTGGCTCGGACGGGCTCGGGGACAGGGCCGGGGTAGCAGCGGGAAATCCCGAGCGGGGATGCAGGGGCGCTTGCTCGGCGTGCCTTGCCAAAGTACTTCATCTCCTCCTCCCTCCCTCCTCACCCGCCCGCTGCCTCCCGCTCAGGGCACCCGATGAAACCCATCCACCCCCGCATCTATGCGGCCCTCCCTCGCCCCGTCGCCCCCATCGCAGCGGCGACCTCCTCCTCCTCGCGCGTCCGCTCGAATTCGGCTTCTCGTTCCCTCTACACCGGTTCCCTTTCCTTCTTTGACTCTCCGCCGCCACCACTGCCCAGCTCGCGCCCCTCCAACCCCAACCTTGTAGTCTCCTCGCGTCTCGCTGCCGAAGTCAAGGCAGAATATGAAGGTCACACCGAGTCGCCCTACACTACGGAGATCGGCCATGCGCAGTCCCAGACGCACGGCACGGGCCCGCCACCCTACTCTCTCGCCCTCACCTCCGGCCAGTCAGAGTTCTCCCACTCCTCCGCCCACATCAAGCCCCTCTTCCCCTACTCCTCCTTCTCGCCGACCTTTGCCTACAACCCCGCGCATTCTGCCGACATTAGGTCCTCGGAACCTGCAGCCAAAAGGCAGCGCACACGCTACCACCTCGACGTCGGGGCCTATGGCATTCCTAAGCGTTCTCACGGCGCCTCCATTGCAGGACGGGACGGCCACGGCAGACTCGCGTTCGACGAGGCTTTCGCGTCGTCCGACCGTGCCGGTTCCCTCGGCCGAGCCGTGCAGGTGGGAGAGGACGCTTACTTCGTCCGAGACAATGCCATGGGCGTTGCGGACGGTGTAGGTGGTTGGTCCAAGAATCGTCGCTCAGGTGAGTTCACATCTTGGGACTCGGATGGTATGCGGCGGACTGTCGCGCAAATGGGCCGGTGTCGATGGGAGCTTTCTGCCTCAGTGTTCACCCACGAGGACCTGCGCCGCTACACATACAGTATTCATGCCGCGACAGACTCAGCTGGATGCAAGTGCTTCTGGCAGGACTTGCATCCAGATGGCCTTCCGGCTTGGCGCGAGCAGAGAGCTCCCCGATCCCTCCTCTCCGCCCAAGTGACTCGTCCTTCGGCGGGCAATTTGTAGTACGAGTACCCCGCAGATCATCACGAGTCCCGTCGCTTCCCCGCCTTCGTCCACCTAACGCCTAACGCCGCACCCAGGACACGGCGCAGAGCCCTCGCCAAGCGCCCTGTTTGCGCGACGATTGATGCATTATTGCTCCGAGGAAGTCGAGGCCGCGACGGCGGCGGATGCGCGCGCCGCAGATGCGCTAGAGGCAGAGTACGTCCCCCCGCATTCTGGCATGCGCCGATAAGCGATCTCATGACCCCCGCGTGCCTAGGCTGGCCGGCCTCAGCCTGCACCCAGACTCGCGCGAGCTCATGGCTGAACTAGAGGACTCACTAGAGGAGCTCGAAGACGGACTAGATGTGTTGATGATCCTTGACAAGGCGTACCAGAAGACGATGCAAGAGCACGTCGTCGCGTCGACGCCCACCGAAAAAATGGCTGCTCCATGCCAGGAAGGAGCCCCTGTCGCGCCGCCAACGTCTTCATCGCCCCAACCTCAGAACGCACAACAAGGCTCACCACCGAGGCGGCCGCTCGTAGAAGGCTCCTCAACAGCTCTTGTCGCCGTGTTGGACCACCCCCACGCGCGCACGAAACGGTCACGCCCCCTGCAGCTGTTCGGTCCCAGCCCGCGGCGCGCAGGTCCCGAGCCCGCGGTCTCGGAGCGCGGTGCGATGCTTACCATCGCGCACCTCGGCGACTGCATGGGTATGCTCATCCGCGGCGAGGAGATCGTCTGGCGCACCGAGGAGATGTGGTGGAACGTAAGTGACATTCCCGCGCCGTCCTGATGTGTAGTGTTGACCGGTCCGTAGTTTAACACGCCGGTGCAGCTTGGTCCCGCGTCGAACACGCGGCCGCGCGACGCGCAGGTGTTCCGTGTGCCAGTGCAGGCGGACGACATTCTGATCCTCGCGAGCGACGGGCTGTCGGACAATCTGTGGGACGAAGATGTGCTCGACGAGGTCGTGCGCTTCCGCCGGCCGTTCCTCGCGGACGGCTCGTGGGCGACGCCGCACGGCGTGACGGGCGTGTTCGGACGGAGCACGCTCGCGGCGATGCTCAGCGAGGCGCTGTGCTCGCGGGCGCGGCGGGCGGCGGAGAAGCGCGCGGCGTGTGGGCCCGAGCAGGAGGTCCCGTTTGCGCGGAGGGCGCGCGAGCTCGGGAGGTCGTTCCAGGGCGGCAAGCCGGACGGTGAGTTGGTTCGCGTCTTCGCGTGCGTGCGAGCCGTCGAGGGGCATGTTTCTGATCGTGATTGCGTTTTAGACATCTCGGTGCTTGTCGCCGTCGTCTCGCCCGCGGAGGCTGGGCACCCTTGATCGTGCTTCTTCACCCTCTCGCTATTTATGGGACGCTCGACTACCATTCCTTCTTTCATTCAGCATTTTTCTTTGTGCATCATCTTATGATCATACATCTTGGCATACTACACACAGCATTAAGGCTTGGCTGCCTGCGGTCTCCATTCTACTCACTCGCACCCCATGTACATCTCCTGTAACATCGTATCCATGCGGCCGCTCTGAGCGCACGCGCGGCACGCAATGGAAAATGGAAGAAACCATGTTGGCATCTGTATCCGCATGTCCTAGTCCTACACAAGCACACATACACCCACAGACGCGAAGAGTAAGAGGTGATTCATTGCGATGAGCACGTTCAGCTAGTGTCCATGGCCTCCGCGCCGGGGGCGCCGGTGACAGTGATGTCCTCCTCGACGACCATGTTGCGGACGTCCTCCTTTTTCCAGGCGGTGGTGCCGCGGCGGAAGCCGTAGCTGCGCTCCTTCTGGACGCGCTCGTTGGGGCGGACGTAGTTGCGGAGCATCTCCGTGTGCGAGGCGGTAATGACGCACGCGTCGACGTTCGAGCCCGAGCCGAGGTCGTTGAAGATACCGGCGGAGATGGCAGCGGTTACGAGCGCGAGGGCTTCGGCGCGCTGGGTGAGAAGGTTAGGTTCTGGGGAGGAAGAGGGACGTGGGGTGGGGAGCGTACCTCCATGTTGGGCCGCCAGCCTGCCTCGAAGATGGCCATGGCGGCGAGACTGCCGGAGCCCATGGTGACGTAGGGGAGCTTGTCGGTTGAGCCGTGCGGGTGGATGGTGAAGAGATGTGGGCCGGTTGCGTCGACGCCACCGAGGACGAGGGCGGCACCTACGTTCCCCTGGTATCTGTGCGGCGCGTATGGGCATGGAAGTGCAGTAGGGTACGGAACTAGGAGACGCACCGGAAGAGATACTGCTTGAGCATGGTCATGGCGGTGACGACGCGGGGCTTGCGCCCGGTCGAGAGCGCGTGGAGCTCCATGTTGGAGGAGATCATCGCGGTAGTGAACTCTGTGTCTGCGGCGGTACCTGCACCACAGCAGCGAATGGAGTCGGTGATGTAGTGGATCTGTGGATAGCGTTGGAGACGATCGGTGCGGGAGAAGAGTAGGCAGACGCACCTTTTCGCAGTTCTTGTCCGCGACGATAGGCCCCTCGGTTGCTCTTGTATCTGCGCCGAGCACGATGCCATCCTTGAAGAGACAGCCTACGATGGTGGTTCCTGTGCTCGTTGCCTTTGGTAGAGGGACCCCGCGCTCCTGCAGGAAGTTGTTCCTGCACGATGTGAATAGGTATAGGTAAAGATAGAGCATGCTTTGCTCACCGAACCTCGTGCGAGAAGTCAAAGCCTGGGCTGCGGTAGACAGATGCGGTCGCCATTGCGTCTGGCGATGAGGGGAGGTCGTTGGCGGACGTAGAGAGAGTCGACAGAAGAGTGCTGAACGCGCTCAAGATGACGCGTCTCAGCCTGTCGCGGTACGCGCGTGCAGTGATCGTCGTGCCCCCTGCCACTGCACCGTCGGCGCGTACCCGGGACACCGCTCGGGCGTCTGGGCAGGACACGTCCGACTTGTGCAGGACGACAACGCTAACGCGCGGTGCGCACTGCTGCTGGCCATGGCCCTCGGTTTCGTATCTTTATTCGCTTTCTTTGCTCTCCTCCAGTTCATCGGAACAGCACATGCATCTGCACTCACTACGGCTATCGGCGCAAATGAGCGGCTCTGCTTCTATGCGGACGTGGACAAGGCAGGAGAGAAGATTGGTGTAGGTGGTCTTGCAGTATCACGCCGTACCAGTGATTTACCGAAACGTGCTTCGCAGTTCTACTTCGCTGTAAGTGTCTTGCTGGGATGCTGAGTTACCCGTGATGGATCGTCTAATGGAATCCAGGTCCAAGCTGGAGGCTCCTTCGATATCGACTACGAGGTGAAGGATCCCAACGACAAGGTTCTCCTTGACGGCGTACGCGAGCGCCAGGGTGACTACGTCCTCACTGCCAACCACGTCGGCGAATACTCCTTCTGCTTCGAGAACGACATGTCCACCCTCACCGAGAAGCTCATCGACTTCGATATTATGGTCGAGAGCGAGCCACGGCGCGAGCCACCTGCAAAGCCCGGCCAGATCTCCGAGCACACCAGTGCGCTCGAAGAGAGCATATTCAAGCTGAACGGAATGCTACAGAACATAAAGAGGACACAGAAATAGTGGGTACTCGTTTGGTGGCAGCCGGACGGGGTGTACTCACGGTCCTCGCGACATAGTTTCCACACGCGGGAGAACCGAGGATTCGACACTGTTCGTTCAACACAATAGTGAGTTGTCATCTCCCTCCCATAACGCTTTATTGACCTTCAGCGAAGCCGGCTATTCTGGTACGCAGTACTGGAGTGCTTGGGCATCATTGGGATGGCTGTGTACGTCGCTATCATGCTTCACTCCTTACTGCTCTCACCTCCTACGAAGTCTCCAAGTATACGTCCTGCAAACATTCTTCACGAAAACGGGTCGGCGATACAAGGTCTAAGCAGAGTCGCAGATTACTGTGTGCGCCATGTTGGACTGTATACTACTTCTCTACTATCAAGACGGACTGGGTTTCGGGCATATTCACGGCTAATATCGTCGGACATGTGAACCAGTGTGCGACGTCCACTCGGGTGCTAGGGTATGTGGCCGGGAAGGTGCGGATGGTGTACGCCTGCGCGCTTCATATGCGCTTCTATATATTCTACTATACATGCTGCATTCTTCTGCTCCCCGTCTTGAATCATTCTCTGACATTCTTCCGCTCACTTTCTCTAGTTGTTCCCTGGCGTCCTTCACGACGTCTTGATTTTCATGTGCACGCTCTTCGCCCTCGTAAGCTGATCGTACCCTGTTCACAGCCCATCAGTAACTGCGTACCCAGCCATGTGGGATACGACGCACCAAACTTGCTCAAACTGATCCCCCGTCCGCTGTTCTTCACGCCCGTCCACGCGAGCGCCGGGTCGAGGTAGTCACACCTACGCAACAGCGGTAAGCAATCGCTGCGCACGTGGTCGTGTTGAGGGATGGACGCACCGATTGAGGTAGACAGTGCCTGTGGAAAGTTCGTCGACGATCTTGAGGAAGGCAGCCTCTGACTCGGGGCTGCCTTCGGCGTCGGTCCAGATGGAGGCGGTGAGTCCATAGGGTGAATCGTTCATGAGCTCCACGGCCTCTTCGTCGGAGGATACCTGTCGGGTGGTGCGAGGTTACAAGATGGGGAACCGGTGGTTAGGCTGGATCAGACCTTCATGATACCGATGACTGGACCAAAGGTTTCTTCCTGTACGAGATGATAGGAGCCGCGTGGGGGCATGCATCGAGGAAGCATACCATCATGATATCCATGGCTGCGTCGTTCGGCTCAGCGACAAAAGAGGTATTTAGCAGTGTGAACACTTACTGTGATTGACGTCGACCAAGACCTGCGGTGCAACATATGCGGTGCCGCTGCAACAGGTGCGTGTCAGTCGGGTTCCCATTGGATCGCCGTTGAATACTCACGGCTGCGCAGCGGGGAACAGATCCTCGGGAACCAGTGCCTTTGCGCCAGCTTTCACTGTGATATGCACACGGCTGAGCGGATAGCTCGAGCGGACCCAAGTAGAAGGACAAACCAGCATCTGCCACCTGCTTGCGAATCTTTTCTGCGCTCGCAACACTGACTACCGGTCCGAGGTTCGTCTCCGGTTGTGTGGGATCTCCCAGTTTGTATTGCTGCGCATCGAGAGCGGGACGGTGAGTGATCCAGCAAATTGGCGGAAGGCGTAACATACCTTCACTAGCTCGACATATTTGGAGACGAAAGGCTCGTAGATCGAGTCGTGCACGTAAATGCGCTAAGACGGACGTGAGTACGTAAAAACGGGATCGATGGCAACGGACAGCGCCAGCATACCTCGATCGCGCAGCAAGACTGACCAGAGTTGAACATCGCACCTACGAGAGTTGTCGTGCACGGTTACTCTATGCACGTGCGTACCGCTTGCACTACACACACCGTCTACGAGTTCAGCAACAGTGTAATCAAGCTTCGCATCCGCACGGACGTATGCCGGATCTTTACCACCCAGCTGCACACGGGACAGGCTCAGCTTTGAACATAGGTGCACATCTCGTGAGGCAGACTCACCTCGAGCCCAACACCCTTGAAGCCTGAACTTGCAGCAGCCTGCGCGACCGCCTTACCTCCGGCTACGCTGCCAGTGAAGCTTACAAATTCGACCTTCGGGTGGGCGACTGCGAAGGCAGTCAGTTCTGGAGAGAGATGCACCACTTGCAGCAGATCTGTAGGGAGTCCAGCGCGCGTCCATGCAAGCGCAAAGCGCTCTGCTGCAAGCGGGGTCTGTGGCGAGGGCTTAAGGATGACCGAATTGCCCGCGATAATGGCGGGAAGGACGGAGTTGATGGAGGTGAGGTAAGGATAACTAGGCCGCGCAATATGTGTGAACAGGGGGTGTATGAAGAGGACCAGAACACGTACTTCCACGGTGCGATAACCAAGACAACACCCATGGGGACGCGCTTAATGTACCGCCGGAAGCCAGGCTTGTCAGTGTCGGCGAGAGAGACATCGGCGAGGCTTGACTCGGCGATGGAGATCATGTAGGCGGCGCGCTCGAGGGTGCCGCGGATCTCCCCCGGTGTTTGTGTTACGGGGCTGCATGTATCGAAGGACGGTAAATGTAATGTAACAAAGGTGCTAACGTGGTATGACGACGTACCGGCCCATCTGTACAGTGAGCTCCAGGGGTATCTCGTTGCTCATAGCTCCGAACTCCTCCTTGCGGATGTGCGGTGGTGTCAGTGCACGGCGGACGCGTCGAAGCAGCTGTACACGCACCATGAACCTATGAGCCACATCGATTCTCGCCCTCAATGGCGATAGAGACCATAACTTCTGTGCGGCTTCGGACCTCTCAATGATGTTGTTCAGCTCCAACTCGGAGGGATATGTACGACTTGTGACGGGCCTCTGAGTGTGGGGACTGATAGTGGTTTGAGGTGTAGGTAGGGTCATATTGAGCTTCTGTGCAGCAGTCAGTAGATGTCGAATGTGCAAAGACGTTCAGTCGTTCGTCGCGCTAGGGCGCGGGGAATTAGGGCCCCGAGCCTGCTTGACCGCTAAATAGCACCCCAGGCTACTGACTCTCTGATTAACGCATGTAAAGTACGGTAAATTACGGGATGGGTAAATTATGGTGAATTACATGTAAAGCAGGGTCTACGCTGTGATTCACCGGTCTACCAGTGGTCCCAATTGAGTTCATGTGAAGGGACATCCTCCATAGTCCTACGGTGATTAGCTGCGGCCTGACGTGTCGACAAGGCTTGCTCGCCGGGGGCCTGACTATCAGAGAGAACATCACGAAGGAACTGTGATGTAACATCTATGCTCTCGTCCGCAACAAATCTCCACCGCTCGGAGAGGCTGAGATCTCCAAGGAGAGCCCGTAGCTCGGCCACAGTCTCTGACTCATCATTGGAATCAGAGTCTGCAGCTGGATGGAGATTGTCTTGCGTGGGAGTCTTTGAAGGCTGCCCTAGCTCACGGCGGTTTTGGCACTTGAGCTTGTTGTCAAGCTCCCTCCATTTGACTACCGGTGTCATTCTTGCCTTTGCATCCTATAGGGTGTATATATGTTATAGAATCTGTAGGTAGTAGTGAAGACTTGAACTTACCTTGTGTGTCATCCGGTGCCACTGCTGTATACGGATTTGATTGTGCACACTGTGAACGTCTTGGGACGCGCGTCGTGCACCATTTGTTGAAGTGAGGAGGTTTGAAACATTAGTATGGCTGAAGGCAATAGAATGAGACAGTACCCAGGGGAAGCTCCAGGGAAAGACCTGTGAAGTGCACACAGGGGAACAGGAGGTAAAGTCTTAGGATTAGAGGGCGTACCAGCCTGGTATATATACATCAGGGGAACCGGTCATGTGAGTCATGAGAGAGCATGAGTAATCGTACCACATGAGCGGTGAGTCATACCTAGTCAGCCTGAGTCATCAGGTGTCAGGGTGAGTCATATCTACGGAACTACCTAGAAGAGTCCAGAAGGGAGTGTGTCTAGAAGGGTCCGTAGTCTAGAACTATCTACAGGGGCCTGGACGAGGTCATGGGATCAAGTCCAGGCAGAGTCCATCAAAGAACATATGTAATACAGACACCGCAGAACACAAGTCCATATATAGGATGTCCGAATGATAAGTTAACGTATGACACCAAATATGGAAAGTTCAACACCATTGAGATATGTTAACATTGACATAGCACGCTCGTCGTGCATCGAGTTGGGGACCACTGAATATAACTTGATAGCCAAGGCCTGAGATCAAATATGTCAGATAGACTCGACAACGGCACAAATTAAGTTTGTCGCACTCCGAGGACCTGTGCACTGGGCTCTTTCTGGACCTTTATCCACCAATCCCAGACACTCCTATTTGTCTTGAGAGGGCGATCGAATGGTTCGAAGCCTCGCGCATAAGCCTTAACTGCATCCTTCAGTTCAGCATATGCCTGAGATGGAGCGAGGCCCTCGAGAAGTGGGTTCCTCTTCAGCATGTGCTCCTTCACGTTCTTCTCATTCAGCAATGTGCTGTATTCGTTTTTGAGAAGCTGCAGAAGGCAGAGGCCTACCCGCTTGACCATGGCATCATGTGGTGATTTAGCGGGAGCTGTTGATCGTGCATTGGGCTGAGCGGTAATCCGGATTGAAGGGATTGAAAGTGGGTTGATGTTATTGTAAATGGGTGCATTCCGGTAACCTACGCAGAGGTGAGTCAATGTTGTATCAAGCATGAAAGAAGACACACGTGGATTGAGAAAAAAAGCGGTAATATATATATCTTGTGGTGCATTATTGATGAGTTCATTGAAGTGTTGATTACTGATCGCCTGGATGTCTTCCATTGTGGAAACAGGAAGTTGAAGGCGGTTCTCCGTGAATAGCTGCTCGAGTTCGGACATAATGGCAAGCCAGAACAGGTAAACGTCAGCTGGTGTGGCATGCACAGACTCCAGGCACTTGATTGATTTTGCGTATGGCATAGTCACAGCGAGGATGCATAGCAAATTGAGCTCAAAGCCAAGTGCTTCAGCTGAGCCCTGTTCAAAAAGCGAGTTCTTGCCCTGTACTTCATCAATATGGGCTGTCATTCCCTGAATAATAGCAGAGACGCACTGCTATATCAATCCCAAGATGTGCATTCTGGATGATTGCACGAAACACAGGGATGCAGCGGCGAACAGACTCACCAGTCCATGTGTATGAGCTGAACCGCATCATTCCAATTCTCTCCAAGCCTTGAGTGATCTTCAGCTCTATGTGCGCATCATTGAAATGCTCAAGCGTGTACATAGATGACTTCATGTATTGCAAGATCACCTTGAGGTGCTCAATGAGCTGGAAACTGGTCAGCTGCGCCTGAGAACAAGGGAGTACAGACTCAGACTCACTGGCTTGAATTCAGGGAGTTCGGATATTTGCATTATTGCAAGATTGAGCTCGTGACAGCAGTCTTGCATATTCATCAGGTGTGATATCATGTTGCAGAGAAGCTCGTGTGCTTTTCGAGTATTACCCGTGTTGTCAGATACAACTGCTGACAGGTTGTCAATACCGACTTCTTGAACAATCTATGAGTGTGGTATAACATCAGATACAGCGCAGCTTCCTGTAGATATCATAACTCACAGGGTAGGTGATCTCCACAAGCCACTTTGCTGTATGGCTAACACGCGATCCATCTTTGAGCACCATCGTGAATGGGTCATGGGCAGGCATGGTGAGAGTGATGGTATAAACACCCTTGGGCTTACGTATCTTGCCTCCGTCAAATGAGAGGGTCAAATCCCAGACACCCCGGAGATATTCAATGACTGCAACATCAAGTCTGGCTGCCTCCGCAGGGATCAGCTTGTCCCGTATCGTTGTTGAACAGGGTGTGTCATAGGCCAGGTTGAGATGCTTTGCAAATGCCTTAAACTCTGGTGTGTCAACAGTCTGAGGTGGGATGAAGTTGCAGACAACGTAGAGTAGGAGGCGATAGTCTGCCTCGCGCTTTAAGGTTTGCAGAGCTTCCTTCCGCCCAGATGCAACGAAAACATCAAGGGTCCCTCTTGACCCATCTACCTCCGAGCCTGTCTGCTTCATCTTCTTTGCAGGCACCCTGTCTGACAGGTTGTTGTCACTGTCGTCAGATGTTTGGCTGTCTTCACCACCTCGAGAACGTTTGGCTATACTGCAGTGTGCAGCAGTAGCACTGCGCTGAGGGCCACCCTCCTCACCTGGTGCCGGTTTGGTAGCGAGCTTGGCCAGGACATCCCGAGCTTGATTGCGCAACTCTACAGGTACCGATGGACAGTCCTTGGCATGGGATAGGATGCGTAGGCAATTGCGAGGCCAGTTCCATGTCTGCCCACATCTGGCGCTTGTGATACAGTGGACCTTCTTCTTCCCTGTCTTCTCTATGATTGTGACAGTGTTTCCCATCTGCTCATCACGCTTTTCGCACCTTTTGGCCTCCTGGACTGGCTTCAACACCTTGAGGAGGATAGGTGTCATCCTTGCTCCACCTGTACGCTTGTCAACATCCTCCTTGGAGGATAGGTACTGTGTGTCTTCAAAGGAGGAGAGGATCTGCATATCCACCCTCTTCACCCTCTTCTTGCTTGCCTGTTCCCATTTTGATATGCGACCATTGGCCTTTCTCTGCCCCTTCCGGATCTTGGTAAGGGGGGTCACACTCCAAGGAGGCACTGCTCTCGATGTCTGAGCTCTGGGAGCCCTCAGAAACTGCGTGTTCATGGTCATATTCAGACTGCGAGCCGTCAAATAGGCTATCAATGTCGGGCACCTGTCATCAAGAGTACGCGTTGAGTAAGCAAAGAGCACTGCAAAGAAAATGCTAAATTTATCATATTCTTATGGGCACTTTGGCAAGTTTAAAGGCATTTTCTGCTGCCCAGGTAGCATCCTCGACCCACTTAGCAAGCCATACATCCTCAGGGAACTGCTCACAGAAGTTCTCTAGAACATCCGCGAGTGCTCCAATACCTGGGCTGTGCTCCTTCAATGTGAAGGTGCCCGAAGGTCCTGTGCGCAGACCGAGCATGCGCTCAAGCTGCTGATTCATGGTGGCATTTACACCTTCTTCCTTCGCAAAGTTGTCCTCCTCATCAATGGCAAAGCGTGTGAAGTCGCGTTCTTCGCCGTTGATGTCCCGATAGGGCAGACTGGAGGGTAGATTGTGTAAGTAAAGCCTCAGCTGGTCAAAGCAGCCATCTGCCATGGTGCCCTTGCAAGCTCGCAGCGCACAGATGAGACAAACGATGGGCTTGGGGGATGCTGACATGTTACAGGGCTACACATCTCCTGTGACTGTGACTGGAAAAACATAAGTTGTGGCACCAGCATGTAAGGGACAGCGCAGGTGCCGGGCGAACATTGCACAAGTGCCGAACCTCCACCCAAGACGAACTGACTCGTCGAGGCTCATAGACCTCGACTCTCACATATCTGTATGTTTACCTCTCTTTTCTTGTATGATACATGTTCCTATTTCCATGCTTACTTACTCCTACACCACTCTTGTTCCACTTGGTATCCTCTCTGTAGTACAATGTTAAGTGCCACTCCGTTACTCATCTCGCCTATGCTACACTAGATACGCCCGAGTGGCACCTCCCTTCAACTACGTAGATAAGACTGTACTTACGCTGGGTCAAGGGCCAAAGTTTCAATACGAGGATATTGCCAACTCACACTCTGTTCGAACTATCGACTTCTTGTGTGTTACCGCCTTCGCTGACTGCCTTCCCGCCTTCACCCGACCGCCTTCCCGCCTTCGATGACCACCTTACCGCCTACTCGCAAGATGCTCGTCGAACCCAGTAACTTCACACAGCATTGGCCCTCGGACATCTACTCTGATTAACCGTACTTTACCTACAGCCTATGGGGTACCCTGTAAATGACTGGTAAATTACACTGTAAATTAGGCGCAGTTAATTAACACGGCCTGCTTGCCCGCGCCCTATGTCGCGCAGACACCGGCGACATCCCGATATGCTTGTCATCCGCCGGAGACATGGGCAGAAATGAGCTCGGCCTAAATTTAGGATAAATCTGTTCCTGTTTTGTGCAAACAGGGAGAATTCAGTATGAGTGTGAATTTGTGCGTAAATGCAGCATTTAGGCCAGTTTTCACAGCCACTGTAAATCTGGAGCTTGAATTCAAGGTACTGGATTGACACAAATTGTTCTCAACTTTGGTCTGAGTACATATCCTGGGTTGAACTTTGGGAGCAAAATGACACTTCATGTAGGGTCTGAAATATAGCCTATTTACTACCACCCCATATGTCATCTCATTCTAAGCACACAACCACTGTCAACAGGGAAAGCCCTTGAGTATGATAAGCAAATGTACATATTATAGGCTTCTTGTGGATTTTACTTGATTGTAGTTGCAACCTAAGTGCTTGGTGATTGATGTGCCAGTCTATGCCATACCACCAGCTATCCCAATAGGTTGTCATGTCTGTGCACTGGCATCCTCTGCACACTTGTATGTCACTTCTATTGAATGTCTTGTTGAAGTGAGGAGGTTCAAACATCAGTCATGGCTGAAGGCAGGTAAGTGAGACTCTATCAGGGGAAGCTCTGAGGGAAGTCCTGTGAGACACACACAGTAGAGCAGGAGTAAAAGTCTTTATGATCCCTGAGGAATGAAGGTATCATTCTTATGAGGAGCCAAATGAAATGCCTTAGCATTGATCCCAATATGGCAAGTGGTGACATTGCCTTGGTGCTGTGGCTGGATGGGTGCTCATGTCACTAATAGCTGGCCTCACTGTGTTGTATAGTTACAATGGATAAATAGACACTACAGACATAGTATTCGAGTATGATAGCCCTTGTTTCAGAGAGCATACTGTGATTATGTTGGGGCATCAATGTTGCTAGTTAGGCCAGAAAATGCAAAATAAAAATACCTGCATGTGCTTATGAGAACCTTGCAAGTGGGAGATAAGCACACAACCATCATCTGTATGTTTCATGTAGTCTGTACATACCATAATCAAGGTACAGACCCTGAAGATCAAGGAAGAACAGTCATATTCAAGCCTGTTGGATACAGGAGTATATTACCTACTCTGCATGTGCTGAGATTACCTGCACAATATTATTGGCATGCCCATAAATTGATCTATACATGTACAAGTTCCTCAATGAGTGTTTAGCTTCTTGCAATGAGACTGTAGTATGGGCTGTAACATGAGCTGTAGTGTGGATTGTGTCATGAACTTTAGCATGAACTCCAGTGTGTGCCCTGTTACCTATATGTCAGAAGACATCCTATGTCTACTATATCACTGATACCTTGTATTATAGTGTTCTACAGCTTTGGCATCCATTGCTTTGTTGCTTCTGAACATATAGTACATTGGTATACCTGTGGCATGGCCTGAATGTTTGTGATGATTTATGTGCTTCTGTAGACTGTATGAAATACACATGTGCAAGGCAATCATTGTTGACTATGTGTGACACCCTACAATATGTCATGTGAAGTAGTTTAATGACCTTAAGATATAAAATCAGTACTGACCTACTGTACTTAGTGCAGGATGTGAGAACTCTATATGCATGAGGCTCCTCACTCAAGTAGAATAACTGACTGTTCTGGCAATGCAAGTGAGGCAGAGATTGTGCGTGGGATGTGAGTTGGACCAATATAAGAACTAATGATACATTATACACCATATCACTCCATGGCTCTCTCCTTCCCTTTCCTACTGGCTGTCTTCTTCTTTTTCTTCCTAGAAGATCCTTCTTCATTGTCTTCTTCATCATTCTCTTCATCATAATCCTCCATTTCTGGAGCCTTCCTTTTATTCTTCTGCAGCTTCTTGAAACCCCATTCTCCATAGGCTCCCTCTCCCAAAAATCTGCCCACTTTGCACAGTGTGTGTTCCAACACCACACCATCAAAGCCCATCCTGTCCTTCTCCTCTTCTGACAGCTTCTCAGAGATCTCCTTGAACAACTCCACAAACTGAGTTTTGACCATGCCCTTGAGATCCTGTCCAGACAAATTTGCAGGGACAAGTCCAAGGGTTTGCAGGCCATTCACAGCCCCATAGTTCATAGAAGCTACCATCTCTCCCAGACTCTCAATACTTGGCATGGCAACAGCAGAGGTGTAGGACAGATCAGCACAGAGCAGATACAAGGCTAGATGTCCCATTTTTGGCAAATATTGGCTGGGGACCTCTGTCTGATTTTTTTTAACTTTTGCTCTGAGGCTTAGTCCACAGCTTGTGAAGTGCCTGGAATTCAGCAGAGCCTTGAGACATTAAGGCCTCCCAGTTGGTAAGCTCTACTGCCTTCCACAATCTATATGGCCAGTCATCTGGAAGAGGATTTGACTGGCCATACATTTTGTGGTGGTGGAAGAAATGCTTTCTCTGTGTAGTTGTCAGAGTGCCAAATAATTCAGGAGACTGTTGCAGAAGATTTTGAATGCCAGACTCATATTGTCTGACATCCTCAGGCCCTGTGAACATGGTCCTGAGATGCTGCTGTGGAGTATGTAGCAGAGCAGGACTCCTGAAAGATCTGTCCCTGAAATACAAGGCACTGAATAAGCCAGAGTTGATGACAATGTTCATGTCTTCAAAAGGATTGCCAGGGCAGCTGAGAATTCTTCTCCTGGATGCACCTTGCTCTCTGAGAGCAAGGAAATTGTCAGAGTCAGCAGCAATAAGCTGGAACTGTCTCTCTGAACTCTGATTTCCTGCAGAGCCTATGGAATTTAGTGCATCCCTGAGAATGGCCAGAACAAAGTTGACAGCATTGCCGGAAGTTATTGCCATGGGCTGCTGCTCAATAGGAGGCAGGATTTGAGCAGCCTGACTTCTGGATGCATGAGGAACAGGTGTCTTGGATAAATTTATGAAGTACTCATGTGCACTCTGGATCTGCAGAAGTAGAGATTTCTCCCAGAGAGTGGCTGTGCTGCAGAGCAAGTCCTGAGTGCACATTTGAACTCATGGAAAACATCACCACCCATGATCTGAGACTGGAGAATCTGTAGTTCTCTATAATCCACTTGGGATCAGTTTTGTATAGTTCCCAAACAGCTGGCAACAGAAGAGACTCTTTTCCTAGCACCTGGATAATGCTAGCAACAATTCCTGCTTGTTTGATCAGGCCAATTGTAGACCCTGCAGGAATTTTGAGCCATGCTGTGATGAGACGCAGAACATTCCAAGTGACATCCCAGTCAAATTGTGCATCATCAGCAGGAATCCTGTGCCTCTTGGTTGCCAGCTGATAGGAAACCTTCACAGGTGGGTCCAGAGCTGGGATATAAGTTGCAGAAGACACCTCCCACTTGTGGCTGCTCCCCATGACTGACAGCTTGGCTGACAAATCCAGGGTCAATCTAGCCAGCCAGGAAGAGGTGTCATCATGCAAGTTCTCCCAGTACTGCATGCAATCACAAGACATGTCCCCATTGGATCTGAATATATGGGACCTATGATGAGCAGATAGGTTTATCACTTGGGTCCTACGGTCCTCAAAGAGGTACTGTATGACCCAAGTCTTGGACATCATGACCCTCTGGTGGGTAATATTCAGCCACACAGAATGGATCTGAGGGTCATTGTCCAAGGTAGTCAGGGCATCCCAATAATCCCCAATACCTCTGAGAAGCTGACTTGAGAACTTGGGTATATTCTCAGATGTGGCTTCAAAGCTGTCCAGGATGGAGATAACTTCCTGGAGCTGTCTGGGCTTTGACTTGATCAGCTGGACTGCTGAGTTGGTCTGTTCCAGAATGTGCTTCAGGTCCTCCAAGGAGAACCTGCAGAGGAATTTGGTCACTCAAAACTGGTCAGTATGATTTTGTCATACAAATGAGTGGGAGCACTTACATTTGGGGTGGAAGCCTGAGTCTGTGTTTGTCTGCTCATCAATGAGGGCCCAAGATCCCTGTCAACTGTGTACAAATCCAACAGGGAATGAACATTGTAAATCATATAGTATATATGTAGACTAACCTTCATCTTCCATGGCCTCAATGTCTGGCTGCCCTTGAGTCCTGGAGGATTGGTGAGGCTCTAAGCCTGCATCTATCAGATTACATTAATGACCACTGAAATTGAATAAGTGACATCTAATAATGTTACCTTCATCGCCACTTGAACTGTAATCTGAAAGCTGAAGTCAGATAAAGATGTATCAATATGAGCAATATTGTACTTACCATGGCCTCTCATGGCACCCTCATTTCCCTCTTCTACTTCTTCTTCTTCTTCTTCTTCTTCTTCTTCTACAGAGTGTTGTTAATGTACATGGCTTCAATGACTGGTTGTATACTCACCTTGCACATTATCACAGCCCATGTCAGCATCTCCTTGAGAGCTGATCTCCTCCTCCCCTAGCATAGCTCCAGATACCTTCCAATCAAGAGTGGGCATTTGAAGATATCCACTTTGTCCAATAACCAGAGTACTCTGCTTTTTATTCATCTTTTTCTTAGGCTCTGTATAAAAAAATCAGAACTGCTAGATTCAATAAAAATATGCAATGTGCCCTACTGGATGTGCCAGTCTTGGATGCTTTGTTATGTTTGCCTACATAGCAGTCAGACATTGAGATTTGATTCAGTTCACAAGTACTCACTTATGACTGCTGAGTCTTCACCAGCCAGAAACCTAAGATCTTCTGGCAGATCCAAAGCCACATTCTTGACAACAATATGAGGGACAGATGATGCATGAGGAATGTGGAGATCATGATAGAACTTTTCAAAGACAGCCCTCCTGCCTGGAAAAGTCTCCTCTGTCCGCTGAGTGTCTTGGGCCAGGGGTTCCCAGGTAACATTGTCATTAGGCATGTAAGCCCAATCCCTACCCTTGTATGGCTCCCCATTGTTGATTTTTGGATCAACAGCAGTGATACTGTCCAGGATTTGCTGCATGTTGATAGAGAGATTGTAGGGCAGCTGTCTAAGACCATGGTACAGCATGCTTGCAAACATGCGCTTGGAGCATGTGAATTGCTCCTCAGGTGACATGATTATTCCTCCATCCCTTGCCAAGGTAACATGGGTGCAGGAAGGGAAAGGTGCTCTAAGAATTAGAATTTCCTCAACTTGGATATCATTGAATGAATATGTAGGACTTACTTTGGATGGAATAATTCATGAGGGACAGTGAGTTCCTTGTCTGATTTTTCTCCTGAACTCTGTGCTGCCAGAACTGTTTTTGAAGTACCCAGTAAGAGCCTAGATGCTGGACACAGGATGAGAACAAAGCGATATGCCCAAGTTGCAACTTCTTCAGAGCCAGGTGGTGCAAGAGGAGGACTGCCTGAGTGCCGTAGACGTCCACTGAAATATACAACATGGATTTTGCCAAGGTCCACATAGACCCCCAGAGAAAGCAGGTGGAATCTCCCTGCCTCATAGTCTTCAGGCAGGTGGCTGCCCACAACCATTGCTGAGAGGCCAGTTGCCAGGTCCATCTCATCAGTATGGTCACCTCCAAAGAACCCCATTCCTGAGAGTCCATTGCCTGTATTTTAATGATTTTTCAGTATTATTTATCATGATATCATGATAGAGTGTATGAGCTTACCAGACTCATATCTTTGGGGCACAGCCATATTGACCTGGGAGCTGGGCCACATACAATTGTCTGGATGAGCTAGCCTTGGCATGTTGACAACCTCAGCCAGCTCATGGTATGTTTCTCTCATATAGGGTGGGCACTCTGCAAAGTTGTCCACAGCAAAGTCGACACCCAACTGAATATTATATATTTATTAGTCTGATTTTTTATCATGCATGATCATGGAACTTACTTTGTTCAAGAGAGCCCTATCCTGAGTCAATGGATCAATGTTGCCATCAGGCCCAAGCTTGGAGTTGGCATTGGGTGCACTATATAATGTGGGTTTCTCGTAAGTGAACCCAGTCTGGTAGCACCTAGTGTTGTAGGCAACAGGCTTGATGTGGGATCCATCAGAATATTGCTCAAATGGGGTGCTTCCTGGTTATGAGACCTAGTTTCTTGAGGTCCTAGCACTTTCTTGCAGTGATTTAGCCAGGCTAGCCATTTTTCTTGGTTGAACAAATCACTGGTAATGAACAGTTCAGTGTAATACACAATGCCAGTATGAAGTAAGTTCTACATACCTCCCAGGTACAAACCCTTGTAGGACATCCTTATGTGCATCTCCTTCACTATACAAGGATCTTGCCATAATCCAATCTCCTGCTTTCAACTCTAAGAGCCCTAAAATAGGGTGTCATTCTATATGTTTAGCTTATATAGTGAGTCATACTTACCAGAGCTGAATAACTGATTTTTGGGCTTATGGGGTACCTTGTCTATACTCCCACACTCCCTAGCATTCTCTAGACCTTGTTGACTTGTATCCAAAACATATATATATGTGTTGCCAATAGATCTTTGTGGCCTATGCTTCCTGTGAGGATGAATACCTCCCTTGTACTTGAAGATAGGGGGTAGATGACTGGGCCTGTGTGGAATGGAGAGAGGTTCAAGGTCCAAGAATACAGAGGAGTATCTTTCATCAGTCATAATATTTTCTTGCATGAAAATCAAGGCTGTTGATGACTCCATGGTGACTATGAAGTGTCATACATTTCAATATATCAACAGACTTTCTATTAGACTCACATGATGAGGTCCTGGACAATATCACATCAACAGTCATAATGATCATGATTTAAGTGGGACAAACCTTGTGTGTATACTTCTGGGAGTTTTACTCAATCTGTCTGCTGAACAATAATGATTCCTATTAGGGTAGTTCAACACTCAGCATGATCACAGCTGATATACATCATGATGGATATATTTTTCATACCTCAAAGACTGCATCACAGAATTATGAGTGTTATTTGAAGCATCAAAAGTGATACATACAGAGTTTCAGACAATATATTGTGGCTTGAGAGTGTTTTCAATGACATGTATTGCAGAGCATGTATGAGCACCTACTTGAAAGATCTTGTCACAATTTTATTAGCAAGTTATATCATGACTATCATATTGCATACTTACCTGATGATTCTTGATAGTCCCAATGTGGTCAGAGTACCTGACTTGATCTGTATAGTTCATTATGGACAGCATCAACTCATGTGGTCCCAGAATGTAGATCCTGAATTTTACTCACCTCTTTCAGAACTCTGTTTGTTCAATCACAAACACTGTCTCAATTGTTATCACAGTAGTAAATGCATAGTAAGTGTGATTGCACTAACATCCAGTGCAAGGCTCAGTCCAAACCTACCAATCCAGATCTGTACACTAACATACACCAATAGTCAGCATCTATTTTCCACTATGCAGTGACAATTTACAGTCTACAGTATGAGGATCTGAAATTTCTAATATATGAAGCATGAGTATAAAGTTGATGCATATGGAGACTGATTAGTTTGATGCTTACCTTGTTGGCTAATCTTGAATCTTAGGTATGAGTTTTGTTATGATAAAGGAACATGCAATGCACTGACATTGTAGGTCAAAGTTGCTCAAATATGAGCAAGGTAGTAGCATACAATCAATATAAATATAAAGATTACCTTTATAATTATGGCACACCTTACTGAAATCTGAGTGACAAAGATTAGAGAATCAGTAACTTGAAACTATGGACAATGAGCAATACACATCAGCTTGTGAACTCACTGAAGTGGAGACAATAAATGTGTAGAAGGGATAGAGTGAGGGTCAAGCTAGATTCCTAGGAGCCTATATATATGAGGAATAAAGCTCAATTTTTATTTCATGAAGGAATGGCAATTTCCTCAGCTATGAATGGCTGTGTATTGAGCAGTGCATTTGGCTGTGTATTGGGCTGTACAGTTATCAGTGATGCACTGCTCAATACACTGCCATGCACAGCGTATGCAGTGCATCGAGTTGATGCACTGCATGCCGTGTGTGCATAGCAGTGCACTGGAAGCGGCGGAGCGGGCCGGTTAGCGGCAAGGCCCGGTGCATGGGACACGGCAGAGCGGCTGCCGGCTCAGGCTGTGCACAGGCCAGCAATGACGTAGGGTTCACTGGGCGCAGCGACGATTTCGTCGCCGCGCCGAGTGAACCCTGCGTCATGGCTCTCACAGTCGGCATGGCGAGCTCGAATAGGCAACACAGCGCCTATTCGAGCTCGCCATCTCCTCCTCATCCTCCTCATCCTCGTCGTCCTCGTTGTCCTCATCGACCATAAACTCCATCTCCCGCCTCGTCGCCAACACCAACGTGCGCCGGTCCCTTCGCGCAGCGCCGGCGACAATACTAGCCGCGCGCCGGTCTGCGACGCGCGCAACTGGCGCATCCGCAGGGTGTTGAACGGCCCAGAAGAGGGCATGCGCACTGCAGAAGTGCAGCACGCAAATGCCTAACTTCCAGGGGCAGCCGGATTCGAAGAGGGGGGATTGCAGGCTGACGTAGCCACGGCAACAGGATGCCTCGTAAGTACCTTTTCCCCTTCATCCTCTGCCTGTGCGTGCGCCGTTGGGCGCACGCGACGCTCTCTCTTGTGCCCGTTCGCGTTCGAACGGGCAGGGGAGGGCAGTACCTTCATGGTACTGCCCTCTTCTCTCTTTTTTTTCGCTGTCTTTGCGCTCGCGGCTTCGCTCTCTACCTCCATACGCCACCGAGCCTCGCGTGCGCCCAACGGCGCACGCGAGGCTCTCTCTCGTGCCCGTTCGCGCTAGAACGGGCAGGGGAGGGCAGTACCTTCATGGTACTGCCCTCTTCTCTCTTCTTTTTCGCTGTCTTCGTGCTCGCGGGCTTGCTCTCTACCTCCATACGCCACCGAGCCTCGCGTGCGCCCAATGGCGCACGTGAGGCTCTCTCTCGTGCCCGTTCGCGCTAGAACGGGCAGGGGAGGGCAGTACCTTCATGGTACTGCCCTCTTCTCTCTTCTTTTTCGCTGTCTTCGTGCTTGCGGCCTCGCTCTCTACCTCCACACACCCACCCAGCCTCGCATGCGCCCAACGGCGCACGCTTATTTTTGCTTTGTTATCTGGTATATGACATTTACTGGACCTTCTCATCGGACAATGATTAGATATAGTACATACTGAAGATACAACCCATGTTGACTGCAGTATTATGAACCTATCATTGTGTTCTTTTAACTTTGTATACCATACTGTTCTTCAATTCATTGTATTAGTGAGCAATTAATTCATATGGCTTGTATTGGAGGCAAAAGCTGAGTGAATTGGAAAATGAATGATTCATGAAGGCACTACACACACAAGTTACAAGCTAAAGTGACAAGTGGTGAGTATGTGAGGCAGTATCATAGCCTGTGGCCATGGCATAGCTTGTGGCGTGGCTGTGGCATAGCCTGTGGCGTGGCTGTGGCATAGCCTGTGGTGTGGCTGTGGTGTTGTTGTGGCATGAGAGTGACGTGGCCCTCCGGCAGAGCTAAGTGACACTGTTGCCTTTCCCTCTTACAACACCTCAAGATCACTCCAACATAGGCTGAGAGTAAGTACTAATGTACTATCTATCTTTGCAGCACACAATAACTCTAGCACAGTGCATACACCAGAGAGGAAAGCTCGACAAGCAGCCCAAGCACGTGAAGCAAGGGCAAGAAAGAAGCTGTACTATGAAGAAAACAAAGAGTGCATTGTCACATATCTAAAGGTTCCTTGATATACAACTAACCTCCATCTGTCATAGTGTCCCAGCAGTACAAGAAGAGAAGAAGAAGGAAATGGCAGATCATGCAGCATCAGTGCGACGGTGGCGGTAGGATCTCTTCACATCCATACATATCAATGGTATCTGACATATGTGTTTCATGTAGTGCCTCTGCGCGTGAACGTAGGCAAGGCAGGAGTGATGTCAGAGACGTTGAAGCAATCGGTGACCGTAGTGTTCTAATATATACTCGGTATATTCAGCTGAACATGTTGGATCTTTAGATCACAATGATGATCACAATAATGATCACATGGATGGTATGTTATCATCACGGCATGGAACAAAGATTCTCATATGTGATTATATAGAGGATGATCAGGATGGTGACCACGGTAAGGGTTTGTTCCAAAGCACTTTGGGTACTAACAGTTTTCAGGTGACACTGAAGACCTCGACTTGTATTCGTCCATTGTGGGTAATTGCTTGCATGCAAACACCCCGTCTATCAAGTGGCCATCTGGCCATTGCACTGCTGCTCCCTTCCTTCCTGATGAGAAGGGGCAAAACATACTGATCAATGATGAGTATTACACTCGGCGACTTGCTTTGGTGGCAACCCATGTACAACATGGGCAATCACAGCTTGTCCAGTGCCTTGACAAGCATGTCAACAAGAATCTTCGTGATCAGACTGCTGATGCACTCAGCAAGGGGATGTGTGTCCTTGTCAGGAATGCATTTGATGTCAGTGACTTCGAGCTGACAGCTGAACACCTCCGTGACAACTATGGTATTGCTCCATGGGCATCCTTTGACTTTCATGGTATGGTATATACATGTTACCCTTTCATTAGACTGAACTATGTAACAGACATGGAGCAGTGTGTCACATACTGGGAGGTACCACATCAGAAGTGGCCACTCAGCAACTTTTTTGAGTTGCTTCATGATCCAACAAAAATTCAGTTTATCCTCTCATGCCAGCTCCAACAACATGCATGGTTTCCACCATACAGGTATGTTATTTTACAATATTTAACACAATGCAAATACATTATCCATCCCTCAGTTCCCAAGATGATGGCATGATGGCATGGAATTCAGTTGAGGCCCAGAACCGCACTGATATTCAATCCATTCACATCAACGTGGTCCGCACTCGTAGCTGGGGGTTACTTCATCAACCTGGTTCTTTGACATATGCCCACCATGACGCAGCTGGCCAGCATACGTGGGTCCTCAATATCTGTGGACACAAGTTTTGGCTCCTGTTCACGTTGAAGGAGGAGTACGCCCATGGGTCTGAAGAAGAGCAGAACACAGCATTGCTCAATATATTCAAGTCTGACAAGATGCTTGTTGAGGACGCTCTTGGATCTGTTCCAGAGGATTTCAGTACACCACTTCCTTTTGAGGCATATGTGGATATACACTTGGTTGTGATTGAGCCAGGAAGCCTCCTGCATGTATTCATTTCTGATTGTAAGCCACTGAACTAACATGATCAATTTTGTAGCATCATGCCCCCAAAAACTCCACATGCTGTGTACACCCTGACAGCCTCATTCACACGGGGAGGCCACTTCTATCGCTATGACTCAATGCACTACACAGAGCATGCCCGCCGGATTGACAAGAAAAACTGGGGCATCACTACCAATGAGTACCATGAGCATACATTCTACATTGTATGTCTCATGGTGCTTGCTCTCCCACTGACACAACGTGGTGAGTTATTCGTCATTGGGACTCCATTTGATAATCATTGATTGTTGTAATGCTTCACAGCAATTTACAAGAAGGCACTTGCAGGTCTCATCATACAGATCCTGGACCCAAAGACATATGAGCCAGTGTGGAAGCCTCGGACATCCAAGAAGCAGTCGGTGACACAGCAGATAATGACCACTGGGTTATATGCTGATGCACTGTCGCTCTGTCAAGTCTGGATGGCAGAGTATTTTGGGTCACTGGTTGAAGTGAAGGGTTGTCTCCAGGCATATGATCTTGGTGAGAGGATTGTAGTGCACACAGAGAACATTGAGTAGACTAGTATATTTTGAAAAATACCAAGGACATGGCATTACACAAATATATTAGTTGTAACAAGCAGAACTTCTCATTAGCTTCATCACTTGTGATTCATGTAATTCTCACTGTGATAGCAATTGTAGTCATTAATTGGACAGAGCCATCTACTCGTACATCAATTACCAGACCATGTACAATGTCATGTGTGAATCAGCTGCCATGTGATGTCTGGCCAGATATAAAAGCCCAAAATTTCCCCATGCTCTTGTCCATACCTACCCCTATCTGTCCCCGTTCGTACTAAGTTGTAGCACTACGTCTCCTACATATTCTCCAGTCCAAGAAATCAAGATGGCTGTCACATTTATGGTCTGCTCATATTTGTCTGTTAAATGCTGTACTCATTGTATTACTTGTACAGTGATACTTCCTTCTGGTGCATAGAGTCTGCTGGGTTTCATGGGGCAATAAAGTGTTAACACAATATGGTGAGCATTGTTTGAGACTTATCAGTGACAATCTAATCACAATGTTCCAGCTGTCCATGCTATAACCAGGTGCTGTAAGATGGCACAATTTATCTGAAGGTAGGTTTAATACGCAACTATGACTTTTTGCTAACATGTCTATAGATGTACCAATGGGCCATGGACCTGAATATTGTCCCTTCCTTTTCTTTCTTTGTTGGTGACTATACCTTTGTTGGTGACTTATGCAGAGACATGGCCAGTCTTTGTGTGGTCATTAACAATGTTCTCTTTCTTCTATAACTACATTACATTGGAGCCCATGTTGTACCAGTGCTGTCAATGTGACTGAGATCAAACCAAGCCTCTGACAGTATGATTGATCGTGTGATATGTCATAATCAATGAGACACAATACATAAGGCTGTGCAATGCATCATATGGCTTGATGGGCTTTGATGCTCAGCATCATCCTTGGCAATCTAGAGCCTTGATGTGTATGAAGGACATGTGCACCAATCAGAGGCATAACACTTGGCATCATCATCAATATTGCTTATCTTGGTCTTGGTATAACGACCTCCTGCACATGCTGTGCAACAACAGAGGCTATCTGCTGCGCAATCCATAATGATAGGCAACAAGCCACATGAACTGTCATTACTCATCATGATGGGACTTATATCTGCAGTGATGATATGCACAAATGCTGATGGAGCACATGCCTATGCTCTGCAGACATCTCTTGGGCCACTCACATCAGGATGCAAAATCCCATCCTTGCCCATTTCACTGAGCTTCTAGGCAAGGTGGAGAGAACTGAAATGGCCCTGGATACTGTGAGAGACCAGATGCATCAGAGGCTCCACAACATTGATCCTGGGTCTTTCCCCATAGTACCCCCCATGGCTCAGATATATATGCCCTGTGCAGACATGTGTTAGCCAGCAGCAGCCATATCCTTCACAGAATAGATAGGTGCTCATCATGCCATGTTATCCATCATGAGACACAGCTGAACACCATGTTATGGGAACTGAACCTGCAGCTGTGGAATCACAGAATTGGATATGGACGTGCTCCACAGACAAGAACTATGGCTCAGTGGCTCAAAGCTTTTGTCTCAAGCACAAGCTGTTGTTGAGCTCGAATTTATTGCGCATTTATGCGCATTTATTCAGAGCTCCATTGCCCTGTCCAAGTCCAAGCCCTTCACTTGGTGTGTTCTCGCTTCTTCCAATGGACCATCTTACTGTACACTGTCTACTGTATTTTCCCCGCCATTTTTCGTGTTTTTCTCTCCCCATAAATCATTTGCACAGTCAGGGGATTGAACCTCCAACCTTTTATTTTTCTTTCGTTGATTTTCGACTCTGTGGCTTGTGGAACTGTACAGTGGCTTCCCCTTACATAACATCACACTGTAGACAGTCCGTAGCATCGAGCTCTAAGTCCCTAGACTTAATAGAGCTCGACTTAGGTGTGTGTTTTGGTCCTGTAATTTTCCTAGACTTAATAGAGCTCGAATTAGGCCTTTGGAATTGCTCTGAGGCATGCTGCAGCCAACACATGCTCCTCTCACCCTCCATACCAACCCTGGAGGCATGAAACACAAAGAACCACACCTGCCCCAACAACATCTTTGCATCCCCTGAGCTCGCTGAATGCCTGGTATGCTGCTGCACAGCCCCAGGACTGCAGCCCCCAAATACTGACCACTACCCCATAACAACTGAGCTACAGGTAGACATGCCACACATTGCCCCTGAATGCTTCCAGAATTTCTGCAAAGTCAACTGGGCCAGCTTCCAACAAGACCTTGCCATATGACTGGAAGACATCCCACTCCCAGATGGGGACCACAGACAAGTTCAATGACATCCTCCAGCCTCTCATGGACACCATACATGTGACTATTGAGGAGGAAGTACCAGAAACCAAGCCCCCACCCTACACCAAAAGGTGGTTCTCCAAGGAGCTCGATGACATGCACTGCCAGGTCAGCCAACTGGGACAACAAGCTTACTGATCATGCAATTCACCCAACCAGCCAACACACAAGGATTACCACCAACTCCAAAACTGCTATGGTGGTTCCATTAAGCAGGCCAAGCATGAACACTGGGAAACATGGATAGAGGAGGCCAACATGATGTCCATCTGGACCAAAGGGAAGTATGTACGAAGTGGCTCCAGTGACAGTAGTCCCAGCAGCATCCCACCCATATGCCGCCTGAACTCCACAACCCCCACGTGACAGAGCGAGGAAAAGAGTAAAATCTTTTATGAGACCTTCCCAACACTGCCGCACTCCACAGCCTGATGCATCCGAGGCTGCTACCCAGTGGATGCCTTCAATTTCACTAACATCTCTGATACACAGATCCTTGACGCCTGCTGCCGACTCAAGGAATTTAAGGCCCTGGGCCCTGATGGCATCCCAAATGAGGTTTACAAGAGATGTGCTGACCTCCTCCTCCCCTTCCTGGGCTGACTCTTCTGAGTGACTTTTGACCTGGTGTACTACCCTGATGCATGGAAAGAATCCACCACAGTTGTGCTCCACAAACTGGGCTGATCTGACTACTTTATTGCCAAGTCTTACTGCCCCATCACACTCATAAACTGCATGGGTAAGCTACTATCATCATGCCTCACTGACCTGCTTGAATATGAAGTCAAGAAGCAAGGCCTCCTCCCTAACCACCACTTTGGAGGCCATGCTGGATGGACCACTACTGACTCCTTGCACCTCATCACAAAGACTGTCCGGGATGCATGGCAAGCCAAAAAGGTGGCCTCCATCCTTTTCCTTTATGTCAAACCAGCATTTCCCAGTGCCATCCCTGAACAACTCTTCCATTTCATGTGACAGCTCGGCATCCTAGCTGGCTATGCTGCAAGCTCCAAGGATGCTGCACCTGGCTGAAGTTCGATGACTATGTATTGCAACTTTTTGAGATCATCAGCGGAATCAACACCAAGGCTGCCCCCTATTGGTTATACTATATAAGATATATAAACTCCTCCTCCTATGCTGCGCTGATGACCTTGACAAGACAGACCCAGTTGCCTACATAGATGATGTGGTGGTCATCACCATTGCCAAGACCCTTGCAGAGTCCACCTCTGCCCTAGACACATACATGACCTGCCCCAATGGTGTGCTGGAGTGGTCCCAGGAGACGAACTCCATATTCAATGTCCCAAAGCTTGCCCTTATGCATCTTGACCCGTGCCTCTCACACAACGACCTTGGCCCTGACCTACACCTTCCTGGTGGCATAGTCAAACCGTCAGCAAGCACCAAGTTCCTCAGTGTCCTTGTGGATAACAAGCTGTGCTTCAAACAAGAGCCCACTCAGCGCAATCACGAATGGTCATTAGCCACCCGAGGCTTTTAAGGCCCTATGGTATCCGTGAGCTGGTGTCGGCCAATGCACCAGGGTAGATGAATGCCCATCTGGCAACTGAGGGTCAGGTTGCCAGATGGTCATTGGTGACTTGACATTGGGTTCTTGGGGCCCACCTTCCGAGTACCCAGGTTGTGCATACTTTCTGCATACTCCACCACAGATGCCCATTGGTGGGCCGATATTGGATGGGTTGTATGAGGGCCAGCAGGGTGTATGAGGATTGGTCTGCCTGAGTAGGCTCACCATATGGCCATTGTGCAGCTGACATTGGGTGGGTGGATGCGCATTGGCCACCCTATGTCAGCCCATGGGATGGCCATATGTCAACTGACATTGGGTCCACAGATCAGCATTGGTGGCACAATGTCAGTGCCACCAATGGTCACCCGTGAGCCAACGTTCATTGCTTTTGCTGATTGAATGTTGGCTGTGAGCATTCAGCAGGCTGTGATGGCTCAGTGCATGGTCATTGTGCAGCCAACATTCAATCAGTGGATACACATCAGTCACCCAACGTCAGGCCACAGAATGGCCATGCATCAGCCAATGTCAGGCCATAGAATGGCCATGCATCAGCTGACGTCAGGTGTGTGGATCTGCATCAGCAGGGCAATGTCAGCACCATCCATGCTCATCCATCAACTGATGTTTGCTGCGATACAAGTAGAGCAGTATGTGTTGATTGTCATTCACCAGCCAACAATAATTTTTGGAATGAGCATTCATTGTTGGAGTCACAGCCACACAGCACATACAGACTGTAAGACTGAGTAGGTGTCATGGGCACTCACTCAACAAGCCCTGCCTATGCTGCCCACAACCACCTACACTGACTGTCACCGCATATGCTGCCCACAACCGCCTACAATGCCCACAACCACCTACTCCACCTGCGACCGTGTACCCTGCTCATCACTGCCTACACTGCCCTCACAACCTACACATCGACTGACTGCCTTCTTCACCATTAACACCACCTTCATTGTGGTCGTCATTGCCCGTGTGCCATTGCAGAGGGCATCAAACACCCTGTAAGTGTCAGCAACCAGGCACAGCACATACCTGGCCAAGTGTGAACACTCATTTTTGGGCTGCAATTGATCAGAGACAGCAGTGGGCTCAATGCTCACTGCAGCCAGCTGATCCATGACTTGCACAAGGATGTCGGCCTGCTGGACTTGCAGGTCATGTATCTTGCTGAGGAGATCAGCTTGTGCTTGATATTCTAGACTGTGGATGGTCATTTGAGGGCTGTGTGAGGTTAGTATATGGGATAGGTGGGTAAGGGCACACACTGGGCATGATAGGTGGTGGTGGGAGAAGGTGAAGGGAGGGGGTGAGGAAGGCGAGGTGCAGAGGTAGGTGGGCAGGGAACAGGAGCATGAGAATGTGTCCGGCGCCTATTGGGAAGGGATGCATATGTGGCACCTTTTGAGAGGGGATGCGTATTCAGTGCCTATTATGAGGGGCCACATACTCCGCACCTATTATGAGATGCCGCATACTCTGCGCCTGTGGAGGTGAGTGCCTTGCACCTACTGAGGCACACCTAACTAGCTACTGCTCTGCATACATGATTTAGGTAGTGCAATGCTGCGACAGGGCCTCTGTGGATCAATGGTTTGAGCTCTGGTTTGAGCTCATCTCCTGTTGGGTCACGTGGCAGATGCACATTTCTGAGAGGAACTTGGTGACTCTGTTGTATGTTATGTAGCAATGCCTCACACTGCGTAATAATGAAAGTAACCAAATACCCCTCATTGATGTGCATCTGCACTAGGAAGTTTCAGTTATCGGAATAGACATCGATGGGTCAGGCGCTAGTACTTGTATGTGGCACCTATTGGGAGGGGCCTTGTGTTTGATGTGTATAATGAGACACTGCATACTCCACGCCTATTATGATACACCGCATACTCCACACCTACGGAGGCGAGTGCCTTGGCCCTCACTAGCTACCAACCACTCTGTGTTCATGATTTAGGTAGTGGAATGCCGTGACAGGGCCTCTGTGGATCAATGGTTTAAGCTCATCTGGTTTGAGCTTGTCTCCTGTTGGGTCACATGTCCAGACCTGTGCAGATGCACATTTCAGAGAGGCACTCGGTCACTCCTGTGTATGTTATGTAGCATTGCCTCACACTGTGTAACACACAACAAAATGACAAGGTGTCCCTCATCGATGTGCATCTGCACCAGGAAGTTTTTGTTATCAGAGTAGACATTGATGGGTTGGGCTCAAAACACGGAGAATGTTTTCAGTCCAGACGGTCTTCTTCTGCCCGATCAGAAGAGGGGGTGCATACTTGGTGCCTATAATGAGAGAGAGGCCACGTACTCCACAGAAGGCGGTACTCAAAAGAGAACCCTCTACTGTGGCACACTTTGGTGCATGTGGTCTATGGGATGTGATTGCTCCCATGGGGCCCATTCCAGTCTTTCCGTGAATACAACCACCATCACCATGGTGTTCCTTCAGCCAGTGATCCTGCTCGTCCTTGGGCAGCTTGTGCACCTCAGAGATGCTCCTAGGCTCGCCAAAGTGCTCCTGGTCCGCTTTGAGCGCATTCTGAGCCACTGAGTCAAAAGCGTACTCCAGGGCTTCGTCATAGGACAAAAAATCCTCGTGTTCTCCAGAGTAGACGTGCTCGATGCCTGCTATCATCGCCCCAAGCGAGCACTCGAAGGCATCCTCATGGTCACCCCTGAGGAGGTCGAGTTCGTCGTCGCTCGAGGTAGGAGAAGGAGGCAGGACGTCGCTGAGACGAGGTGGAGGAGGCACAGGAGCAGCTGGGAGAGGAGGAGGATCGACTGGAGCGTCAATGAGAGGGTCAGGCGATGGATTTCGATCTGGGGGCTCAGGCGTCGAAGCAGGGGACGGTGTGTCGACTCTAAAGCGTTGTGGGAGGAGATTTTGACGCTGCAGGTCGTCGTCATTGAGAGAACCCTGAAAACGCGTCGAGCGAGCTGGGAGCTGCCTGTGAGAGAGAGAGGGATAGGGCTTGAAGCCACCATGAGACGAAGTTTTCTGGTGCAGAGACGGCCTAGAGGGTGCAGCTGGTGGTGGAGGACGTCGAGGCGGGCTTGGAGGACGCTGTGGAGGGCTTGGTGGATGCTGGGGAGCATCAGGGAAATTTTGAGGAGCCTCTGGAGCCTCTGGAGCGACTGGGACAGTAGGAGGAGGAGGGGCAGGATCATCAGAGTCATCTCCCCCCTGATCATGCACCTCTGGAGCCTCTGGAACGTCCTCTGTGTTGAGCTCGAATTTATTGCGCATTTATGCGCATTTATTCGAAGCTCCATTGCCCTGTCCAAGTCCAAGCCCTTCACTTGGTGTGTTCTCGCTTTTTCCAGTGGACCATCTTACTGTACACTGTCTACTGTATTTTCCCCGCCATTTTTCGCATTTTTCTCTCCCCATAAATCATTTGCACAGTCAGGGGATTGAACCTCCTACCTTTTATTTTTCTTTCGTTGATTTTCGACTCTGTGGCTTGTGGAACTGTACAGTGGCCTCCCCTTACGTAACATCGCACTGTAGACAGTCCGTAGCGTCGAGCTCTAAGTCCCTAGACTTAATAGAGCTCGACTTAGGTGTGTAGTTTGGTCCTGTAATTTTCCTAGACTTAATAGAGCTCGACTTAGGCCTTTGGAACCGCTCTGAGGCGTGCTGCAGCCAACAGGTTATGAGCCCTGCGCTCTGACAGCCTCAAGACGTCCATACCGCCCGTCCAAACGCTCTGTAGGCCCTCCCAGGTGTCCCCCTTCGCTCCCCAGCAATTTTCGCCCATCCTAGCCCCTATCCATCCTTCCCTCAATATCTCGACCGCTCTCATCCATTTTTTACGCTTATGGCACCGTTCGAATCGTCGTCTTTCGCCCATCCATCCGTCACCATGGCTCCGTCACCCGCTGCCTTCCCGAAGCTCTCCAATCGAAACTACCAGCAATGGAGGCTCGACATGGAGGCCAGACTTCGAACCCTTGCCTGCCTTCGCATTGTGCAAGGCCAGGAGTCGAGGCCGTCGTTTTCCGAGCCCCTGGACGCTGGAGAACGCCGTGATTTGGGCGATTTTGACAATAGGAGGGACCTGGCAGCTGGGGAGATCTGGAGTTGTGTGGAGAGGGAGCAGCAGACACATCTGGAGGCGATCCGAGACGATCCTGAGGCGATGTGGGGAAGCTGGAGTCTGTGCACATGCAGAAACGACCTGGTACGCGTTTTAACACCTACAACGCCCTCCTGAGCCTCTCCAAGCTCGAAAACGAGTCCCTTTCCTCCCTTTCGACACGAGCATCGCAGTTGAAGTCCGATATGAAGGCTCTTCGACCCACAGACTTCGACATCGCTAAGCTCGACGACGAACTCGTTTTAATGGCCGTCATTCGTGCCCTACCCTCGGAATACGCCTCCCTTCGTCAGACCCTGCTCCTGGACGACTCCCTGACCTTGGAGAAGCTCCAGGAGACGTTCATTGCGCTCGAAAATCAGCCTGGTGCGTCGTCAGCCGTCCCCGTCCTCTCCCAGGTCGCCTCCACCCTTTCCTGCGATTTCTGCGGCCGCTCTGGCCACTCCGAGGACCAGTGCTTCTCCAAGCGTGATGCCAGTGCAAAAGCGAAGGAGAGGGCGTCCCAACGAGCTCAATTTCGCTCTGGGAAGCCCAAGCGCAAGGAGGAGGCCAAGGAGGCGTCGAAGGACGCTCAGGAGTCGTCCCAGGAGTCTGCTGCTGCTGCTGTGAGTGCTGGTTGCGCTTCTGCCCTTCTATCCACCTCGGATCGTCGTTCTGGCTCTCTACTCCGGCAGCAACTAACTGGAACACCGACACAGGTGCTTCTGCACACATGACCCTCACCGTCACTGGTTTCGCTCCTACTCGCCTCACTCTGTCCCCATTCGCCTTGCCAACTCTGAGGTCGTTTATTCTGCTGGGCTGGGGTCTGTGGTGTTCCAACCGGCGGAGAGAGACAGTGTTTTACCCCCTGCTGTAGTTCTGCACGACGTCCTTCATGTCCCTGCGCTTGCCAGCAATTTATTATCCGTTTTTCACCTCACCCGAGAGAAGGGATATGTCGTAGAGCTCCAGGCTTCGAACGCGCATTTTTACCACCAAGGGGAACTTCGCTTTGAGGCTCGAGTTAATGAGCACAACGTCGGCTACCTCCTAGGCCATACCCTCTCCCAATCGAAGAATGCGCTCTCAGCTTCGACGACCAGCGATCTCGACCTCGCGCTTTGGCACCAACGTTGCTCCCATGTCAATCTCGACGACCTCCGCTCGGCGCACTCCAAGGGCCTCGTCTCCGGCCTCAGCATTCGTTCGAAGCGTCCACCTCCTGCCATCTGTGAGCCTTGCCTAGCTGGTAAGCTCAATCGCCACCCATCCCTCGTTTTGCTTCGCGAAAATTCGTACGGCTCGCCCTCGTCCATACGGACCTCAAGGGCCCCATGCCTGTTGCGACTCCGGAGGGCTACGCCTACTGGATGACTTTTATTTGCGACGCTTCGCGTTTCTGGGTGGTGGCCTTCTTGAAGCGCAAGAGCGATGCCTTCTCTGCCTTCCAGTCGTTCAAGGCGTACGCCGAAAATTCCCTCGGGCTCAGGGTGAAGGCTACGCGCGATGACAAGGGTGGGGAGTACATGGGGCGTCCATTCGTCGAGTTTTGCGCTCAGCACGGCATCCATCGTCAGCACACTGAACCAGACGAGCCCCACCAGAATGGCGTTGCAGAGCGAGCTAACCGTTCGATTGCTGAAGGGGCCACTTCCCTGCTAGCCCAGTCAAAGCTCCCTCCGTTGTTTTGGGGCCACGCCGTCTCGACCTTCGTCCACACTCGAAATCGGATGCCTACGGCCTCTCTGAAGGGTGGTATCCCCTATACTGCCTGGAAGGGAGATGGGCGCAAACCGGATGTGTCCTACTTCCGCGTTTTTGGCTGCCTGGCCTACGTACTCGTGCGCAAGAAGGATCGCAAGGCGCTGCAGCCTCACACACGAAAGTGTATTTTTATCGGCTATCCTGACGGCACCAAGGCCTGGCGATTCTGGGACCCTGCAGCAAAGAAGTTCATCATCTCCTCTCATGCTGTCTTCGACGAATGCTGTTTCCCCGGAAATTCGACGTTTATAAATATTTTCGGACTTCCCCTCGACCAGGTGCACGTCCCAGGAGCAGACCACAGCGACGACGAGCCGCCAGAGGACGTTCCAGAGGCTCCAGAGGTGCATGATCAGGGGGGAGATGACTCTGATGATCCTGCCCCTCCTCCTCCTCCTGTCCCAGTCGCTCCAGAGGCTCCGCAAAATTTGCCTGACGCTCCCCAGCGTCCACCAAGCCCTCCACAGCGTCCTCCGAGCCCGCCTCGACGTCCTCCACCACCAGCTGCGCCCTCTAGGCCATCTCTGCACCAGAAAGCTTCGTCTCATGGTGGCTTCAAGCCCTATCCCTCTCTCTCTCGCAGGCAGCTCCCAGCTCGTTCAACGCGTTATCAGGGTTCTCTCAACGACGACGACCTGCAGCGTCAAAATCTCCTCCCACAACGCTTTAGAGTCGACACACCGTCCCCTGCTTCGACGCCTGAGCCCCCAGAGCGAAATCCATCGCCTGATCCTCTCATTGATGCTCCAATCGATCCTCCTCCTCTCCCAGCTGCTCCTGTACCTCCTCCACCTCGTCTCAGTGATGTCCTGCCTCCCTCTCCTACCTCGAGTGACGACGAACTCGACCTCCTCAGGGGTGACCATGAGGACGCCTTCGAGTGCTCGCTTGGGGCGATGATAGCAGGCATCGAGCACATCTACTCTGGAGAACATGAGGATTTTTTGTCCTATGACGAAGCCCTGGAGTACGCTTTTAACTCGGTGGCCCAGAATGCGCTCAAAGCGGACAGGAGCACTTTGGCGAGCCTAGGAGCATCTCTGAGGTCCATAAACTGCCCAAGGACGAGCAGGAACGCTGGCTCAAGGCTGCCCAGGACGAGATCCAGTCCCTCATCGAGAATGGGACCTTCCAACTCGTCAGGCTGCCCCCAGGACGCAAGGCCATCGGTTCCCGGTGGGTTTTTCGAGTCAAGCGCAATGCTGACGGCTCGATTGAACGCTACAAGGGCCGTCTCGTCGCCAAAGGCTTCTCACAGCGTCCTGGTTTCGACTACAATGAAACCTTCGCTCCTACACCCAAGTGGGCGTCAATTCGAGCCATTCTTGCACTTGCAGCCCTCGAGGATCTGGAGCTCGAGTCTGTTGACATCTCCTCTGCCTATCTCAACGGCGAGCTGAAGGAGGAGGTGTACATGAAGCAGCCTGAGGGGTTTGAAGAAAAATCGCCCGAGTGGGTCTGGCGACTTCGGAAGGCGCTGTACGGCCTCAAGCAGGCGGGTCGATGCTGGCACGAGAAGCTGCACGAGGTCCTGACGAAACTCGGATTTTTGCGCCTGGTTTGTGAGCACTCTGTCTGGGTCTACCTTCGAGATGGGGTGCGCATCATCATTCCTCTTTTCGTCGACGACATCACCATTGCAGCGAAGTCCAAGGATGCCATCCAGCGCGTCAAGGACGACCTTCGTATGCACTTCAAGCTCAGGGATTTAGGACCGACGTCCTGGCTCCTAGGAGTTAAGATTGAACGCGACCGTTCGAAGCACTCCCTCTCCATCTCCCAGCAGCAGTACACTCTTGACATCCTGGAGCGCTATGGGTTCGCCGATTGCGACCCTGTGGGCACACCTATGGACCCTGGACTTCGCCTGAGCGCAGAGATGGGTCCCAAGATGCCGTCTGAGGTCCGGGAGATGCAGGATATTCCCTATGACCAAGCTGTCGGTTCGCTTTTCTACCTCGCTGTTGCAACTCGGCCAGACATTGCTCGTACTGTTCGCAACCTAGCTCGCTTTTCGAGGAATCCTGGCATGACGCACTGGAAGGCGGTCAAGCACCTCTTCCGGTACCTCAAGGGCACGCTCAATTACAAGCTCACCTACTCCCCTTCCTCTGACGGCGAACTCTTCACCTCCTACACTGACGCTGACCATGCTGGCTGCCCTGACACTGGTCGATCTACCTCTGGCTATGTGATCAAAATGGGCTCTGGGGCGATTTCGTGGTCGAGTCGGCTCCAAACGATCGTGGCGCTCTCTACCACTGAGGCAGAATTCGTTGCAGCGGTCTCAGCCGGTCAGGAGATGCTCTGGCTTCGCAATTTGCTGTCAGAGTTTGGGTATGAGCATTCCTCAGCCTCCAAGCTTCGGATTGACAATCTCTCTGCGCTTTCTGTTGCGAAAAATCCCGAGCACCATGGTCGCATGAAGCACCTCGATTTGCGCTTCTACTGGCTCAGGGACGAAGTAGCCAAAGGCCGGATTGAGGTTGTACACCTCCGGACTTCGGACATGCCTGCAGACATCCTAACCAAGTCTCTGGCTAAGCCGAAGGTGCTCGAGATGGTGCGCATGCTCGGGCTGGGGACTTGACCGGTCAGGGGGGAGTGTTGAGCTCGAATTTATTGCGCATTTATGCGCATTTATTCGGAGCTCCATTGCCCTGTCCAAGTCCAAGCCCTTCACTTGGTGTGTTCTCGCTTTTTCCAGTGGACCATCGTACTGTACACTGTCTACTGTATTTTCCCCGCCATTTTTCGCATTTTTCTCTCCCCATAAATCATTTGCACAGTCAGGGGATTGAACCTCCTACCTTTTATTTTTCTTTCGTTGATTTTCGACTCTGTGGCTTGTGGAACTGTACAGTGGCCTCCCCTTACGTAACATCGCACTATAGACAGTCCGTAGCGTCGAGCTCTAAGTCCCTAGACTTAATAGAGCTCGATTTAGGTGTGTAGTTTGGTCCTGTAATTTTTCTAGACTTAATAGAGCTCGACTTAGGCCTTTGGAATTGCTCTGAGCCGTGCTGCAGCCAACAGGATCGTCTCGGATCGCCTCCAAATGCGTCTGCTGCTCCCTCTCCACACAACTCCAGATCTCCCCTGCTGCCAGATCCCTCCTATTGTCGAAATCGCGCAAATCGCGACGTTCTCCGGCATCCAGGGGCTCGGAAAACGACGGCCTTGACTCCTGGCCTTGCACAATGCGAAGGCAGGCGAGGGTTCGAAGCCTGGCCTCCATGTCGAGCCTCCATTGCTGGTAGTTTCGATTGGAGAGCTTCGGGAAGGCGGCGGGTGACGGAGCCATAGTGACGGATGGATGGGGCGAACGACGACGATTCGAGCGGTGCCAGAAGCGTAAAAAACGGATGAGAGGCGGTCGAGATATTGAGGGAAGGATGGATAGGGGCTAGGATGGGTGAAAATTGCTGGGGAGCGAAGGGGGACACCTGGGAGGGCCTACAGAGCGTTTGGACGGGCGGATATGGACGTCTTGAGGCTGTCAGAGCGCAGGGCTCATAACCTGTTGGCTGCAGCACACCTCAGGGCGAATCCAAA
This sequence comes from Fomitopsis palustris, assembly GCA_029783445.1. Taxonomy (NCBI): domain Eukaryota; kingdom Fungi; phylum Basidiomycota; class Agaricomycetes; order Polyporales; family Fomitopsidaceae; genus Fomitopsis; species Fomitopsis palustris. Next base: position 205,978 of record JARAOQ010000020.1, on the reverse strand, counting down.
GGCCTAAGTCGAGCTCTATTAAGTCTAGGAAAATTACAGGACCAAGATACACACCTAAGTCGAGCTCTATTAAGTCTGGGACTTAGAGCTCGACGCTACGGACTGTCTACAGTGTGGTGTTACGTAAGGGGAAGCCACTGTACAGTTCCACAAGCCACAGAGTCGAAAATCAACGAAAGAAAAATAAAAGGTAGGAGGTTCAATCCCCTCACAGTGCAAATGATTTATGGGGAGAGAAAAATGCGAAAAATGGCGGGGAAAATACAGTAGACAGCGTACAGTAAGATAGTCCGCTGGAAAAAATGAGAACACACCAAGTGAAGGGCTTGGACTTGGACAGGGCAATGGAGCTCTGAATAAATGCGCATAAATGCGCAATAAATTCGAGCTCAACACCCATATCTCTGAGGTGCTCAGCTGAAAACCTGTGGATGGTTGCAGCATGCCCTTTGAAGCCATCCAAGATGTGGATGATGTCCTGGAGCTGTTTTGGACTAGACTGCATCAGCTGGACTGCTGAGTGACTGTCTGCCAGGACTTGCTTCAAGTTCTCTCTTGAGAACTTGCAGAGAAATGTTTTCACTCAACAATAGTCAGTATGAGCTGATTTGTAACACAATCAACAACTTACACTGGGAGTGGAGGCTTGAGTTAGTCTGCTCTTCCACAGTGCTGATCAGATACTCATCAACTGTGCAAATTGTTCTGGAAGTGAATACTGTGCATCATTGCAGTAGATCTGTGCACTTACCATCATCTCTCACAGCCTCATTCTGTCTCAGCCTTTGAGTCAGGGTCACTTGATGATGCTCTGAGCGTGCTTCTACTGGAATACTGAGCACTGCCCCAGATATCAACAAGTCTCAATGTTACCTTCATCGCCACTATCACTGGATTCTTTATTGGCTGTCAACACATGCACAACACTGCATAAATATGGCATGAACCTACCATGTCCCCGGTGGGCGTCTTCAGGTCCATCCTCCTCTTCCTCATTGTCTTCATCATCCACATCCATTGCTATGAGTTGTGATTCTCAGCAATGTTCAACAAAACAATTATTATCCACTTACATTGATGAGCATTGCTCTCACTGTCTTCTTCCTCTTCATTGTCATCCGAGCTGCTGAAGTATTGAGGTTCTTCTTCAATCATAGCCCCTGACACCTTCCAGTTTGTGGAACTGCTGGCCTGCATGTGAAGATATGCTGTCTGTCCCATGACTAGGGCACCCTGATTTTTGCTGGCCTTTTTCTTAGGCTCTGCCAACTCAGTTAGTCATGGCAAAATGTATGACAAACACTGTAGAGTCTCATACTGGAAGTGATAGACTTAGAGGGCCTGCTAGGTTTGACTGCATAGTTGTTAGAATTTTATACAACAATATCCCAGACAAAAAAAACTCACCTGGGGATGCATGGCTACTGCCAGCCAAAAACCTCAAATCTTGTGGCATATCAAGGGCAGCATCCCTAAGCCCGATTTCAGGGACTGCCATGGCATGTGGGACATGAAGGTCTTTGTAGAACTGTTCAAAGACGGCCTTTCGGCCTGGAAAAACCTCATTTGTCCTATGAGCATCCCCAGCCAAAGGTTCCCAAGTCACGTCATTGTTTGGCATATATTTCCAGTCTCTTCCCTTGTATGGCTGCCTATCGTTGATCTTGGGATCACAAGCTGTTATGCTATCCATGATTTGCTGCATGTTGACATGAAGATGATATGGCAGCTGCCATAGGCCTTGGTATAGCATTCCTGCAAACATGCGCTTGCAGCAAGTGAAGTGTTCCTCAGGTGACATAATAATACCACCATCCCTTGCAAGGGTAGCATGTGTGCAGGATGGAAATGGTGCACTGACATATCAAATAGTGAGCTTGATAATTGATTGAATTGAACAGTGAAACCCACTTTGGATGAAATAATTCTGGTGGTACAGTCAAGGGCTTGTCTGTCTTGTCACCTGAAGTTTGGGCTGCCAAGACAGTTTTTGTTGTACCCAGCATGAGCCTAGATGCAGGGTACAAGATCAACACAAAACGATAAGCCCAGTGTGCAATTTCCTCAGTGCCAGGAGGAGCAAGTGGTGGGGTGCCAGAGTGACGGAGCCTTCCACTGAAATAAACAACATGGATGCTGCCTAGATCCACATAGACACCAAGTGATAGAAGGTGGAATCTTCCAGCTTCATAAGTTTCTGGAAGGTCACTTCCAATGACCATTGCTGAGAGACCAGCAGCCAAGTCCATGTCATCAGTGTGATCGCCTCCAAAATAGCCCATTTCTATGAGGCCCTTTCCTGCAGACATTGAACTCAATGATGTAGGTATGTATTGAGAATTTTGAAACAAACTTACTAGACTCATGTCTTTGTGGAATGGCCATGTTCACTTGAGAGCTTGGCCAGACAAAGTTGTCAGGATGAGCCAATCGTGGCATGTTCACAGCCTCAGCCAGGTCATGATATGTCTTCCTCATGTGGGGTGGGCACTCTGCAAAGTTGTGCAATGCAAAGTCCACACCCAACTGTAGAAATAGTTATTACACTGCACTTGAGTTGCTATTGCAACCAATTATTTGCTCACCTTGTTCAACAATGCCCTGTCCTGAGTCAGCACATCTATGCTACCATCAGCTGCCATCTTGGAGTTGGCATTGGGAGCACTATAGAGTGTGGGCTTTTCAAAAGTAAAACCAATTTGGTAGCACCATGTGCTTTCCATCACTGGTTTGATGTTTGATCCATCAGAATATTTCTCAAATGGAGTGCTCCCAGAAGTGTGAGATCTGGTGTCTTGAGGTCCAAGCATTTTCTTGCAGTGCTGAATCCAGGCATTCCATTTTGCTTGATTGAATAAGTCCCTTTGATTTTACCTTCAGTCCAACTGTTTCAGATTGAAATATACACTCATATCACTTACTTTCCAGGAACAAAACCCTGCAATACATCCTTCTCAGGATCCCCTCCATGATGCAAGGATCTTGACAAAATCCAATCTCCAGCCTTGAGCTCAAGGAGTCCTATAATTTCATAATTTCACCTGAGTATGGCAGTTTGATACATGTACATTTTCTTACCCAGGCCTGAGACTTCATTTTCGGGTTTGTGAGGAACATTGTCTATTTTACCACATTGGAATGCATTTTGTAACCCTTCAACACTGGTGTCTAATACATATATATAAGTGTTGCCAATGGATCGAGGTCTGTGTCTCCTATGAGGGTGTGTGCCTTCCTTGTACTTGAATATGGGAGGTAGGTGGCTGGCCCTGTGAGGAATATGCAAGAGCTCTAGATCTGAGAACACTTGGCTGTATTCTTCATCAGCCAAGACCAGGGGTGTTGATGCTTCCATACTGCTTGCATGTCAAACCAGTGTTAGTATAGCTATAGCCTACACATATGAGCATGGTACATACATATGCAAAGAACTGGTCACTTGACAAACTTATTTGCTCTGGTTGAATCACAAGCATTATCTGTAACACTCACATGAGGATATTTACAGATAGTGTGTCTGTTAATAGTTGATGTAAGTGCAACTCTAATGCAGATTATTATATGGCTCACCTCCAAAAGATGTTCTAGAACAATGATTTGTTGTTTCTTAAGAGACAGATTTAATACACATACCTACAGAATGCAACATCAGTATTACTCCAATATACTTCACATGCAGAGACTTACAATTATGAATAAATGTTCTATAACTCACAGGGTCAACCTAGGAAGTATCAATAAAGATGATTAGGGTTCAACTGGATTTGACACTGACTGTAGTAGTATATCAGAGGGGATGAACTGGATGATTTTTAGTCAATGCTACAGGCCTTTATATAGTTGTGAATGTTGGGCTGTGTGCACTGCTTTGACTAAACAGTACACAGTGCAGTGTACTGGGCAGTGCACAGCACAGCCTGGTATAATGCACTGTGCACTGCATAGGCAGTGTAATAAGCAGTGCATGTCACAATGCACTGCCTGATACACAGCCTGTACATGCGTACATGCAGTGTACGGGCAGTGCATCGTGCCCATCCACCGGAGCACGGACCACATGGTCAATGCATGTGACCAGTGACGTAGAGACGCAGCCACAGAGCAATGAAATTGTTGCTCTGCAGCTCCGTCTCTACATCACCGCTCGCTCAGTCGGCAGAGCGAGCTCGAATAGGCAATGCAGTGCCTATTTGAGCCCCTTCTCCACATCCTCCTCCCCACTCGCACATCCCTTACCGCCCCCACAATGAAATCGCGCATGCTAGCCGGTCCACGACGAGGTGGATGGCATAGGAAGGAGGGCACAGGAGGGTGGAATGCAGGTGAGTAACCCCCAATATGTTTGCATACACATGCTAACGACAGCTGAACCGCGCGCACCCCCAATGGGACGTGCAACGCCTTCCCGCCTCCTCTCTCCTCCAATGAGCGCAGGGGAGGGTAGTACCCATGTGGTACTACCCTCCCCTGCCTTTTCTTTGCCATTGCTGCCCTCTCCTCCACGCCCGTGTGCCGCCCCACCTGGCCGACCCACACGTGCACCCAATGGCCCGCGCACCTCCTCACCACCTCTCCTTTGCTCCAGAGAGAGCAGGGGAGGGTGGTACCAATTTGGTACTACCCTCCCCTGTTCTTTTTCTGCCCCCACCCCCACCTCCTCCGTGCCCATGTGCTGCCCCTGCCGCCCGACCCATGCGCCCGCTCAATGGCACGTGCACAGCCTCCCTGTCTCCCCTTCGCTCCAAATAGGGCAGGGGAGGGTAGTACCAACCTGGTACTACCCTCTCCTACTCTTTTTCTTCTTGTATCGTTATACCATGAATATATATCAGTAGTGTACAACAATGATGTATGTAATATGTTAATGCTATTGTTTTTCTGGGACAATCTATTCAAAATGAAGTCAGTAAGATCTTGTACAGTGATCCATTGCAGCACCAATAACCTCAATTTTAGCAAATGTGGTATGGCTGTGGTGAGGCTTGGACACATCAATCAAGCATATCAGAGTCACAGCCATCAGAGTCTAGACCATCACTACACCATGTGGTGCCTCTCGTGTGATGCGCAGTCTTATCGGCTATCATGCTGCTGCTTTCCAGATATAAAGGATGGACCACTCCCTGCGCTCTCTTTACTCCCTACCCCCATCTACTGTACTCTCACAGGTTACTCTGCTGCTTGCAAGTACATGTGTTCAGCTAGCCTTCATGTGTGCTACCATGGGCATACATGTTGTCTGGCTTTACTCTGCATGAATAGGTGCAAACATTTTGTCCATTCATTTTACTGATAGCATATACATCAGTCAGCTCAATTCATATTTGGGATCTGGGGGCTTTGGGATCTGGGGGATGTTACCAAGCTTTGTCATAAAGCTTGGTTGACGAGTATACATCTTTATGGTGTGCAGCATGTCACACTGTTATGTTGGGCAGTGTGTACCTTCTGCCTCGTCACATTGGGTTCTGGGGGTTAATGGCGAGGACCTCCATCTTGGACGTCAGGCTATGCCACTCGTCGTCATTTGCTTCAATCAGATAACTATATCTGTAGCGATTAACCGGGTGAGCACTTCTATTTATTGTGGTACTATAATGACTCGTAGCACTAGGTATCCTATGCATCCGTCATACAGGATAAACAATGTGCTGGCTATGTGCATGGTTTGTTTCTATTTAATTTACTGTGCCTTGCTTATTGTGTCAGTTATCTAGCCATGCTACCGCACACAAGATACAGCTGTCTCAGCTTTGTGTTTGCTATACTTGTGATGTAAGTTGATCTTTGGTTTATTGTGGACTATGCTGATGATTTGTGACTAGCCTACTTGAGATTGCCACCGCCATGGATGCAGGATGTCCTGAAAATTATCTCAAGGTAATTATTACCCATGCCAATGATCTGAATACTGACTGCTATATAGATTACTGGACTTGCACTGGGCTCTCCTTTATCCCCTCCTTTCTCTTGTCATTAGCGGCTATGCAGAGACTGTTGCGAGTTGTCAATAGCATTGTTACAAAAGCAAATCAACAAACAGAGTACAGAGGTTCAGAATGCACAAGCAAGATTTAGAAAAAGATAGACTATCCTCTGTCAATTTTCCACCAAGCCCTCCATCCAAGGAGCTTTTGGGCAGGATCATGCATGGTTTTGTTACTGAATTGAAACCTGCTCATCACTATGAATATGGATGTGTTGAGCTCGAATTTATTGCGCATTTATGCGCATTTATTCAGAGCTACATTGCCCTGTCCAAGTCCAAGCCCTTCACTTGGTGTGTTCTCACTTTTTCCAGCGGACTATCTTACTGTACACCGTCTACTGTATTTTCCCCGCCATTTTTCGCATTTCTCTCTCCCCATAAATCATTTGCACAGTCAGGGGATTGAACCTCCAACCTTTTATTTTTCTTTCGTTGATTTTCGACTCTGTGGCTTGTGGAACTGTACAGTGGCTTCCCCTTACGTAACATCGCACTGTAGACAGTCCGTAGCGTCGAGCTCTAAGTCCCTAGACTTAATAGAGCTCGACTTAGGTGTGTATCTTGGTCCTGTAATTTTCCTAGACTTAATAGAGCTCGACTTAGGCCTTTGGAATCGCTCTGAGGCGTGCTGCAGCCAACACTTTGGAATCATTCTGAGGCGTGCTGCAGCCAACATCAACAACGGTGATACGCCCCTAGCGGGGCTGTGCCCTGAAAAACGCGAATATTAGCAACTCTAACTGTGTCGAGCAAGGGTTCCAAAGCATTGAACAGAGACACAAGTTGCGAGGCCAGCTCGAAAGCTCTTCGAATCGTCAAAGCACATATCGTTATTTCGAAGCAAAGGCTACAGGGCTACAACACTAGCAGCCGTTCCCCCGACCAAACTGTGGACGAGGGCTGCAGCGGTTTCCTTCCTGCACCAGCCCTCCCCTCTCACCACGCTCAGGAGTGGTATCATCGTGCAGAAGTCCCATCAGATCAATACCTTGCGCCCCAGCGCCCACTACAACAAGATGATCAACGCTGTAGTGCAATGCACGAGTGTATTGCGAGAGATCTTGAGTCTCTGATCGAACTGTCTCTCGAAGTGCACCAAAAGTGGTATGAAGCTCGTTGAATGTACGGGGCAACTCGCGGAAGTCTTCGAGGTAGATCGGCTCGGCAGCGAAGCTTGGCAGATCCGGGAAGGGCAACGGGGCAGCGGCGAGCTTGACTGGTTGGGGAACAAACAGCAGATCCCAGGCAAGAGGAGTGTAGGGAATGCCCTGGCCAGGAGTAATGTTGCCCTCTTCAAGAATGCGATCGATGCGGTTCATTGTGGCTACAACGGTCAGGTACGTGTACGGTGAGCGCAGTGAACTGGGGCGAATAGCAACAGCCATCGAATATGATTAAATAGGGAGCACTATCAGCAGTGTGAGTAGCATTGAGCTTCGGGATTGGGGCGCAACCTACCAGCACCCAACGTACGAAATGGGCCCAAGCCAGCCATTTGGTGGCCTCGACTCTAGCACCTGCCGGTTCGAAGAACCGTTCCGCCTGCACTAGTGCAAGAAGATGATGGTAGCAGGTGATGTGAGCGTCAGCACGCAATGAAGCTTCTTCAACTGGCAGATCCATGCCAAGTTAGGGTCGAACGGTTCGATTGGAGTGGTTATCCTTCAAGGTGATTGGGCACTGCATGGTGGGCTCAATGTGGCTGAGCAACGGTTGGTACTGCATAGTTTTTGGCGAAAGCCACCTGTATATAAACAAACCCTCTGCCAGAAAGGGGGCAAGCTCTCAGTACCATTCAGATCTCATTTTCTTTCTCTCTCTCGTTTCGAAGTGCGTTGTTCATCAGTCGGTTAGCCGAGCTCTGGTTCAGTGCCAGCAAGTTAGAAGATTGTTCAAAGCAGTTCAAAAGGCACATCATAGTTTGAAGCGGTCCTCGAGCCTGGTTTTCCCTCAAACCCTCTGTCGAGTTGAGTCTTGCCCGAACTCTGCCCTCTCTACCTAGACCACCACTTCCACCACCCATCACATTATTCTCAAGTGCAGTTCCTCGCTGCACCGGAAGGCCTCGCCCCCACAGCTCGGCCTTGGCCTCTCATCCATTTAGAGGGTTAGGCTTTCTGTCTTGAGCAGTCACATCAACGGACAACACCCTGTCATGAACAGGCACTCCATAGTTAACATATCAACTCGCTCACACGGTGGCGCGCCTCACCTCGCATTTCCAAGCCATTCGATTCCTATGCCACCACTGCTACCTACTGTGAACCAACTCCCGACTCCGTATCCCGCTGCCATCCCACTCGCAAACTTTGCGCCACCCCTGCTGTCTGTCCTGTGGCCCTTTCAAGACAGCATGCGGGTTGGGCTCATTATGGTCGGCCCAGTAGCGAGCACGTCGTGCCCTACAAACCCACACGCAAGCTGCCTGATCCACGAAGAGGTCGGGTGCAGCATGCTGCCCCCTACTACGAATCGCCAGCCAGCCGCAGCCACCCCCATCACCTCCCCAGTCACTGACGACCCTGAGCCACTATCCGATGTTGAGTCCCCACCCCTAATGCCCCCACCGAGCCCGACTACAAGTGCGTCCCCGCGCAGCATGCACGCGTCTACCGCAAGCACGCATGCGACCCGCGGTGACTCGCAAGAAGCTTGTTGGCTGCAGCACACCTCAGAGCGGTTCCAAAGGCCTAAGTCGAGCTCTATTAAGTCTAGGGACTTAGAGCTCGACGCTATGGACTGTCTACAGTGCGATGTTACGTAAGGGGAGGCCACTGTACAGTTCCACAAGCCACAGAGTCGAAAATCAACGAAAGAAAAATAAAAGGTTGGAGGTTCAATCCCCTGACTGTGCAAATGATTTATGGGGAGAGAAAAACACGAAAAATGGCGGGGAAAATACAGTAGACAGTGTACAGTAAGATGGTCCATTGGAAGAAGCGAGAACACACCAAGTGAAGGGCTTGGACTTGGACAGGGCAATGGAGCTCTGAATAAATGCGCATAAATGCGCAATAAATTCGAGCTCAACAAAGCTGATATTGAAGACGAGGATGAGAATGACAAAGATATTGTCATTATCGACTACAGCGAGGTATGGCCTATCACACAACTCGACCGCGAAGTTGCACGCATCCTTACTGAAGCAGAGAACCAGCCTGCCGCCTCAACTTCAGATGAAGGAGTGGCAGCTCCTGACAGTTCAGCAGGTATGCCCGTGCCATGCCTTAGCTAGACTCTATGAACAACTGATGTCCGAAATTCAATGCACCACCCACCCTCTTGATTACTATACAGCCATGTCACTCCGATGCGTGTTTGTGAAGGCGTATCGCGTGGTACATAAAAAGATTACCCCTGCTATTGAGAATGCTAAAGCACCACGAAAGGGGCATCGGGACTGTCGCAGTCGGCATCACCATCGGCCCTTCAAGGTGAAGAAACCAAGCATTGTGCATGTCAACGAGCTACTGAACCCCAAAGAAAACCAGCAGCTCGGTGACTGGTGAGCTTTCTTGCGGGCATCAAACACATCTAACGATACAAATGGATTGCTTGACGACACCGACCTCCTCCTTGATATCATCAATACAACCCTCGCCTTCGATCCGTTGCTCCAATATCGCGTCATGTTCTGCAAACGACATCTTCTTGGCGAATACAGTGGCATTGGTAAACACCCACCACATTTATAATGACAAATTCAAGGCCGCCCTCGCTCTCCTCCTCCTCTCTAACAGGAGGAGGATCCTGACCTTGGACACCTGCACATGGCCTGTATAATGGCACCCGGTACTTTTGCCTATACCCCCTCTACTGACTTTATTATCGACCTGTGCACCCATTTCCTCTCAGTACAACCTATTTTGTTCCATGATTAACTCCCCCATGTCTCCACGCACACGCGCCTACGCGATCTTTGTCCTGTCTCAGATATAAGTTTTGTTACTCGGTCTATGCTCACTCCGTACAGAAATCAGCCTGGTGCCATTCATTTGTCGACTACTCCTTTCTATGATGCCTCGGAAAAACAGATCTACTTATATGGCTACAAGTTCTGTGACTTGGACAAATTATAACAGTAGTAGTATTACTACTTGACCTTAGAGCAGTAATAGGGCAATCAAAGCTATTTGAATGTGCTAATACTAAAAGTCTGTGGCCTTGTTGAGATCGTAAGTCATCCACTTACACATTAGCTAAGCCATAACAAACTCGCTCATCGAACCTTGTTATCTGGTGAATGAACTAACTTGTGGGATCACCCATAAGTACTACCATTCAAAATCTACTATTGGACACGACTATTACCCTTTCCGACCCAGACCCATGCCGTCTTGAACATCGCTCGAAATCGACTGTCTGCGCACACACCATCGAACCCATGAGAACTAAGGACTTACCCAATCAAGACAGGTTGCGCTCCCACTCGCCTTTGCGCAATGCACGACCACCAAATTGCACACTGAACACCAGGAGCTCGACCACAATTCATGAAAATATTTAGGTCGGCTCGTCATACATTGAACACACTCCTCAAATTTTTGCAGAGCCTATAATGGACTCTAGAAGGTCCAGTTATTATATTGTAGTGGAAGAGGACCAGGATCAGTATGTCTATGAGGATGTAGACAAAAGGACACTCCTTGAAGACATTCTGGATCTACAAGAAGGAGAAGAATTGCTTAGCTATTATGGAGAGGCAGTTCTAGCAGCCTATAAGAGAGTGGATAGAAGAGTAAAGCCAGTGCCAGGAGTATTTCCAGAAGATGCAAGAGTGGAAACGAGGTTCCCAGAAGACCCACTATTATCCTTACCTCCCCTGTCTCCTCATCCTCCAGAATTTACATCTGGAAACTGGTTAATCAGTGAACAACTAGAAGAAATGAAGATCAATGAAGAAGCATTTTTATGGCCAGAGGAAGAGAAGCTGTTTGCTCAAATATTAAAATTAAATGAGCAAGCTCTAGCATTTGAAGAAGCTCACAGAGGGACTTTCAGAGGTTGTCTTCACAGATGAGTCAGAGTTCAATCTCTTTGGCTCTGATGGGAGGATGTACTGCCAAAGAAGGCCTGGGGAGGAATTTCTGGAGAGAAATGTGCAGAAGAAGGTCAAACATGGAGGAGGCAGTCTGATGGTATGGGGTTGCCTTACACAACATGGCACAAGTCAGCTTCATTGTGTCAATGGGTGCCTCAATGCAGTCCAATATTGTGAGATCCTCACCAAATCCTTCCTACCTACCCTTCACGACCATAATCTCAAGGTCTCTGACATTGTATTCCAACAAGACTATGACCCAAAGCACACATCACATCATGCTCAGACATGGTTCGAGGATCATGGAGTTAAAGTCCTCCCTTGGGCCCCATCTTCCCCTGATATGAACATCATAGAACATGCTTGGGACCTTGTAGACCGACGTCTACGTGCCCGGAGCACATTGCCAAGCAATCTGGAGGAGCTATGGATTGCTTTGAAGGAGGAGTGGGAGAAACTGGACCTTGAAAGTATTATGAATTTGTACTCATCCATGCCTCGTAGAGTAGAGGCTTTGAAGTGTGCCAAGGGTAGCTACACTAAGTACTGATGCATCTGTATATTTCTGACATTTTACAAAACCCGAATTGTGTTGCTATACCTTGCAGATGTTGGCCTCCCAGACATATAAGCCACCCATCACAAAATTCCCATGGGGGTACAACTGCTCTCCCCTCAACAGACAGAGTTTGAGAGCAAATCCTCTCAATCTTTTGTGATCAATGCGTGAGGAGTATTGATTCTGTATATTGTAGCTAGTAAAATATTTTTTTGCAATCACCAGCACATGGTTGCACAAAGACTGCACGTGATGCTCCCATTGTCCTGGGCCAAAATCATTTAGCCCAGGAACATGCATAGATTTGAAGGAACAGGAAAATGAATACGCACCAAGCTCTAGCACTAGGAATGGACATATAAGGCAAGTGAGCACAATGAGCACTTGTCAGACTGCCAGCAAGTGCCAACAGATTGTAGGCCACGTCACCGCTCACCACCACCCCTCCCTTGCCTGTGAGTGCTCGCTTTGGACTAGCCAAGGTCCATACTAACCACAGAATGGTCGAATACATGGTCATGAACCCAGACATCAACCGAGTAACCCACACTCATTCAAATATGGCAGTTGAAGCCCCAGCATTCAGTTTGGATGACCACTGTGGCTGGTACGTGCACAAATCTCATCTCAGTGCATCAAGAATCAAATACTTATGACCTGAAAGTGTGATTGATGAGGAGGTACGCCTGGATCCCACCATTGGCTGGGACAAGGACATCCTAAGTTACTTTGACTATTGCATGACCCAGTGCGAGTACAATGATCAGGTACTGCATGGGGCTGGCATCAAGGTGACAGTCAAAGTTTGGATTGAATATGGAATATGAGTGGATTGCAGAGCTCGGGTTTTGATGCAGATGAGGTCAAGTCGCTTCTGCTCACACTTGGTGGGCTTGCCTAGAATATTCGCACCATTTTTCATTCCTTTGATGGACAATCTGAATGGACTCTGGCAAGCTTAGGAGTGAAGTCTGGTACAGAGTGGGGTCACCAAGTACATGACAACCCCAATGGCTACAGGAGATAAGAGGGTGGCAGAGCCTTGTCCCCTCAAAGATGAGGATTTCAGGGACTGCATAGCCACACACTGCATAAGGAGACAGTGCATGGCAATGCCCCACAAGAGGCAGTGCAAGAAGAAGGGTGCTCAGTTTGTGGGCACACCAAAATCAGGGTACACAGAATGAGGTCAGTTTGAGGGCACACCAGGATCAGGGTACACAGAATGAGGGTGCTCATTTTGAGGGCACACCAGAAAGAGGGTACCAAGAAAGGGGTACTGAGAATTAGGGTATCAGGCAAAGAGGGTACAAAGAGCTATGAGTAATGGTGAGAATGTCATGCAGTGCCATGGCTGTGTAGACATGATGTCATAGAGCTGTGCTGGACATCATGTAAGTAGTTTTAGTCATCCTAGCCCACATGTATATAAGGACCCTGAGTGCTACCAAGTATGAAAAATTCATTCCCCCCACACTCTCTAACTTTCTGTCTCCAAGCTCTCTCTCTGTGTGTCTGCAGTATCCATCCCCTACCTCTAGGGAGGGATATCCAAGGATCTGAGCTTTCCAGCACTAGGGTAAGTGTTTAGTAAGTCTCTTCTAGTCTCTTGCAAGGACAAGTGGTCCTTGTAAGATAAGTTTTCAGTGTCACTTTTCTAGTTAAATCAAGTCACAGAAAGCTCAGCATCCTTAGTGTCTCTCTCTGAAGTAGGAAGATTGATCTGTAGTCACCTCTGATTTAGCTCTGAGTACAGGAACTTAGCTAGTTCAAGCAACCTAACAGGCACCTTTTGGTATCCTAAATGTAAACCTTTCTTTATTATTTCTTCACCCCCAACAAACACTGTGATAACCTGATATAGTCCATATCCGGCCAACTGCAGCAGATACCATTTCTGACCTGACACCATGCAAGACTTTTGCGCGCCACTGTAGATCAATGAGCTGGGTGACCATCCTCCACCACAAGAACACTGCCTCCCCACTCCATGCATACTTCATCATTAAATGCCTTGAGGGGCCCCCTGAGGATCTGAGACACATACTTTTCCCCGTTGAGCCCAGCTCCCTTCCTCTGACCCTGTGCATCGTCCCCCAGCTGCAACTGCACCAAGGGTCCCTGATGGTCATCCACTATGGCACCCCACACAGACAGGCTCTGCTGTCCACTCTTGAAGGTAGGCTGGATGTTTTCAGGGAGAAACTCCTCTCCAGGCAGGCGAGTGACATGCTGGGTATGGTTGAGCTCATGAAGGTCAAGTGTGGCCTCATCTGTCCAGATGATCTTCGTCCAGTCTCTGTCCTTGTTATCCTTGGCCCAGATACATTGCTTCCACACAGCATCCTTTGAAAGGTATGGCTTGTGTTGTGCAATGTGGCAATGGTAACCTGAGGTGTAAGCCAGGTACCAAACTTGTCTCTCTGTTATCCCACCTCCAATCTCCTGTGTGATGTCCTTGTATGGTGCAAAACAATGTGTGCGGATTGTGCAAGTCACAGGGAGCGGCTCAGTATCAGTCAGGCTGATATATTGTAAAGATATACTAGAGATGTGGAAAGCTTGGTTAGGATATTGTGATACAATAAAGGCTTATAAAAGTGTGATTGTGATCAGCATAAGTCAGCCTAAGATACTGTAGCCTAATAGAGAAGATAGTGTGACAGATATGTCACACACTTTCTTTCCAACAAACGAGTGCAGGATATTGTTGCAAGATATGATAATACACTTCACCTTTCTTGTGGCAAGAAAGGCTTAAGACAGTGTGACCAAAGTCACACAATTTCTTTCAATGAACTCAGCCATTGATTATTGAAGATGTATTGTTTGTGACAGTGGTGCGAGACAATACAATCAGACTATACTCACCCGGGGATACTGTAAGCAAATCAGGATCCACGTAGCATACCTTCATGCTTTCTCAGCTCGACTTATTGTAAAGAAGCTGTGAACAAAGCATGTGATTATCAGAGTCTCTTTACAACACAGTGGCATGCAAAAAAAACTCCCATGCCCCTGCCACAGTGCTGTTCTATGCTGTTCTGGCTACATTGCAAGAGCGTACTGTGATCAAATGAGCTAGAAAAATTACAGAGTGTAGAGCGCATGTATGAGAACTTATATACATTTTTTCATGGCTCTGTACCCAGCCGTTGAGTTACAATAAGGCAGAGATGGTTCAGAAAGCTGTGGGAACTGCCCAAACATGCCAACATACAGGCCCTTCCTCTCGAAAATTTCTGGCTGTTGCACTCATCTAAGTCAAACCTCCCCTCAGCTATTGCATCAACACACCACCATGACCAAGATGACACCCACAAAGAAGATGGCCCTCTGGTGGATGGTCCGCTTTGAGCACAAGGACTTCACCCAAGCTGCTCGTGCACTCAAAGTCAACCACAAGACAGCCTCCAGCACATATCACAAGCTCTTAGGCCAGGGTGCACATCCAGACTTCTACAAGAAAGCACCTGGACATGCTTGTCCCCGCTCCATGACTGCACGAGAAGAGCGAAGGGCCATTCTTGCCATCTGCTGTGGCCATGCCCGCACAGCAATGGACCTCCAGTGCGACATGTTCCCCCATCTTCACCCAACCACAGTACGACGCATGCTTATACGCCATCGCCTCTATGGGAGGGTACGCCGCAAGAAGCCCCTTCTTCTCCCCATCCATCATTATCAGCAAAGGAAGTGGGCGAAGATGTTCAGCTGGTGGACTGCTGAGATGTGGCAGCAAGTGTGGTTCTCTGATGAGTCCAAGTTCAACTTGTTTGGCTCTGATGGGAGGCATTACTGTCGAAGAATGCCAGGGGAGGAGTAGCTGCCCCAGAATGTCAAGCCTGTGGTGAAGTATGGGGGAGGATCTGTGACAGTGTGGGGAGTGGTCACATCAGATGGTGTCGGGAGGCTTCACCGCATTAACGGGAACATGGATGCCAAGCAGTTTATATCCATTCTCTCCACATCCCTCCTAGACACTGTTATGGATCATCACCTTAACCCAACATCCATCATTCTTGCACAAGATCATGACCCAAAACACACATCCCGCCTTGCACAGGCATGGTTCCAGCAAAATCATGTTGCCTTACTCCCTTGGGCCCCATCCTCTCCTGACATGAACATCATTGAAAATGTCTGGGAGCTCTTGGATAGAAGAATACAGTGGCGAGAAGTCAGACCACACACGGTGGATGAGTTGTGGGAGGTAATGTAGGAGGAGTGGAAAAAAATCAGAGTTGAAGAAATACAGAGGCTCTATAGGTCAATGCCTGCTCGTGTTGCTGCTCTAAAGAAAGCTCGTGGAGGGTACACTAAGTACTGAATGTAACTTTGAGATTTGGTCTAGTTCAGAGGGTACAGGGATGCAAACTTTGCAGCAGGGAGAAGGGCAGATCTCAAGACTTATTCTGATTTGATCACTTATATTCAATTTTCTGAGGAAGCACATAGAAAAATCTATGTTTGAAGTCACTTATATATTGCTCCCTACTCTAGCTATATACCCTAATTATGTCTGCAAGGACCCCCTTCCCACAGAGCACTAGCTCAAGAAGTCACACAGGCAGGGGCACGGGAGTTTTCTTCGCATGCCACTGTATGTTGAGGTCCACACAGTGTGAAGGTCTTTGAAACATGTGCCTAGAGATAATGTAAAGATATCATGCTGGAGCACTTTCAGAACTTGAATCAAATCGTGACAAGGATGCGCTATGTGGGTGGAACGTTCTCTGGAGTGAAGTCCATCCTCATTGCCCGGGAAACAATGGTTATTGGTCACAGATGTACCCCGGAAGGATGTCTACCTGACGAACCGTGAGTTATAGCAATAAAGAACTGGGGACCATGTCAAAACCTGTCCGACGTTCATGCCTTCCTGGGAATGATTGGAGTATGTAGGATATTCATCAAGGACTTCGCATGTTGTGCAGACCCGCTCGTACAGCTTACCCGCAAGGACATACCCTTCAAATGGGGCCAGGAACAGCAGCAAGCGCAGGACGAGCTGAAGCAGGCGCTGCTAGAGAGCCCAGCCCTTTGAGCAATTGACTACGAGTCAGACACGCCGGTGGCATTGGCCATGGATACATCGTTCATTGCAGTAGGTTACCTGTTATGTCAGTGCGACCCAGCCAACCCAAAACGGCGATATTACAACCAGTTCGGCTCTATTATGCTCAATGACAGGGAATGACGGTTTTCGCAACCGGAACTGGAGATATATGGACTGTTTCATGCGCTTCAAGCCGTTCGACTATACCTGATTGGAGTTCAAAACCTTGTCGTCAAAGTCAATGCTCAGTCCATCAAGGGAATGTTAGCAAATCCAGACATATCCCCAAGTGCTAGCATTAACCACTGGATTGTGTCCATCCTGATGTTCCATTTCACACTCGTGCATGTTCCTGGTACCTTGCATGGACCTGACGGACTGTCAAGATGACCCAAGCAGCCTGATGACCAGGAAGAGGATGACAACGAGGAGTTTGACGACTGGATCAACAACTTGTACTTCTTCGTGCATATGATACAGATGTACCAGAATAATCGGGCACCATTCCCCAAAAGACCACACCTAGATCTGACTGCCATCCTGGCACTGACCAAGGATGGTCAGGATCTCAGCAATAGGGAGGGTAGTGACAGTGATGGTGTTGCCAATGTTGCCAGAGAAGAGGAGGACAACTAATCAATTGTTCCATGCAGCAAAAAGATGCAAGAGATCGAACACCGTCTCAAAGAGGTTCAAAGGCTCCTCAAAACACCCCAACAGCCAGAAGGAATGTCAGACAAGGTGTTTGCAACACTGTACAAATATGCAGCACAGTTCTTCATTTGAGGCAACAGACTGTGGCGAAAGGATCCAGAAGGCACGCACAAGATAGTACTGGACAAAGACCACTGATTGCGAGCCTTATGCAAAATCCACAACCGAACTGGACATTGAGGGATACATGCCACAAGTGCAGCTGTCAGTGAGCAATTCTGGTGGCCCGAATACAAAACGGATGTTGCCTGGTATGTACAAACATGTGATTTATGCCAGAAGAGACAACTTCGACAAGTCCTGATACTGCCAACCATTCCATCCCCACCTGGGTGTTTCGTAATGGTGTCGATTCATTCCATCTGCCGCAATCAGGAGGGTACAAGCTGGTTTGCTCAGCATGATGTGCAACAACAGCGTGGCCAGAGGGTCGCCGACTGTGCAGGGAGACGGCGAAGGCACTGGGTGACTGGCTATTTGAAGACATTCTCTGTAGATGGGGGACACCAGTCGAGATCATTTTGGACAATGGCATGCCATGGGTCAAGGCTCTAGAGTACCTCGAGAACAAGTATCACATCAAGCACATCCGTATCAGTGGCTACAACTTGAGAGCGAACAGTATCATCGAACAATTGCATTTCAACATGCATCAGGCACTCTTCAAGGCTGCAGATGGCAACCAATCAAAGTGGTCAGACGTGTTCTACTCAGTCTTGTGGGCAGAACAGGTCACAGTCAGGAAGTGAATGGGGTGCTCTCCTTACTTCACAGTAACAGGTGCCCACCCAATATTGCCCTTAGACGCCATGGAAGCGACATACCTGGTACCTCCCCCTACCGGCATCATTGACACAACGGACCTGATTGCGGCAAGAGCCATAGCGCTACAAAAACACAGGGACTAGGTAGCTTGACTATGGTCGAAAGTGTTTGAAGCACGGTGTATGGCTGCACAATGTTTTGAACACAAGCACCAGTATACCATTCACGACTTCAACTTTGGAAGAGGAGACCTAGTCCTGGTGCGCAATATGGCCATAGAAAAGTCGCTCAACCGCAAGATGCAACCACATTATAATGGGCCAATGGTTGTAATTTTGCGCAATCGAGGAGGAGCGTGCATCATAGCAGAGCTCGACAGATCAGTACTGGACAGACCAATTGCAGCTTTTTGAGTCATACCGTATCTAGCGAGGAGGTCAATAAAGGTACGACTAGACAAGCTGGACGTACCCATAGAGAGATTGCAGGAGCTCGAAGAGTCAGAGGACCTAGGAGACAACAAAGAGGACCTACCAGACGAGGAGGAGCAGTCAAGACCATTATACGAAATGGACGAAGACGGCCCAGAGGACTTCGAGGACGATACCTACCTATACTACAGGCGGAACTGCACCCAGTCACCATTCGAAGAACTAAGTTATATGTCACCTGGTTTTTTGTTTTCTGAGACGTCTTTACGAGTCACGTGTCAAGTGCAGCAAGCAAATATTTTATTTTTGGGACCAGGGGCGCAACTTTACAGGACCATGCAGTACTATACAAAACAAAATGTTTGAGGGGCAGCGGCAGTGAATCAGACACGGGGCGGGGCAAACATGGAATGGCGAGCACGGGGACTGCGAGAAGATGGTGGATGACTTATGAACAGCTGCACTTGCGGCTCCAAGGGCCAGCAACCCCCTCTTCATTGTCGCCAGGGGCGCAAGGAGGTGCGGTGCCTTGTGCGTGGGCAATGGCGGCCAGCAGGGCAGCCTTCTGCACCTGGATGTTGTGGGCCTGCATGCCGAGCCGACAAATCGACTCCTCGAATGCCAGGACTACGAGGTCCGCGTTGAGGGGTTCGTGTAGGGTGCGTGAGGCGTCATTGAGGACCGAACTCTGAAGAGTCACAGTCCCTGAGTGCGCAGGGTGCAGGCGACTGGGCAGGGGTGTGAGGGCCATTGAGGGGGCAGCCTTGGAAGGCACCATGGCCTGTGAGGCTCCTAGAAGGAAGTCAGCAAGTGCAAGGGTCAAGAAAGAAGCACTTACAGCCACACTTCTGCTTCACTTTCCCATCTGCGGTGCACCCACCCCAGTAGCAGGCCTGGCCCTTGGCAGTGCATTTTGAGCACTGCTGACATTGCGGGTTCCACACACAGGTGGTCGGCTTGTCATATCAAATGCACCAGTTGCACTAAGAGGAGTTAGCACGGGTGAATAGGGATGCAAGAAGACAGGGAGAGGTCGAAGCACCACTCTGAAGAGAGACCGAACATCTGCTGCATGCTGCACGCATATCTTGTGTGAGCTATGCTCGCCGTGCACATGTAGCATTCATATGCTCTCGGGCACGAAGCCGCTCTAACAGCAACAGAGGGTCAGCATCATCAGAAAGGGGCTGCATGGGTGAAGTGCACCGTTGGAACCACCACCTCTGCAGCCATCTTCGACTTCGAAGCTATGGGAGTCACCGTCTTCTTTGAACGACTCACTGTGACCAACTTCCCACCGCGACCCATACCTTGACCCTGACGACTGCCACGCATGGCATGAGTGCTTGTGGATGGAGGCTTGTCGTCGGCCTCCTCCCCCTCCTCCTGCCCGGGCTTCTCTTCACGGGGTTCGGCCCCTGCGCCTTCACTCAGCGACCTCTGCATGGCAGGGGTGTCCTCGTCTTCCTCCTTGTCCGTCAAAGGAATAAAAAGCGGTGTCTTCAGCACCACGTGAGACTTGCCTTTGCCCTTCGAGCAAGGGGCAGGGGGCCCATCCTCGTCCTCTTCCTCAGCAATGGCCCTCCTCCTAAGGGGGTGTGGCTTGGGTTGGGGGGGAGGTGACGGATCGCGATCGTCATCATCATCTGGCTAGAGAATCGAGTCAGCGAGGTTCGAAGTGTGCAAACAGTGGACTACTTACCTTGGCCTCGGTAGTGGCCTTTGAAGTGGTCTGCGAAGGGACCGTGGAAGGTGGGAGTGTCGCTGCGCTCATGGGTGGCGCTTGAGCCGCCTGGAAGAGCTTGCACTCAAAGCTAACCATCTTGACGGCGGTGGCGAGCCAAGGCCAGCCAAGAGAGTCGGCGACCTCACGAGCCGCCTCAGGGTTGCAGCCCACCCCATCTAGGAGAAGCCACTCGACCAGACGAAGGGCCATATCGCCCTCCCTGGTCTGCAGCTCAGCCGCAGTTCCCTCCTACAACACCCCAGTGATGCTGATGCACCCAACTCTCCTACAAGGCCGAAGGGCAACAGCCGAGGGCCAAGGGGACGAGGCTGGGGACTGAGGGCAAGTCAGGTCGAGTTCCCTTCACGGCGCAACCGTCGAGCGGGGAGATAGGGGAGTGTATGGTGAGTCAGACAATGAAGTGCGATTGGCGCAGCGTGAGTTGTGAGGTAGTCGCACCACCCGCGAGGTGTAGTACTAGCGGCGCGGGACCAAGGGTCGAAAGAAAGAGAAGTTAAGCGAGGTCACAGCTCCGTGATCCTCTTGAGGACGCAAGGCGGGAGAATCAAAGGCTCGGTCCAAACGCGCAGGGAGAGGGTTAAGTCGCGATGTTCACAAATGCAGTTGCAAGTGGGTTATGCGAGGTCGCAAGATCGCCAGGACGCTGGCAAGTTGCAGAGCGCAGTCGCGAGTGAGACACTAGATCTGTGAGGTACGAATGCTTGATTTTCTGCACAGTACAGAGCGGTTTATATACAAAATCCCTACTGCTACATTCTGAGCCAACCCGACTGAGACCTGAATGAAACCCTTCTCCCCCTGGTCTCCTCCTGCATTATCCGACCATTCCAGAGGCCCGTGAGCCACAACCGTATGGTCTCCAGCGAATTGGGACAAGTGGGTGAACCGGCAAGTCGACTCCTGACGTCACCCAAAGTGGGCCTCCCGCCGCCACACTGCGTCAATCCGGATCTTCGGGTAGCCACGTCGGGCAGACTAGTCAAGGCTCCCCCTGATAAGGTTGCAAGCTCCCTCGCTGATTGGCTACTCCTAACCCGATCCTTCCCGATGTCCTGAGGGTTCCTACTGTCACCACCTGGCCACAGCAAGGGATATCGTAAGGTGCAATGTAGGATGCCCGAGTGCGATTCGCGAATGGGGTCGCAAAGACGGACAGTCCAGTCGCAGTCGCAGGTCGGGCACTGGGTGTGCCGATTACCGGTTCTATCGGAGTGAGCGCAATATTCACCGCCACAATTGGCAGTTGCGGTCGCGAGAGTTTGTAGTCGCTGCCGCAAGTGTAGTGCCTACTGCCAGCGAGTCGCGAGTATTGTCTTTGGTGCACGACTGCGATTCGAGTGACCTTCCGTGTAGGTTGAGTAGATTCCGCGACCGAAAACGCGGGGGTCGCATCAATGCTGTCCTGGGCCAAAACTGTTTAGCTCAGGAACATGCATAGATTTGAAGGAATAGTCAAATGAACACACACCAAGCTCTAGCACTAGCAATGGATGTATAAGGCAAGTAAGCACAATGAGCACTTGTCAGACCGCCAGCAAGCACCAATGGATCGTAGGCCATGTCATCACTCACCACCATCCGTTATTATCTGTGAGTGCTCGCATTGGACTAGCCAAGGTCCATACTAACAGTAGAATGGTTGACTATGGGCTTTTGGACCCAGAAATCAACAAACTAAACACACATTCATTCAAATATGGCCATTGAAGCCCAAGTGTTCAATTCGGATGACCACCGTGGTCGGTACATGCACAAATTGTGTCTCAGTGCATCAAGGATCAAATACTTATGATGTAGAAGCGTGATTGACAAGGAAGCACATCTTGACCCCACCATTGGGTGGGACAAGGACATTCTAAGCTACTTTGACTATTGCATGACTCAGTGCGAACACCACGACCAGGTACTGCACGGTGCAGGCATCAAGGTGACGGTTGAGGTCTGGATCAAATATGAGTGGATTGCAGGGCTCGGGTTCGATGAAGACAAGGTTGAGTAGCGTCTGCTCATGCTTGGTTGGCTCGTCTAGAATATTCGCACCAGTTTTCATCTCTGTAATGGACAATTTGAATGGACTCTGCAAAGCTCAGGAGTGAAGTCTGGCACAGAGTGGGGTCACCAAGGACATGACAACCCCAGTGGCTACAGGAGATAAGAGGGTGGCAGTGCCTTGTCCCCTCAGAGATAAGGATTTTAGGGACAGCATAGCCACACACTGCATAAGGAGGCAGTGCATGGCAATGCCCCACAGGAGGCAGTGCAAGAAGAAGGGCGCTCAGTTTGAGGGCACACCAAAATCAGGGTACACAGAATGAGGGTGCTCAGTTTGAGGGCACACCAGAATCAGGGTACAAAGAAAGAGGGTACCAAGAAAAGGGGTACTGAGAATTAGGGTATCAGACAAAGAGGGTACAAAGAGCTATGAGTAATGGTGAGAATGTCATGCAGTGCCATGGCTGTGTAGACATGATGTCATAAAGCTGTGCTTGACATCATGTAAGTAGTTTTAGTCACCCTAGCCCACATGTATATAAGGACTTAGATCTCAATGGACGAATAGAAGAGCTTTCCCCCCAAAGATTCCCCCCTTCTCTCAAGGAGTGCCAGCCCACTCTCTAAGTTTCTGTCTCCAAGCTCTCTCTCTCTGTGTCTGCAGTACCTATCCCCCTACCTCTAGGGAGGGATATTCAAGGATCTGAGCTTTCCAGCACTAGGTTAAGTGTTTAGTAAGTCTCTTCTAGTCTCTTGCAAGGACAAGTGGTCCTTGTAAGATAAGTTTTCAGTGTCACGTTTTAGTCGAATCAAGTCACAGAAAGCTCAGCATCCTTAGTGTCTCTCTCTGAAGTAGGAAGATTGATCTGTAGTCACCTCTGATTTAGCTCTGAGTACAGGAACTTAGCTAGTTCAAGCAACCTAACAGGCACCTTTTGGTATCCTAAACGTAAACCTTTCTTTATTATTTTCCTCACCCCCAACGAACACTGTGATAACCCGATATATGTTATGATAACAATGGACACGTGATTGTGGACGAATATTTTCTTTTCTTCATTGCTTACTCTTACGCTCTGACTCAACCATTGGACTTCCATGTGGGCCCAACCCCATGCTATTTCCCTTACGACTTACTCAGTGCAACCTGGACAGTCATACGACTTCTTATCCTGTTTCCTCATTGGCTCTTTCTCGGGAACTCCTGCCCTAAACTCTTGTGTATATATAGCTGTAGTAGTAGAAGGTCGAACCTCAGTTCAACCTACTGATTCATTCAGTTCTTCATCCTCACTGGCCTTGAGCCCGACCCGCTCGACTCAGGAGATATTCTCCTCGACGTCCCTCGATCATCCTCGCTTGTTGAAGAGCACAAACAGGTGTACTGACTTTGATTGATAGGAACCCTGAAGGGTTAGGTTGTGACGCTCA
The DNA here is from genome assembly GCA_029783445.1 of Fomitopsis palustris. Lineage (NCBI taxonomy): Eukaryota > Fungi > Basidiomycota > Agaricomycetes > Polyporales > Fomitopsidaceae > Fomitopsis > Fomitopsis palustris. Next base: position 182,250 of record JARAOQ010000020.1, on the reverse strand, counting down.
GACCACTAAGCGTAACAAAAGGTCGAACTGACCAACATCCTACTTGTTCAAGTACAGGACACCCCTAACCACTTGACCGCGAGTCCGCCGTCTGCAGCTTGCACCTTGAACTAACATCACGACCGCTCAAACTCCTATCCGAGCCGAAGACTTTGGGTTGCCAGTACTGGTGGGCCCAGTATTCTGGAACCACGAATGAAAACAGTTTGAAATACAACTCCCTGCACCGCCAAACACCTTCCAGCGGATCTCCCTTGTCAACGGGGTCTGGAAGAGCGGAGGAAGTTCATCACATACAAGGCAGCTTCTTGCTGAGAACGACGCACTCCAAGACTTTGTGAACTCGGTCGAAAGGCCCATTGAAACCAAACAGACGGCGACTCCATCTGAACCGAACCGAACCATCAGCGAACCACTGACTTCACCGACCAAACCCAAAATACCCCTCTCGACCCTGAACGCCGACTCCCAGGCCATTGGAAGTTTTCGCGACCCACCCGAAGAACCCAGACAACTTGACGAACAACTATCTGAACTACTCGACATGGCTAACATTGTTGAACGACTCACCCAGCTTGAGCAATGCCTTGCTCAGAAGGAAGCAATGATTACCACGTTGCAGCAGAACCTTGGTGCAGCGACCGCGGAACTACAAGCCCTCCGAACCACCACCACCCCCACAACTCGAACAACCTCTGCCTCAAAACTAGACATCCCTGCCCCTGCCAAATTTGAAGGCAAACCCCATGACGTTGAACCTTTCCTACAAAGGATTGAAAATTACTTCGTCGCCACTGGAAACGAAGGAGCAGAGGATCAATGGAAGATAGCTTTTGCTATGTCAAGTATGGAGGGAAACACAATTGGGTGATGGATTGATCTTCATCACATCGAACAGGTCACCGCTGCCGCCAGAGGAACAAACCAATTTGCGACATGGGAGGATTTTAAGAAGGCACTGAAATCCGCGTTCCCAGACTACAACTCCCATGCATGCACCTACGACCAGTTCATTGAATTGGTCCAGGGAAAGACTCCAACCAGCACCTTCATTGCCAAATTCAAAACCTTGGCCGCCTGAGCTAAACAGCTTGATGAAAAGAACAAAGCGAACCTCATCCTCCAATTCAAACGTGCCCTCCGTCCCAACCTTCTCCGGCAAATCTTATTGCACTCCCCCCTCCCCACTACTATTCAGGGATGGTATGACCTTGCTGCCACGTTGGATGCTCAGCAGCAAGGAATCCACTATGAACCCACTGGACAAGGGAGCGGGCGACTAGATGAGCCCATGGACATTGATCGCATGTCCCAGGAGGAGCAAAAACAGCACGTCGAAGGAGGCTTATGCTTCAGATGCCACAAAAAGGGACATCTCTCTCGAGAATGCCCTGAGAAAGGCAGGCAGCACCAAGGAGGAGGAGGCAGAGGAAACCAAGGCAACCTCAAGGCTCACATCGGGGCCCTGTTTGATGAACTCTCATCCAAGGAGAAGGCCAAATTTTTCGACACAATTGCAAAGAAGGATTTTTGACCGGGCAAGACGTGGTGACGCAGTCAGTGCCTGATGAATGAACTCTGTCCATTGCACATGTAACAGTATCAGGAGTTACAAAATCCAGATCACTTTACACTCCTATTACTGTGCATGGACGTTACGATCCTAGCCCTTATCGACAGTGGAGCCATGGAAATGTACATTCACCCATGGGAAGTGATCCAGCTTCACCTCGCCTTGAAGAAGCTGGCACAACCCATCCCAGTCTTCAATGTGGATGACACTCCCAACAAGAAAAGAAGCATCCAATATACCGTGGAAATCCCTTATTCGTTTGGAGGAGAAGAACATTGAGTCACTGCCTATGTCGCTGACATTGGTAGTCAGGACATCATACTGGGATACCAATGGTTGAATGAACTAAACCCGGAAATTGACTGGGACACCGGATCTATCAGTTTACAATGAACCTCAAATCCCGAACCACCTGAATTTGAGACACCGGACTTCACCTTATCAGACACACCCCACAAACACAGTATCCTCAACGAACCTCTTGACCCTATCCCTCAGAAACCATTACTACCTGATGAAGACCCTCACAAATATGAAGAAAAAATTAGGCGAATGACAGAAGACTTGGACCCCGAGGAATTCTTGTGTTCATACTACCCCAACGGAAACTACTTGATAACGGCCAACCAAACAGAAGCCCCCCTGACATCAGATCTGCCCTACGAGTTCAAATATATCCATCACCCAAAGCGGATGATTCATCGAATCACCAGATCAGCGGGGGGAGTATACATCCCTATATCTCTAACCATTGGAAAAATAACCACAGCCATGGAACTCGCAGCTGCAGAAGCAGCCAAGAAAAAGGAAAGGTCACTTGAAGAGATGGTTCCTCCCTACCTTCATGATCTGCTACCAGTATTCAACAAAGGGACGGCATCACGACTCCTGGCACATACCGTGTATGACCACGAGATCAATCTCAAACCTGAATTCTCAGAAATGAAGACTCAGGTCTATCCGCTCAACCCTGCACAAAGGGCGGAATTGGATAAGTTTATATCCGAGAATGAGAGCAAAGGTTATATACAGCTGTCTAAATCGCCCATCGCTTCCCCTTTCTTCTTTGTCACCAAGAAAGATGGAAGCTGGAGACCATGTCAGGATTATCGTACCTTGAACGAGAACACTGTCAAAGACCGGTACCCTCTACCGCTTATCTCTGATCTCATGGTCAAGCTCAAAAACGCTACCATCTTCACTAAGATGGACCTGCACGCAGGATATAACAATGTCCGGATCAAAGAAGGAGACGAGTGGAAAGCGGCTTTTGCGGTACCCGGAACGGATGGCAGACCACCACACCTATTTGAACCCTTGGTCATGTTCTTCGGTCTGTGCAACTCCCCATTGACATTCCAGTGAATGATGAACACTATATTTGCAGATATGCTGAACAAAGGATGGCTGGTGATATACATGGATGATATCCTGATCTTCTCATCCGACCCTGAGATCCACAAGGAACGCACATGCTGGGTAATCCAACGACTACGCAACAACGACCTATACCTGAAACCGGAGAAATGCTACTTCAATGTACTGGAAGTAGAATTTCTGGGACTCATACTGAGACCCGGTCAACTCGCCATGGATCCTGTCAAGGTTGAAGGGGTCATCAAATGGCTGGTGCCTCGAAATATCAAGGAGGTCAGATCGTTTGTTGGTTTTGCCAATTTCTACTGATGGTTTATCCATCACTTCTCCGAGCAAGTACAACCCTTGGTGGGCCTCACAAAGAAGGAGGTGCGCTGGCATTGGGATGACGAGCAACAATCAGCATTTGACGACCTTAAGAGTGAATTCACCAAGGCCCCTACCCTTAGGATTCCTGATGACGCCAAACCATTCACCCTCGAATGTGACTCGTCCCTCTTCGCGACAGGAGGTGTACTTCTACAGGCAGACCCAAATGGGAAAATGCACCCATGCAGATTCATCTCCCAATGCCTGAACCCGGCTGAGCGAAACTACCAGATCTATGACCGCGAACTGCTCGCCATCATAAGGGGTTTAGAGACATGGGAACACCACTTCCTAGGAAGCCTGCACCGCCTACAAATCAGGTTGGATCATAAAAACCTTACGTACTGGCGAACAGCACGGAAACTGAACCGCCGCCAAGCCCGATGGTCACTCTATCTGTCACAGTTTGACTATGAGCTCGTGCACGTTCCGGGGAGCCAAATGATCGTGTCAGATGCTTTATCCCGCCGACCTGACCATGACGATGGAAAATCAGACAACGAGGACATTGTCATGATACCGGACCAAGTGTTCGTTCGACAGCTAACTGAACAAGACGAATATGTGGATGACACAAACGAATACCTCACAATGATTCCCCACTATCTTGTCACACGAGCAGTTAATGCCCCATCACTGGAGGATATCAAGCGAGAACACGAACACGATCCGATTGTACTAGAAGCCCTCCAAGCCTTACAGGGGAAAGGACCGGCCCCTGCACAAACATCACTAGAGGATTGGCAAACTGACGGGGCCCTCATATGGTACCAAGACCGAATCTACGTCCCAGTGAACAAGGACCTGTGACAATGTGTCGTAACCTTGTATCACGAACTCCCATCAGCTGGACACCCTGGGATTAGCAAAACAACAACCCTTGTACAGCGTGACTTCTGGTGGCCAGGGATGGGCCAATTCATTGCGAGATACGTTAAGGGATGTGCAGTTTGCCAATGGAGCAAACCAAACACGCATCCAACAATGATTCCGCTAATGCCCATACCACTGCAAACGAATGCAGTCCCATTCTCCACGATGACATTCGACTACATCACAGGACTGCCGCTCACCCCGTGAGGGTTCAATTCTATTGGAGTTGCAGTGGACCACGACTGTATGAAGGGGGTAATTTTTACGCCAACCACGGATGGAATCACAGCAATGGGGACGGCGGACCTTATCCACAGGAACATGTATCGACGATTCGGACTACCCGAACGAATCATCACGGATCGGGGACCTCAGTTTTTCTCAAAGGTCATGGTGGAGCTATGCAAGAAACTCAGAATTGATCAAGCAATGACAACTGCCTATCATCCTCAGACGGATGGACAGACAGAACGGGTTAACCAAGAACTGGAACTTTACCTCCGCATCTTTGCTGCCAACAACCCCTTGGACTGGGATCTCCTCCTTCCTGATGCTGAATTCACTCACAACTCCCGACCTCACTCGACCATCAGAATGTCCCCCTTCTACACCATGATGGGATACGAACCCCGAGCAATCCCCCACGTAACGGAGAGAACATCAAACCCTGAAACACGAGAATGTATCGACCAAATGCAATGTGCCAGGGAAGAAGCTCAATACACGATGGAAGCTGCGCAGAAGGTCATCGAACGAAGAGTGAAGGCCAAGACGCTGTCATTCAAAAAGGGGCAAATGGTCTGGTTGGACGGCTCAAACCTCCGGATTCCGAATGTCAACCGGAAATTAAAGGCAAAACGTGAAGGACCATTTGAAATTACAAAGGTCATGGGTCACGGAGTCTATGAACTCGACCTTCTGCAGAAATGGTGCATTCACCCAGTCTTCCACGCCACCCTTCTGTCCCCATACAATGAAACGGAAGAACACGGACCGAACTATCCCCAACCTCTGCCCAACATTCTAGAACAGGGAGAATCATATGAAGTTGAAGCTATCGTCAGACATCAGAAGAAGCGCAATGGAGAAATACTATACAAGGTTAGATGGAAAGGGTACTCTCCCACGGACGACACGTTGGAACCGGAAGACAGCTTTGCCGGAACCGGAGAACAGGTCTTACAGGCATATAAGAAGACCCATCACCTCTGACCTTTCCCCAGTCAACCGCCCCTCCAGCAACCGGCTACTCACTTTGCAATGTCTACCAACGCATTGACTTCCACCACTCCTGTCCAACCCCCTACGCGACTCAGCCACCAACAACTCCTCGCACAACAGCTTCATATCGACTGGGACGTCCTCGCCTTTATCTTATTTTCCCCGCATGATCAACTCAAACGAATTATTGAGAATGCTGACCTAGAACTGCAGGAGAAATGGGATGCCATAGGGGCTCTCACCGAAGTCCTGGAAAATTACGCTGACATCGCCGTCTACGAAAGACTTTACCGTGACACGATGGAGCACATCCAGCAGTTTCGGGACCGCGCTGTTGAGGGGTTCCGTGAGGCCATCTCGACAGTGAACAAGGCACGCCTCGCCCAGATCATTTGTGCCAACAATTGTCTCAAACAGACAGGAGGCGAACTCTCGTTTCAATGAACTCCCCCTGACAAGTGTGATTCAGTCAATCTACTCATTAAGGACTCTACTCCGTGCTTGCAGTGCATCGATTCGGCAACTACGCCAACCCTACCCCACCGCCATATCGATTGCCCGGAGTATCACTGCCGAAAATGTGATCGACCTGCCCTGGGACATGTTCCCAAGCATTGCCCCAATGTTGACCAACGTACGGGGATACCTCCAGGATACCGCCCTCTTGCCCACATCATCCGCGACGCTCCCGTCACCTCTGACCACAACACTCACATGCTTGCTGTGGCTGCTGATGCCACCATTAAGTCCTTTGCCATTCCACGATCCCGAGATCGTCCCGACCACCTCCATTCCCTCTCCCCTATCTCCGCTAGGATTAGACGAGCCGAGGCTACTCGACCTCGGAACACTACTTGGGTCGTTTATGTTGGGAGAATTCGAGGAGTCTTCAATGACCGCAGTCAAGTCAGACACCTCACCCAGCATTACCACTACCATCACGTTGAATGATTCGACTCTTACGAGGAGGCTCAAGCCCAAGCAAATGAACTCTTCTGAGAGGGACCTGCATTCGACAATGTGAATCACATCCGGAGAGTAAAACGTCTCGCTGCCATCTCCACCAGCCTGGCCGCAAGTCAAACGTCCCAGATGGGTGCATCGGCCGAGGACTCAGATAACCCGCCACCCTCCTACCACACAGACAACCAGAGTCGACGCTCCTCCCCATCTCCTCCGCCCACACCCATCGTCTTTCGTCGCCAACACCGCGAATGCCCCAGCTCCCCTTGGGAAAACAACTCTGATCATAGGGGGCATGATGCCGAACACCTAAGGGTGAGGGCGCTTGAACCCATCATCCAACTGGATAGGGAAGACGAGGGAGCCAACATCAGAATCCACGTCAAGTTTGCCTCGTCCAACATCGCCATTGGACAAGTCTTCCTGGTAGGGGAAGAATGGATCATAGAAGGAAGTGTCAATGATCCGTGGACACACAATCGGGACCAAGAGCCTTCGGGTTACGCATTTGAAGAGATGCCCCTATATCCACTCGACACCGGCACCGCTATCTACCTCTATGATGGGCACGCAGATGTCAAGGTGGCCCAAATTCTGTATCTCCTACAGGGTGGTGGATTGTTACTCCCTGTTCCCCCTGAAGAATCTGCCATACATGGTAGTCACTCATCGGACAAATACTGGGACCAATTCTCGAGGGGAGAGTCACCTCCACAATGCGGGGAACCCAGATACGGAAGCGATGTTGCATTCTAGGAAGTGGTTGTTGAGGACATCAACCATACAAAGGGGGTATTGTTACAATAATGATGGACACGTGATTGTGGACGAATATTTTCTTTTCTTCATTGCTTACTCTTATGCTCTGACTCAACCATCGGACTTCCATGTGGGCCCAACCCCACGCTATTTCCCTTACGACTTACTCAGCGCAACCTGAACAGTCATACGACTTCTTATCCTGTTTCCTCATTGGCTCTTTCTCGGGCACTCCTGCCCTAGACTCTTGTGTATATATAGCTGTAGTAGTAGAAGGTCGAACCTCAGTTCGACCTACTGATTCATTCAGTTCTTCGTCCTCACTGGCCTTGAGCCCGACCCACTCGACTCAGGAGATATTCTCCTCGACATCCCTCGGTCATCCTCGCTTGTTGAAGAGCACAAACAGGTGTACTGACTTTGATTGATAGGAACCCTGAAGGGTTAGGTTGTGACGCTCAGGCCACCGAGCATAACAATATAGTCCGTATCCGGCCAACCACAGCAGATACCATTTCTGACCTGACAACGCTCGAGTTAACACCCATCGGACAGGACAGTTGAGAACTTACCAGGCAGCATTTTCTGGCATGTATCCAATCCTCAAACACATCTGTGTCCGTTGGAATGGGTGTAGAGCTCACCCATCAGATCGCAGCGTTTGCTGCCTTCAAAGCCATCAGAATGCTGAGGGTGCCCTGCGAGGGCTGCAGAGCGGAGGGCGGCAGTGTGCGAACCATGTTGAGTGAGGAGGAGAGAGGGCAGCAAAGGGTGGAAGCAGGGAGAGAGTTGGGAGTGCAATTCCCTAAGTCCCCAGACCCCCTATTGACACCCATGACTGCCCATGAGGTGTGGAGGCAAATCTATGGTGCTTTGAACTCTCACGAGGTGGCGATTTTGACACGGGGTTTCAACAGAATGTTCTGCCATTGAAGCGCACTCAAAATAGACTTTTGGTTCTGAGATAGTGATTTGGCACCGGAGCAACAACTGGTGACTTGTCAAATGGCTCGTAGAGCAGTCCACCGGCCCGAACCTGTTCCCCTGACTTAGAACGCAAAGTACTGACTGAGGACAGTCAGGATCTCAGCAATAGGGAGGATGATATGCCCCTAGCGGAGCTGTGCCCCGGAAAACGCAAATCTTAGAAACTCTAGCTATGTCGAGTGAGGGTTCCGACGCATCGAACAGAGACACAAGTGGCGAGGTCAGCTTGAAAGCTCTTTGAATTGTTGAAGCATGTATTGTTAGTTCAAAGCAAGAGCTATGGGGCTACGATACTAGCAGCCGTTTCCCCAACCAAACCTTGGATGAGGGCTGCGGTGGTTTCCTCCCTGCACCAGTCCGCCCCTCTCAGCACGCCCAGGAGCAGTATCATCATGCAGGAGTCCCACCAGGTCAATACCTTGCACCCCAGCGGCCACCACAATGAGATGATTGATGCTGTAGTGCAATGCACGAATGTATTGCAAGATCTCTTGAGCCTCCGATTGAACCTCCTCTCAAAGCGCACTGAAGGCGGTACGAAGCTCGTTGAACGTACGGGGCAACCCACGAAAGTCTTCGAGGTAGATTGGCTCGGCAGCAAAGCTTGGTGGATCTGGGTAGGGCAACAGGGTGGCAGCGAGCTCAACTGGTTGGGGAACAAACAGCAGATCCCAGGCAAGAGGAGCATAGGGAACACCACAGCTCGGAGTAATGTTGCCCTCTTCAAAAATGCGATCAATGCGGTTCATCGTGGCTACAACGGTCGGGTACATGTACAGCGAGCGCAGCGAACTGGGGCAGATAGCAATGGCAGTTGAATATGACTCGAAGAGGGAGTGCTGGCAGGAGTGTGAGTATTGTCGAGCTTTGGAATTGGGGTGTAACCTACCAGCACCCAATGTACGAAATGGGCCCAAGCCAGCCATTTGGTGGCCTCAACTCTAGCACCAGCCAGTTCGAAGAACCGTTCCGCCTGCACTAGGGCAAGAAGACCATGGTAGCAGGCGATGTGTGCATCAGCATGCGACAAAGCTTCTTCAACTGGCAGATCCATGTCAAGTTAGGGTCGAACGGTTCGATTGGAGTAGTTGTCCTTCGAAGTGATTGGGTGCTGCATTGTGGGTTCAATGTGGCTGAGTGATGGTTGGTACTGCATAGTTTTTGGTGAAAGCCACCTGTATATAAACAAACCCTCTGCCAAAAGAGGGCAAGCTCTCAGTTTGGTCCAGATCACCTTTTTGTTGAACTTTCCATATTTGGTGTCATACGTTAACTTATCATTCGGACAACCTATATATGGACTTGTGTTCTACGGTGTCTGTATTACATACGTTCTTTGATGGACTCTGCCTGGACTTGATCCCATGACCTTGTCCAGGCCCCTGTAGATAGCTCTAGACTACGGACCCTTCTAGACATGCTCCCTTCTGGACTCTTCTAGGTAGTTCCGTAGATATGACTCACCCTGATGCCTGATGACTCAGGCTGACTAGGTATGACTCACCGCTCATGTGGTACGATTACTCATGCTCTCTCATGACTCACATGACCGGTTCCCCACATGTATATATACTGGGCTGATACACCCTCTAATCCTAAGACTTTTACTCCTGCTCCCCTGTGTGTGCTTCACAGGACTTCCCTCAGAGCTTCCCCTGGTATAGTCTCATCTCTTTGCCTTCAGCCACTACTAACTGTTTGAACCTCCTCACTTCAACACTTTTCTCTCTCTCTCGTTTCGAAGTGCATTGTTTGTCAGTTCAGTCAGCCGAGTTCTGGTCCAGCGCCAGCAAGTTTAGAAGATTGTTCGAAGCAGTTCGAAAGGCACGTCATAGTTCAAAGCAGCCATCGAGTCCTGTTTTCCCTTGTACCCTCCGCCGAGTTGAATCTTGCCCGAACTCTGCCCTCTCAACCATAGACCACCACCACCACCACCCAACACATTTTTCTCAAGTGCAGTTCCTCGCTGCACCAGAAGGTCTTGCCCCCACAGCTCAGCCTTGGCCTCTCATTCGTTTAGAGGGTTAGGCTTTCCATCTCGAGTGGTCGCATCAATGTAACCCATTGTGGTAATTAGTGTCAGCTTATGCTATGGTATGTCTATGTAAGAGATTGACAACGCTCAACAGTCCAGACATCAATGGATATGAGCTGAATGTTAACTGCTAAATAAGCTATATCAAGATGTTAAGTATTAAGTCAGTCAATGACAACCAATGTTGACCAGCATCTATACTGTACACTCATGTTAGTTGGCATAGTTTCCAGGATGAGGTTTTCAGTCGTCACACTGAGACGCTCTTTGTGCATGGCAAGATATCCAGTGCACATTTTGGTCACATATCCAATGAAACCTTTTTGTCTTCACTTGGGAATCACTGCAGCAGCACTGGAGATACATTCAGAATGCAGCTTGAATGTTGTTTGAATGGCATCAGTATATTGTGCAAGAGTTCATACAAAGTTCATGTGAGTGGCATTCAAAATGAGATCCAAATGCCTCCTCAATGAAAGCCACCATCCCATGGTGGGTGGCATTCAACATGAAATCTCAATGCCTTGCCAATGAAAGCTGCTGCCCCATGCAATGTGGGGTTCATTCTAAAAGGGATCAACATGACCATCTGCATGGATTACCCAGTAACATCCTGTTCACATGCAGGAGCCATTTTCTGTGTGTTTTGTGTGAGACTTGTGTGATATCAGTCAACACACACACATTTGCTCGTGTCTCCGGTGTTAGGGGACACGTGCCGTCTACCAAGCTAATTAGCTGGCGCTTATGTAAGGTAGAGGTGCGCGGGGCACAAATGACGTCTTATATGAACTTTTCGGGGCCAAACTTGGGCCAAATTTGGTTCTCACATGAAAAGAATGAGGGAATAGTGCTTGTGCTGCTGCAGGAATACAACAAATGAAATTACCCATGGATATATTCCTATGCATTCATAGATACATCCAGATGCCAAGGTAAACCCTGAGATAGGGCGATCTGAACAAGGCTCTCATCCATCCAGATTTACTCCAGCTTTATTTGATGTGTTCATGTCATTCTACTGAACATGTCATGTGTGGATATATGGACCTTTCAATGACTTCCGTTCACGCCGTTCACGCCGTTCACCTGGCTGAGCGCCGCATCCGCCTTGCGGAGATCGCCCTCGCTTAAGCTGTTCGACTTTCCCCCTCCCGGCGTGCTTGCACCTGACATCACTGAGCTTGCACGCGACCGGACCTTCATAACGAGCGGGCTAGTATAAGTTCGCGATCAGCGAGAGAATAGGAACGCAGCAGCAGTATGAGAACATACAAAGGATACCCTTCGTCCTCGTCGTCCGCCTGAGACGGCCAGTGGTACCCCCGGTAATCGCTCGTTCCCAACGCCTGCATCTGTACCAAAATACAAGGCATGAACCATCGCAAATAAGACGAACTCCGCGCGCGATACGCACCTCCTCCGTGAGCGTCCCTATATCACCGGGTGTCGCGATGCCCGACATCCTGAACCTCGGACTCGGGGGGACTGAGTTCGGCATCATACGCTCCATGCCGAAGTCAAACTCCTCGTCCTCGCCCTCGCCGCCCACGCCATAGAACGCGTCTGGGTACGCACGCCGCAGCGCGAGCTGGCGCGCCTTCGAGTACTCGATCCCTAGGTTCTTCCAGTCGAGTAGCGGGCTCAGCCGCTCGACGCGGTTCCGCTGGTTTATCCGCTGCCGCCGCGTCTTCTGCGTGAAGCTAAACATGTAGTCGGTCAGTTGGTTGACCGAGTCCTCGACGGACTGCGATCGCCGGTCGACGATGTAGCATCCTTCATCCTCGGGTCGTTCGATCAGATCTTGCATGAAACAGCCAAAGCCCGAAAGGTTCGTGGTCACGGATGGTATACCCATCTCCAAACTCATCAACGGCGGGGATAGCACTGTATACAGCAACAGGAACATACCACTGTGCATTCCGCAGGCGTATAGCCCCACGGCTCATAGTAACTGGGGAATACACCCAGATGGCATCCCCTAACGAACTCCTCGTAGTCGAGGCCAAGAATCGGGTTGTTCGAGTTCAAGAAGTCAGGATGGAATACGATCTTGACCCGGTCGGACTCATTGTTGAACAACTGCACGCGTCGGATCTGGTTCAAGATAGGATCGTTGTTGTCATCCGCCATGTTGTGAGTCGTTACTGGAGGCAGCGCGTTGCGCTTGAGCGCAAAGATGCGTCGCTTGAGCAGTACCTTGTCTTCTTCCGATAGCAACACTTCTGGAGCTGGAAGCGTACTATGATCGCTTTGAAAGACGATGAGATGTGGCGCATAGTATGGTAACTAGAGGCCACGCACCCATTAGACCGAATGGCGTGCTCGAACAGTCGCGCACCGATCCGGTTCTGGATCTCGGTGACCGTATCCCGTAGCTGCTTCGTCACGGCTTGGCCCTTGAGTGCATCGATGGTGTAGGAATGTGTCGCAGCAGGCATGATGATGAACGCAACAACGGTCATCTTGGATCCCGATTTCTTCAGGCGGTAGTTGAGGCCTGTAAAGGTTTAAACTACCTCTCCGGACGCAAAAAGATAACACTCACGAGCCAAAGACTCGATGTACATGTCCACACCTTTGTTGCGATACTCGTATCGACCCGCTGTGAATACCTGTAGCTAATGTCAGGAGGCTTCCCGGCACGCCACAAGATAGCATACATAGAGTGTATCATCTAGACTGAAGTTGAAGTGCCCATAGAAGTGTCCACGCACGAAGTCGTGGATCTTCGCTTTGGCCGTCTGGTGGAGGTTCTGGAATTCATGCATCGCCTGGAACTTGACGACGTTGAGGCCGTTCGGCAGTACACCGTCCGGCTTGCGCTTGAGTAGATGCTCAGATTCGTATGCGGTAATGTGTGAAACGGTGGTGAAGACATCTGCGCAATGAGCAGCAGAGCGTTCGATGCAATATCGGTGGTAGATACCACGTTTGCCTGCTTCATGATCGACGTCGAAGTATTGAAGGTTGTTGTAGAAGTCAACACTGCCAGCGCAGAGGTAGCGGCCAAGCAGAGTCGCGTGGGTAGTAAAGACAGTAGTCACATCAACATGGCGTTTGCGAACGAGGGGTATCGCGAGGCCCGCCTGCCATTCGTGGAAGTGGGCTACAACGGCCGTATCGAGTTGTCGCGAGACGTACTATGGGGCAGGTTAGAAGAGGAGTGCGGCGATAAGGTCGGAGGCGCACCTCGCCGAGGAACCATGCTACGATATAACCGAACACGATCGTCTCGTTCGTCTCGTGGTCGTTTGGAGGGGTAGGAATGCCAGCTAGGTTCCAAAGATCGCCCTTCCATTCGTCCAGGCGTGAGTACTGGCTGCCTGTGTCGAAGAGAAGGACGTGAGGTGCGCCCTCGATGAGCCATCTGCCGTAGAGAGCCTTGACACCCGCGCTACGCATGTTCTCGAGGGTAGCAGCGAGATGCGGGTCGGTTGGTTCTTGAGCCTCGACCTCCATGGGGGCGGTCTTGTAGCTGAGAGGACCGATGAGGCAGTACCTGTCGCCATACTCGGAGACAGTGACGGGGACTTTGGTCTTGATGACGGTGTAGATGCCACCAACTTTATTGGCGACTTCCCAAGCGCACTCGAAGAGGACAGGGTTGCGCACGTCGCGTTTCACGTCGGCCATAGGATCAAGGCTGGGTGAGTAATAGAGGCGTGACGAAGGAAGAGAGGGAGAAGAAGGCGGAGGCAGACGCGTAAAAAGGAGTATATATGCGAGGGGATATGCGGTGGAAGGGGCCTGGGGAGGAGAAGGTGGGGCGAACCCTAGAGGCGTCCTCGACGCGCGCGGTAGACGCGATCAACTTAAATTCACAATCGTGGTTCGCGCCGCCCGCCCGGTGTCGTGTCGCGCCTTTTCTAGGCATGCACGACGGCCGAGAACAGACTTGTCTGCGCGAAAGGCCCAGAATGGAATTTCGGAGGCCTTCTCTGGCCCGTAGGCGACCTTTCTCGTGATATGGCCGCCTGGTCGCGTCCAACGCCTGTCCCTGGCCCAGTGACGTCACATGCTCTGTCGGTGGCTGACCCGGGCCCCCGGGCGCCCGGGGACCAGACCCGGGGACTCGGGGTACCCCATGGGGAGATCGTCCTTCTCTCGGTCCGCCGTAGACCACTCTCGCTGCCTGCAACTCGAGACCTCCACCGCCGCACCTGGCCTGCAGATCGCACATTCTGCTCTCAACTGCACTTCTGCCTGATGTGATCTCTGCAGCTTCGCTCGTCTCATCAAGCACGTTCTACCGGTAGGCGTCACCCCGCCCCCAGTGACCTCACCACGAGGTCACGTTGATCACCGTATTGCTTGTCTTCTCTCCACATAGCCATTCGTGTCCACGGAGGATCCACCTTACTACATCTAGGGATCAAGGCTGTCGTGCTCGCAGTTGTTAGGGCCGATCGATTCCTCAGGATCCCAGAAGCGAGAACTAGTGCTCACGAGGGACATGATCTACCCTCATGACACACGAACACTGAAGCCACAACGCTCTGTCCCCGGTGTGGGTGAATGGGCACAAACCAGCTCCAGGCACCACGGGCAACATACAGAGCTCACACATACACGCCAAACCTGGTATCATACAGGAGAGCACATACCACACAACACCGCAATCTGCGGTAACGGCAGGACATACAGCATTGTAAGGCGATAAGAATGCCCCAAGCTCAATTCTCTATGTCGGCTACACACGGAGATGCTACTTCACTGTATCTTGGCCAACAGCTTCGCGCGCCGTTTCGGTATCTTACACGAGCTCCGACTTTTGCCGTGTACCATATACGTGGTACGTCCATGTCCCAGTAGAGCAGTAAATAATATATGTCTAAAGTACCAATACACACCATATACATCATGACTCCAACAGAAGCTCCTCTAGTTCCTTGTGCACAGAGAACGCGAGACGCCTCTGGGTCTTTTGTGCTCTCCGCCCACCAGTCCGCCTGCAACGCATCATCGTCAGTATATTGCTCAGAAAGCACGGTGAATTCCACTCACTGTTGCTCCTGGCACACGAACGTCTCCGGTGCCGCCTCCCACCTCTCAAGTACGTCCTTGCGCTTCGTATCCTCAGGTCGCTCCTCTCGATCCGGCGGCCCGAACAGGTCCAGCGCGAGCTGCGCATGCGCAACACCCGCATACGTCGTCACGCATCGCGGATTCACCATGATCCGTGCGGGCAAGAACACCGAGTTGGGGATGTTCATCTCCATATTCTGCTGCTGAGACGGCGGTGGTGGCGGTGGTGCCTCGAGCGGGAGATCCGTCGCATCATAATCCGAGCCCACGTTCGCGTCCGGGTCTGCCTGTGCACGCACATCCTCGTGGATCTCTTCATCCTGTACAACGTGCCTCTCGCCACCCTCGCCCCCCTCCTGCTGCTGGGGCGCGCGCTTATGATTGCCCATGACGTGGTGCCGTACATCTGCGACGGAGTCATTCTCACCGTCGGGTGCAAGCATGCGGAGGCCTTCACGAGCCTTGTTGATCCAGAGGTCGCGGCAGAACCACGCCTGCGTGCTGTCGAGGCACTTTGCATCCGGGTCGCGGTGGGGCATGTCCACCGGCGCACTCGCATTGTGGAAGTCTGTACCGGCGCGATACGCGATTCCGGCGTAGTAAGACTGTGCGGGGTCCACAACGTGCGTGCCCGACTCGCAGCAGAAGACTTGGAACGGTAGGTGCTGTGTATAGCGTTGCGCTCCTACCGGGTCGCGCGGGGGGACGGAAGTGAGCGGCGAGTCGGAGATGGAAGACGACTTGGACTGGCGGAACTGGTCACCATTGATATCGCGTGTACGCCAGCTATGTGATACTAGTGAGTAGACGACGAAGAGAACCAACAAAAAGAACGCACCGGTCAGAGAAAATGAAGAATCCGTTGAATTCTGCCCAATCCATTCCACAGACCATCGCAGCTTCGTTCATTACGCTCAACTTGATTGTCTCTAGTATGTCGTTCGGGCACGTGAACCCCTTGAGCCAGATGACGCGGTGGAATTTGATCGCCCTCTTTTCGTATAGCTCGTGGAGCGGCTCTAGTACGAGATTTCTTGTGTACGCTTCCTCAAGCGGGTAGTACGCCGCCAGCGGGTCGTCCGTCATTCCAGGTACCCTCCGTATGCGGAAGGGCACGCCGAGCAAGGTGAGAACAGCCTCGCAGAGGTCGGTCAGCGTCTCCGTCGAATCCGACGAATCATAGTCGAGCATCGACACAAATATGTTCGAGCTGCCCAGCCGGCGGGCCATCTGTACGATGACGGCGAGCTGGTCGACGAGGAAGTGATCCGCGGAGTGAATGACCATCCCGATAAAGTAGAGCTGATCTTGTCCGACGAGCTCTGTGTACGCGTCATCGTGTCTGTTTTGTCCAAAAGGCCGGGTGAGTGTAGGACACAGGGCGGCGACCCAGCCATTAAGCGTCAAGAGCTGCTCGACAGCCGAGAGGACCACCTGTTCGTCCATGTGCGCGGTGTCGTGACCGGCGATACTAATCAAAGCAACAGTCAAGGACCCGCCTTCATAGAGATGACCATTACTCACTATGGTTTCTGGAACCGCTCCCAGTAGTCCATGACACCATCGCGCACCATGTTTCGAAATAGGTCATCCCTTTCGTCTCTCCCATGTCTCGCCTGAAGGAACTTATGCCTCCGTGCATCGAGTGGCTTGTCAGAGCGCGACACCAGATCAAGGACATTGTTCTTGCGGATCTCGAGGGCTTCTGCAGGGTCAGCCTTGCGTGACGGCCAGAATGCGAGCTTGGCGACAATGCAGAGCGTGGCGAAGAGAAAGAGGCGGACCAAGCTGCGCCGGCGGAAGTAGAAGACCATGCTGGTGGTCGAGCGATGATGACCTGGCTCAGTACAAGGCAGCCAGGTAGCAGGGATGCGGAAAGAGAGTGGACGCGAACAGTTTCCTCGTTCGTCGCGGTGCTCGCGACTCCGAGCGCCAGACAGACCTCAGCCACTAGCGGATCATTAAATCTGATCGAGATCTCGGAATCCCCAATGCGCCTTCCATCTCACCTCATTGATATTTTTTCTGTACAGCATCCCCGTCGAGCTAGTAATACACACATAGCTGAAGACCAACAGTGCATGTTTACGGCCATCAGTTTCTTGTCAACACATGCAAGCAAGAAGGCAGCGTGAAGTCGATATGCGCGTGCAATGCTCCTGCATACAAGCCGATTGCCAGCGAAACAAGTACCAAGGAAAATGAGGTCCGAATCAGTCAGAAGCATCCTCCTATACTGCGAGTCCGGTACACGCGTGAGTAGTTGAAGCAAACTGTGACCAGGCTGCGCAATTCCATTTTTGTAAGGTGAATGTATTGACATACGTGGTGGCTGCCGATTCTCGGTGTAGACTATGCAAGCGAGAAAGGGCACCCTCGAAAGTTAGTGCTCAACATCACCGCCAAAATTCGCTGACACACTTCGTGAGTCCCCACGTTCAAGGGTCTCCTGGGACTCTGACGTCTCGGAAGCCTGGGCATTTGAACCCTCGAGATGCAACCAATTCTTGGGATTGCGCTGCCAGTACCCGAAGATGCTCCTTTTACGCAAAACGTCAGCGAATATGAAGCAAAATCACACTCCGACATACTCGAAGAGAGCCATGATAGTCCACTTGCGGTTATCCGACTCGGGGAAGACGAGCGAGCGTGGGCCGTAGAAGACCTCGTCGTCAACTTCGTGTTCCTTTCGCGGCAGACAGTGGAGGAACTTCCAGTCGGGCTTTGCGCCACCCTCTCTGCAGAGCTGCTCGGTGACCTGGTATCCCTGGAAATCCTCCAAGCGCTGCTCCTTCTCTGCTTCCTGGCCCATCGAGATCCTGTACACGCATACTCAGCCTCGACAAACTGATACAAATAGAAAACAGAACACACCAAGTATCCGTGACGACGACATCCGCACCGTGAACTGCCTCCCTAGGATCCGCCGTCCAGAAAATGTGCTTGTCGCATTCTAACTGAGTGACGCGATCCCACACCTCCGGTGGTGCGCGGTATTTTTCGGGAGAGGCGACGCGGAGGTTGTGTCCGAGCCGCGGGTACGTGACAAGCATGTCATGCAGCACGTTCGCGGAATCGCCAACGTAGGTAACCGTGAGCGGGCGCAGCCTCTTGAGGTGCCCTTCCCCCTCCACAGTAAGAGATGGCACCTCACGCAGAGTGAGCAGGTCAGCAAGCACCTGTGTTGGGTGCCAGAGCGAAGAGAGCGCGTTAATAACGGGTACTTTGGAGTATTTGGCGAGTTCCTGAAGGGACGGATAGGTGAAACAGCATGCACGAGGAGCAGAGAGCGATGAGCGTACCGTGATCTCAGAGTGGTCACCAACCCGCGCGAAGATGCCCTGCGTCATACCACTGATGACCCGTGCAGAGTCACGCACACACTCGTTCACGCCAAGCTGAATGTCCTCTTTGCCCAAGAAGAGGGCGCGTCCTCCTAAGAGGTCCGCTGCTGTCTCTGCGCTGATTCGTGTACGCGTGCTACGTTTTGAGAAGAGGAGCGCAATAGTTTTGTTCTGGAGTGATACCGAGCGTTTCCGATGGCGAGGAGCCTTGAGTGCCTGTACCCCCACAGGAAGGAGGAGCGGGCTGAAGACGCGCTTGAGATGGGCCGCATGCACAAGAAGAGCATTGATGTTGTGCACAGAGAGGTCGGCGAGGGTCATCAGATGTGGAGGCTTGCGGAAGCCAGTAAACAACATGGTTGACGACATGATCCTTTGTGGAGATGGCGCGGCAAGCAGCTAGTGAGTCTGCGGCGAGAGCAAGCCTGAGGTTGAGGATACCGGCAGGTTTGAAAGCTCTTGTAGACGTGCAGATTCTGCACGAGTCACGCCGTCTCCCGCCTATCGTCACGTGCTCGTATCCGCACTGAACTGCAGCCACCGGTACCATGAATGTTGATCGCACCCTCAGTACAGTGCGAGGCGGCACAAACTATGACTTAGCATTGCACAGTACACACACGAAATCACACGCAAGCAAGCTACGTCCAGTATTCCCCCCGCACAGCAAACGCGTCCATAATAGAAAGCAAATAATGATACATACGCGCGTCGACAACAAGCATCTATCCATAGCGAATTACTGAGTGGTAGAGGTGGTGGAGGCCGCAGCATTAGTTGACACTGCCGGAATGGTATGCTCCGCGGCAGGCTGGCCCTGTGCATTGTACGCGGTTGACCACTGGTGCGTCGTCCCCACGGTCGAACCCGTAGGAGCTTGCGGGTAATAGTACGGTGCCGTCTGCGTGGTAGGTTGTGTATTCTTCGGCCCAGTATACGGACGTTGCCATTGTAGCCCCCGATTGGCCGGCTGCGCCTGTGCGTACATCGTGTACGGCTGCGTGTACGGCTGATGCGCCTGGTTGGAGTACGAGTGACTCTGAGCCTGTGGCACATAGTGTGGCTGAATCTGTGGATAGTGGTAGCGCCAATTGGTTGACGTGTAATGGTAGTTGGCAGTAGTAGAATAGGGTGGCTGTTGAGGTGGTGGTGGTGGTGGTTGGGGTTCCGTCCGGTGCTGGTGTTGGACATAGGGGTACGGGTGCGGTGCAGAAGCTGATACAGACACTGGTGGCGGTGTAGAAGTCGACGGTGCCGTCGATGGCCCTGGCATAGGAACTTCGGTGAGCTGCGTTTGTACAGGGCGGATTTCTAAAGTGGACTTTGTGGCAGTCAGGGGTGCGAAGCGGAACCTCGCTTGACCTAACGAGGATGGCTCTGTTGCTGCTGCGAATGAATTGGAGTACTACAATGAAAGCAAAGCGCACTCACCATCAGGTTCAGGTGCGGGGGTTGATGGCTTCTGCCCAATCGTCACCCCCTCCATGTTCCCAAACACGACGCTTCCCCACTTGAACTCGCGCTTCAGACCACGGTCCCAGAGCACCTCAACGGAGCACGAGTCCTCCAGAACACGAACGAGTGAGACCTCGAAGACACCCGCGCTGACACGCAATTTGATACGAGCCATCGGCGGAAGTGCTAACAAGTCATTTCGAATTTTCTCCTGCTTGATGGCTCGCTTCGCTTCTGCAACGGCCTGGTCCCCAGGCGTTAGTGCACAGTTCAAGATCATAGCGTGCCGACTCACAGGGTTATGCTGAGGACAAAGAACCTGTACCTCGACTTTCCTGACAAGCTTCAGCACTCGAGGTTCAGGAAGTTCAGCACCCGGGGTTGCAAAGACAGGGGAGACCTGTCGGCTCGGATCAACCTGCACTGGCATGAGCTGACCCATAATGAGCGTGTTGAGTATTTGAGTCTGCCCGTCTGCTTGTGTTGCCGCGCCTGTCGAGTGGTTGTTGCTGTCCAGGAGCACGACCTCTTTCTCCACCTCCCTGAGCTCCTTGTAGACGATGTTATGGTGGCCATCCCGAGCACACGAGACATGAAACGCCTTCGGACACTTGCCCTTCGTGCACTGAATCGGCGCACCGTGTGCCTTGTATCGCGTCTTCGTGCATGCCGAGCACCTCTGTCAATTTTGGGTGAGCAACCAAACCCCGAGTGAATAGTAGTCTGTGTCTACGCACCAGATTCCACCGATCCTTGACAATCGCATCCACACCGAAGACAACCCGCTCCTTCGCCCTGCTGCCGTCCTCCCGTGGGTCGCCAACCTCGATCTCGTCGACCCACGTCTCGGGTATTACGTTCGCACAGACTTCGTGCGCCATCCATACTGCATTGTTTGCCTGCATACTTCCCCCCGCTTCGCCCTCCTGCTGCCATAGCGGCGGATCGTGCACGCGGAGCAGCATATCTTGTGACATTGATACACATAAACAGCACGGGAAGACGTCGGGCTCTTTGGGTTTTGGCGGGAGCCTAAGCGTCACCTTTGGCGGTGCGCTGGTGGACGCGGACGCAGGGGAAGAGGAGGCTTCTGAGGGTCGGTTTTCGTTCTTCCTGGATTTGCTGCTGCTAGGCTTCTGCTTCTTCGGCGGGCTTGAGTTCTCCTCAGTCACAGCTTTGCGTTTGAGCGGCGATGACTTCGCTTTTGCGGCTTTCTCGGCTTTAGGGGGAATGACGAGCTTCCGCGACTTCAAGCGCGCCACTTGTATGCGTTCGGCTTCGCGGTCGCGCAACAGCTGATCGACATTGATACGAACACTAGAGATGATGATCAGACATAACTGACTAAAGTCAGGCGCAAAGAACCACTACCTGAAGTTGACACATGCGCATGCTTGGGCTTTCCGCCCGATGTCAATCCAGCTATCGAGAGCAAAGTTGACGCTCTCAGCGCAGTTGAAACCGAGGTTGAAACCCGCGTGATAGCCCATTGGGAATGTAATGACAAACTCACCCTCCCGCTGAACGAGCGTGTTCGGGCGGCAAGACGACTGGGACAGGAGATGTGGTGACGCGAGGAAAGACTTATGTCTCAGGAACTGCTTGCAATTCGAAACGTCCCTCGGGAAATAGCCTGTGCGATACGCGGTGGTGTGTGAGGAAGACTATATGCGCCATGCATGTTGGTCACATCATACCTCTCATGGTGGTCTCAAGCTTCGACGCCTTTGCTTGAGGAATCGCATACCAGTACTTTGGGGCACCGAAGTGAATGTAATTGATGCTGAACAGATCCATGTCCTCGACATGCCACGCGAACGTCGCTCGCCACATGCCGAAGTATAGATAGGGTGTGTTGACACCTGGCAAGCCCTTCGATGAGGACGGTAGCAACCGTGACAGCGTTGACTCGAGGTGAGCAACGTTCCAAGCTGTAGTCTCATCGGTGAAGAGCGAGCCTGACACCGATGCTCAGGTCGACTCATGCGATACAACATTGGCGCCGCGTACCTTGCATATCCGCGCCGTACCACGCCGGTTTACCCAAGCCACAATTTCTCCAATACCGCCGCTCCAACTCTCGACAGAACTCCGGAGTATAATCAAATGGGGTCGTGTTCGGAGGAAGCCAATCCGAGTGTGGGTCAAATGACGCGAGGAAGTCCTTGTCCTTGGCAGCCCGTTCAGCAAGGCTTGCCTCTCTTGCCTGTCGCGACTGGTTGGCACGCTTCCGCTTGCCCTTCCCCTTCTTGTTTCGCGGGCCATCCTCTGCCTCTTCCTCGTCCTCCTCGTCCTCATGCTTTGTTATGGTGTCTTCCGGGGCGACGGTATCAAATCTCGGCTGCTCGTCTTGCCCGCCCTCAGACTGCCCCTCTGTCGCATGCAGGTCGGCGACAGGAGAGGGCGGACCTGCGTTGCTGTTTGGGGGCGACGCGAGAGACTGCTCCGCGGCACCGTCGTCGTGTACGACCGAGTGGCCTGCCTCCTCTTCCTCCTCTTTGATCGCGTGCGCCTCCCGATCAGGTTCGGCAGTCTCCGACTCCCTCTTCGCGCTCCTGCGCGTCCGACGGCGCGTCCTGCCGCTCGCGTTTGCGCGCGCGTGCAGGCCGACGTCGTCCACGCCCGGTGCGCGCAGCTCCTCTTTCGCACAGAGCTCGGCCCACTCGCGCACGCTCATGACGCGTCGCTTCTCCACGTTCTCCTGGCGGAAGAGCCCGCCATGTCCGAACATGTGTTGCTCGATCGGGTTCTTCAACTTCACATGGCTCAATTGCTCGTTCAGTGGCGGCAGGGCATCCGTCCTGCAGAGGCGAGCACAACAGTCAATCCTACGCAGATCCTATGGCACGGTATGTTGTGAGGACTGACCACTCCTTAGGGGGTATGACCTTTACTATCCCGCTCCTCATGCCCCAGCACTCAACCCTATTTAGATACGCCTCAAAATCTTGGAACTCCTCCATAGTAGGCTTGAACACGGGAATGCCCCGCTGCGCCCACGGGTCGTCATCGGGGCTGAGCCATTGCCTACCGTCGGAGCGTGGCGACGGGGGAAGATGCGCGTTGTCAGAGCTATAGAAGTGGTCTGGTTGCACTGGGGGCTCTGGAGTGGACAGTCTTGAGGAGGCCGGGGTAAGGGACGGTGTGCTGCCGGAGGCGCTAGACATGATGCAGATTGGTGGGATGCAATTGCCCGAGGGTAATAGCGCGACGCCTTGAGCTGGGTGCGACGTGGCCCGAATGTAGACGGGCTCACTGCTGGCGGATCGACAACTTGGACTAGGTGAGATGGCGGTGAGGTGAGAGAGCTGAGCGAGAGCAGCCGATGTTGGTCGTCGAGACTGACCTCGTCCGGAATTCCAGGCGGTCGCACAATCCTCCGCGCACGTCCCAAGTCCATATATGGCTTAGCTTGCCCTGAACCCCTCCTGACTAAGTCCCTTCAGCTGCCTATCCGAGACTTAGCCTCTACTTGACTTTCCTAAGAGAGCAATTACTGGCATAATTATCTGCACTAAGTCTCACATGCCAGCAGCGTCCTCAGCGTTTCCGACCTCCCTTCATCCCAGTGCGCTCTCATGTGTCGCATGGCCACGACGCTGCGACTACAAACACCCACATTCGTGTGTTTGCGTGACGAGTCGTATCGCGAAGTCCGATACACTCCGAATGCAGAACTGAAAGCTTGTACAGCGCCCGAGCCGTGGCGCCGCCTGGTACTGCATGTTTTCCTTGTCTGACCCAGCCTCCGTCCAGATACGTCAGGATCAAGCAGGGCTCGCCATCAAATGACCCAATGCTCGTCGGCACGTCAGATCTGAAAGAGAGCGAGATGCCCCTGTTTCTTCCGCGGGGGATGCTTTAGTTGCGTCTGCTCCCCGGAGCTCCTTCTCCATCTCCATCTCGCATAGTTGTGCGCTGCCCAAATATTGTACAATTTCAGTACGAGTGGCACTTGACGGGTGTTTTCCATGGGTACACCGTGTGTCGCGACTGTGCACGCGACTCGAGTTCCCCGACTTCGGCGGCCAAAAGAGTTCTCATTAGTGCGATGACGTGCAGACAACTTTTACCAAGTTCTTCTTATGGCCCAGACGTGCTATTACGTAATGCGCGTCGACGCGCGTCGGGCGCCAGAGCTGGAGAGTGCGCGCGGAGGGACACGCACGCCTCACTCCAAGTCTACCTCCCCCACCCACTCGTCCTCGCCCATCTGCCACCATGGATCACTTCCCGACAAACTGGGGCCGTCCTGTTGGTGCTCTATTATCTACCTCACAGGATTGTACTGATTCCCACGTAGCGCAATGAGCTGTACGACCAATATAACACCTTCCCATTGCACCAGCGACCGGCCAACCATACAGACACATTCTCGGAGGGCGTGCAGCGAACACAGTGAGTGACGCTTCGGTTCACTTATTTCAACAATACTGAGCTGTTGTAGGCAGCCGGTCGTAACAGGAACCAGCGTGCTCGCCATCCAGTATAAAGACGGAATCATGATGGCAGCGGACAACCTCGGTGCGCACTCACATTTCCCTTGCACCTCTCCTACTCAGTCTCATATACTCGCTGGTGTTATTTAGCATCCTATGGCTCTCTTGCGCGCTTCAAGGACATTACTCGCCTTCACGCCGTCGGCAATTCCACCGTCATCGGCGCGTCCGGCGACATGTCCGACTTCCAACACATCCAACGCGTCCTCGACGAGATCGTCACTGACGAGTTTACTGCGGGCGATGGCAACTCGCTCGGTCCCGCGGAGATACACGAATTCCTCGCGCGCCGGATGTATGCCCGACGCTCCAAGATGAACCCACTCTGGAACGCCCTCCTCGTCGGTGGCATCCAGAACGGCAAGCGGTAAGTACCGTGTCTGCCGGTCTGATCAAGTCAAGGCTGATCCATGCCGCGGTAGGTTCCTAGCCTTTGTTGACCTACTGGGGACGACGTACACCGCGCCATCACTGGCGACAGGATACGGCGCGCACATTGCTCTCCCCATTCTCCGTGAAGCGGTAGATCCTAATCCGGACGCGATCACCGAAGATGCGGCGCGCGAGATACTGCGCAACTGCATGCGGGTGCTCTTCTACCGCGACGCGCGTAGTCTGGACAAGGTTCGCACACCACTGTACGCCGCTTCCGCATGCATTGACGTTGTGCTTTAGTACCAAATCGCAACCGTGACGCAGGCAGGCGTGTCCATATCTGACACTCAAAAGCTCGATACGAACTGGGACTTCGCGGAGAAGATCCGTGGGTATGGTGCGCAGACACAATGAGTGTACTGGTACTTTGGAGGCTTCAGTCGGCCAGTCTTGCTACGTGGGTATAACATTTATGCAACTGTCGTTTTGCACATTACCAGTGAGGTCCATGTTGAGTCTCAAGCAGTCATGAAGCCACTCCATACATGTATTTGTGGACGCGACTGATGATGGCTAACGCTAAAGTCAAGCTACATCTTCCAGACATCGAGGCGATGGATATACAAGATATACACAAAGATTCATATCGCGTACGTGCATAATTCAGTGGCAAGCGATATGACAGAAGTTGATAATGTCCTGTTGAAGGAGAGACTGTGATGTCTACCTCCGTGATGTTGGCCGTCGATTGACCACGCACATGATGTGTAATTCTGTTGTGCGGCCCCACCTGCTTCTTGTATTCATTATTCTTGTTTCCTCTTCGCATTGCAGCTTCAAACGACGCCTACCGGACTTGAATCACTGCGTCTGAGTGCTGTGAGTCGTGTGCGACACGGTGCTCGTGTTTGCTTTCCGGTTGCTCCCTATTGACGTCCTTCGGATTCCCGTCCCTAAACGTGGCATCCGCCTACATTGTATGGCGATTGTCTACTAGCTTGCGTGCACCAGCAGCCACGGAGACATCAGCGACTGCAGGTTCCACTTCACTTGCGTGGGTCTTCTTGGATCTAGTCGTGCTTGACTCGGCCCTTCCCCGCTGCGCTGTGGCCATTCCATCACCCACATGCCGAATGACGATCGACTTGTTCGGTTGATGCACAATCGCGTAGTCTTCCTTCTCGCTCACCTTCGCAATTGGAAAGGCCCAGCGGTACCAACACTCCCACGGCGTGCGCCGCGGATAGCGTGGGCCCAGTAGCTCGTACACTCGACCGAACGCCTTATCGGTGCTACGTCGTATCTCGAGGTCCGTGCCCATAGGTGAGTGGAATAGCTCGTGCCAGATATTTGCCAAGGGGCGAGTGGATACGGTGTCGTATGCGAACGGCGGGGGCGAGAAGGCAATGTCATACCAGCCATCCTGTCCAGGGCTGAACACGCTCTTGAACCTCGTCAACCGCCCTTCGTCCTGTTCCTCATCTTCAGCACATGGCCCCTCTATATCGTCAGCATGCACTCCCTCCTCTACGCCACCTGCGACATTCCACAGAGTTACTGTTGGACCATCCGCACTCACCGCCTCGTGTGCTTTCCCGATGCACATACCTAGGAATGCATCCGCGACATGCTGCAGCTTTGTCGCCTGAGGACCCACGTCGTGCGGCCCGCGCCAGTGCGCACACAGCTCCCCCCAGAACGCGACCCAGAACGCACGACTCCTTTGCGGCCCGTCTGCACCGTCGAAGCCCGTCTCCTCCTCCGTCCGGGAGACCCATGCGTGCAGCTGCGGGAACATAAGCATGTAGTTGTACAGATCGCATACCGCCGGCCAATACTCCCGCAAGGGGCCGGTTTGCGGCCAGTGGGTGGTAACGAAGACGAGGAGGTACACCTCGCGAAGAGTCCATGGACGCTCGGCCAGGATCTGTTCCGCGTTGGTTGGTGCTCGAGGCGCAGCTCTGATGCGGAAGCTGAGCCCGCCAGGTGGTTGGGGGCGCGAGTCGGGTCGCACGGTGGCGTTCGAGGGTGGCCGGGAGTTGGTCCGCTTGGGCGGTGCCTCCGAGGCCGACGCGAGTGGAGCTGCTGGAGAGTGGGAAGAGTCGCCTGAAACTGATGACGCTGGCATCGGTGAAGATGCTTTGTCGGCTATTGGGGCTGTTGTGGATGGCGAAGAGGCAGTTGGCGCGGGAGACAAACTGTGTGGCGTCTGCACCGCTCGCGGCGGAGGCGGAGTCTCGGTGGCCTGCGATAGTGGCGGCGTGGCCGCGTTTGATTCAGGCAGCGCTCTCGACGACGTTCTGTCATCATGACCCCCTCGCTCTCTCATGTGACCGATAGGCGTCTTGGCCGTTGCACTGGAGGGTGGCGTCGGGGATGTGTGCGCTACGGCGCAGACCGATGCGAGAATGTCTAAGGCAGATGCCGGTGCAGGGTAGAGGGTATCATCACATTCGTGTGTGCCCTCCATCAGGATACGAGGTGGGATGAGGTGGGATGGCTGCGGTTGGGCAATACGCGTTTCTGGGTGGCTGTATGTGCCTGCATTGCGTATTGGTGTAGCAGAAGCCGACACTTCGTCCTTTTTGTCTTGACTTAGCCCCACTATCTGCGTATTGAACACATCTTGTTCATCGGCGATCTTGGCCAGTGGGCGTCCCTCATCCTCGTCTCCTCCCATAAGATCATACGACCTCGGTGCAAGGACGTGAACTCCGTTGTAGTTGCCACGGGTTTCCTCATGTGTGCTGCTTGGGCTAGTTCGCATATGCTCCAAGAATTCTCTGTAAGATCGGTTGAGCGAAGCTTCTTTGCACCTTGTGCCATCTACGGTGTTGTGGCGCAACTGATCTGGATAGGTGTCGCCGTTAGAGACACGGCCGCGTTTCCTCGTTCCGTGTGCTGAAGCTACGTGATGTATTGCTGGGCCTACTCAAAATTGTGACGCATGAATCTATCACTCAAAGCAGTACGAACATACCAGATGCGTCTTTAAGCTTTGCCGACGAAGAGGGACCTGGGTGGTGATATCTACCTGTATCTAGCTTAGTCCGTACGGATGTGTGGATGTCAGTTCAATGTTACACGCCGCGATGGTAGCCTGACAGAACGTACGAGTAAACGGGCAGGATGTGGCCCCTCGCGATCACCGGTTGGGTGGCTATGCGTATGAAGTGTGGTCATGGTCGTGGAGATAAAGGATGTTGAGCTGCGATTTCGGGTGTTTGCTTTGGGAGAAGTAGCGCGACACGAAGGTGATGGGAGGATGCAAGACGACGAGCCAACTCAAACTTGTGGACGCGAGCCACAAAGTAGGTTGCACGGGATCCGACCTACCCATGTTTCTCGTGACCGCGTTTTATTGACTTCTTGTTCCTCGCGCATCGCGAGTGGAAGCTGGATATAGGACGTGGGAAACATACAAGGTACAGATACAGAACATCAATCAGACAAAGAGCGTGTCAGTGTCAGTAGCGCAGTGGCCCGGTGCTTCTTATTGAGATGAATGTAGGTACAGAAAGGAAGAATGGAGCCTATACAAATAGCAATAAGCAACAGAACTGCCAGGGGTATCACAAAACGTACCAGAGATCATTTGCGAGGACACAATACGAGTCTCAGCCAATCCTCGGATAATGTGGTAGTACGGGCAGCACGCCAATCCGCAGCCACACGCCGAATGCCGCACACCAATATGTGCATTCACATGCCACAGGCGAGTCACTGACTGCACAGCCAAAACAATCATCGGTCTCAGCTTGAACACATGCATAAGCAAACACATTGTTGAACGGAAGCAATTCTCAGTATATAGTGCAGTAGCATATCTCTACAATCCGTACGATAATACCATAGCGAACACGAGATGTCACGGGCCATTTGGTTTAGCTTTCTTCGAAGGTCTAGCGTCCTTGCCATTCGACGAGCCGCCGTCCATGGCAGTGGCTTTCCGTGACCTCTTGATGGCAGCACGCTTCAGAGCACGCTTGGTCTCCCCGTCCGGAAAGCCGGAAAGGTCGTAGTACTGCGGGGCGTATTCCAATAGCCTAGACGACAATGTATCAGCACAGTCGTTCCACGGATGAGCTCGTGGACTCACCACTCGGGTCGTACCTCGGACACTGTCCGGATGTACGGCTTTGTCGTAAGGACGAATTCGTTGAAGATGACCCACTCAGGCTGTGAGTCCAATCCACAGGACGGATGTAGGTTCACGACCTGGTTGTCTTTCACCGTAAGATATGCATTCTTCTCGCCCTCCTTGTGTGCAACTTGCATGAAGAAACCGCACACGAGTGCTTGACGAATGTTCTGATACAGTCGTTTGGGGTCGGTCGTCGTGACGAGGTCAATCTCGAAGCGTTCCATGTTGCGTTGCAACTGCGCCCGCACGTTATCTGCCTGCTGAAGGGCACGCTGGGAGAGGTAGTTGTTCCAAGCCCACTGTCTGTCGTGGAGGTCTGCGCGATACTTAGGTTAGAAAGCCCATGTAACACCACATCACTTACTTTGCTGGTAGTGGTTGTACACATTCATGAGCGTCAGGTGATCGCCGTCCGGGATCGTCAGCAATGCCTTCGCCGCGTCGGCTTCCCGCCGCTGGTTTGGCGGCCGTAACCAAATGTTTGGAACTGTCAACTATGAACATGGTGTGAAGTGATGCGTGCAGGGAAGATACATACCCGACAACATCGCTACTATGGTGAGGATCTCATTACTGCAGTTGAATTCGGGGCTGACGATGAGCATCTTCGCCATTTGTGGATCGAGCGGGAACTCCGCCATGATGCCGCCAAGTGTCGTCAGGTTGCCGTCGTCGTCGAGAGCCGCCAGGTAGTTGAGCAGCTCCAGTGCACGCATAAGAGTTTCCGGTGCCGGCGCGTCGACGTAGTCGAACCGAACGAGATCCTGACATAGTATATTCGGGTTATAATAGGCTTCGGGCGTGACAGAGATTGGCAGCGTACCTTGATACCCAATTTTACCAGCTCCAGGACCGTGTTCGCCAAGTTACTCCGCAGAATCTCAGGGTGAGTCTGCTCTTCCAGCTCTTTCATGAAGTCACGCTCCGTATATAGCCGGAAGCACTTTCCTGGCCGTGTTCGACCAGCACGTCCCGCCCGCTGCTGCGCCGATGACTTCGAGATTGGGCTGACAAGCAGCGACTCGACTCGTATGCGGGGGTTGTACACCTTCTGCTTCGAGAATCCAGGATCTACCACATACACAATACCGTCGATCGTCAACGACGTCTCCGCAATATTCGTCGACACGACGACCTTCCGGCCAGGCGGGCCGTCCGGCGTGCGAGGTGGCGGCGCCGGGTCGAATATACGCTGCTGTTGCTGAGGTGGTAGAGAGGAGTATAGTGGGATACAAACCAGCGGACCGACGCTGTCCGGGTCTTGGTTAAGTAGGTCATCCGCCTCGAGCTTGATCTTCTTGCACGCGTCCTCGATCTCTTCTTCTCCCGTCAGGAACAGCAAGATATCGCCCGGCTCCTCTGCCCGGTGAATCATCAACACAGTGCGAATCGCAGCCTCCACGTAATCCGGTTCGGGCTCCTGAGTGTAGAATACTTCGACAGGGTGCGTCCGGCCGGGTACCTTGAACAACGGCGCAGGATCTCCATCCTTGTTCACAGAGAAGTACTTCTGGAACTTCAGTGCATCCAATGTTGCGGACATGACGATGATCTTCAGGTCAGGACGGCGCTTAGCGAGGGCTTTCAGCAGACCCATCAGGATGTCTGTCGCAAGCGTACGCTCATGCGCCTCGTCCAGGATGATCGTTGAGTAGCGTGTGAGGTCGGGGTCGTTCATCGCCTCTCGGAGAAGCATACCATCAGTCATGTACTTCATGAATGTCGTGCCTGGCTCCGTCATGTCTTCGAACCGAATGGAGTAACCGACTTGCTTTCCCAGTGGCACTGGAAGGTTATTAGAACGACTGCGGCGGAGCTTCGCATGTAGACATACCATCCATCTCGTCCGCCACCCGCTTCGCTACTGACATCGCTGCGACACGACGCGGTTGCGTACATGCGATGAGCTTGCCCTTGGTGTGGGGCAAATCGGAGTAACAGACGAATTGAGGTATTCTGTGCGTGCGCGTCAACGATGTGACGGGGTGAAGATGCAGTGATATACACGAATTCCTTACTGTGTCGTTTTCCCTGAGCCCGTCTCCCCCACCATGACAATGATCTGGTTTGTGCTGAACTTTCTCGGGCATAGACATCAGTGACGTTCCTCTGCGCCGGGGGTGCCGTATGCCTGGAGCAGACTCTGACCTCCCCTCACAACCACCAGAAAGTAAATATACTCACCATCTTCAGGAATTCCTCCATCTGCGCGAACACTGGGAGTTTCTTGCGGGACTGGAGGATCTTCTTGTACTGAGCCGAATGTGGCTGCTTCGTGAATGGGTTCACGTCGCCCTCCTAGTAGGGTATGAGAGGTGCCACCTGACAACTTCGCGAAAACGTACCATGGCTTGGAGTACCTGCTTCGCAGTAATGTGTCTAGGCAGCCATCCGTAGAATGGGTCCTTCTCTCCGAGGGACTTTGATGAACTGGCGCCGTCCACCGGGGGTGCCTTCGTGTACGGGTTCGCCATGCTGACAGGATCAGGAAGCAGTTTTCAATATATGTCCTGTGAGTAGCCAACCAAGGCCAAGACGGGGAGTGCGAAAGGGTCAAGGAGGCGTGGTGGGCGATGTAAGAACGACTTTGCGACAAGTCCGAGAGGCAAATCACAGATTACGTAACCCAGCCTGCTTTGTCACGTTATCGCCCACTGCGCGCCTGTTTTCACACGCCACTTATTACTCTCTACTAGCCAAGTTCTACAGGCATATGCGTCATTCCTTCCTCTACTAATCCTCAACTACATAATTGTAGCGGAGCGGTGCTCTCAAGCCCTTGTTTATTCTCTCGTCCTACCCTGAGTCTGGCTGAATTCCTATTACGAGTGTAGCCGAAGTCCGCATGCCGTAGTACTAACAGTATAGGCAGCCAGCCGCCCAGACCCAACATTCCGCTCATCGCTACCCCACGGGCCTCTGTCCTTCTTGCTTGCCAGTACAACTCTCCTTGCTATAACTATTTGCACTAGGACCAGATGATACCCAGGCTGAATCGCAACAGATCGCTGAACGTTGATGGATAACCGCACATCTGTCAGATATGCGAGGGAATTGTAGATTCCACTTCACCGCGAGCTCTGCGCTCTCATATGTGGCAATTCCTGGTGCGCCCATGGCATGGCAAGATTATGATCCTTGCTGAGGTGGCAACTTGGATCGGATTTCCTTTCAATCGACTTTGTCAAGGCTCTTGCTGTTTCAATGGGCCCTGCCGCTATCCGCGCTCCCATACCTCCAAGGATGCTGCGTGGCTCAGAGCGTTCGCTACCATGCTCGCTTGCTGACTCTCCAATATGATATCCCTGGGGATGAACAGACTCAAACGAATTCGGTACATGCCACATCCGGACAGTAACATTGCCTTTTCTCTCAACATACCCATGTCTTACACCCCTCTGGCTGGTGAGACAGGTACCCCCGAGTGCAACGACCGTCACATAGCTGCTTTTCGGGCTCCCAAAGCTTCCTACTTACTATGCCCACGTCGATCTAACCACTGTCCGAGTGGTGCCTGGCCACGGCGCGTACTTCGCGTTGTCGGGTTGTCCATGATGTGTTCTTCGCTGTACCCCCTATAAGCCCGTCGTATGTCTGTCACGCTGTCGCTGCACCCTCAGGGGCCCCGGGCCCCAAACGAGGCCAGCTGAAACATCGAATGTCGCAGAGGTGCACGTCTGGCACATGCTACACCCGTCATGTCACGCTCAACCGAGGGATCTCTCGCAGACAGCTTGCAGCACGACTCGGCACTGTCACGGGCCAATGTGTCTACCAACACACTGAAGGTATCATTGCACGTCAACGATCGCACCGCAAGAACGCACGACGTAGGAAGCTGCCCCTTCACCCCGCGGCCGCGCGACCTCGCTGGATGGTTCAAGAGTCCCGCCCAAACGTAACGATACACAAGCACGCGAGCAGGTGGAACAGTAGCCCCCACTCGAACGCACTGGCGAAACCAAGTGTGTAGAAGCATGAGGAAATCTTTGACATGCCACGCAATGTAGAACGAACAGGGGCAGCCGGTGGTACGCAGACACTACCAGCGAGTAGACAGCTACAATCCAGGTCCGTGGCACCACAGAAGTATTGATCCGAGCACAGGCGGAACAGGCCATCCATCCACGCTGGACGTCGCCCTGGAGGTCAGGTGCCCGACCCGCAACGTCCATAGCGCATCAGCAGGCCCACAGTGCGCCTCGGAACGTCCCGCTGTCATCACATACCTGCCCATTGCACCTGAATGAATACGGAGATGCATCGACGTGCGGGCTCCTCCCCCGCAGGCAGTCGAGCTGCCGTGCACTCGGCGCCGGCGATCCTGCCAGAGCATGGGAGGACAGCGCAGCGCGCGCCAGGATGTTGCACCGTCGCATGTGCAGCTGCGTGCCGTATGTATGGAACGGGAGGGTGCGTGTTCGACGCCATCAGCGCGTCGTGTTACGTGCTTCGCGGCAGGACGGCCTCTGCGTATCGAGCATCCTCCAGGCGCTCTGTAGGCTGCATGGTTTCTTTCATTCGCCCGCCGTCGAAATGGCCCGGCTTGCCAAAACGAACAGTGTTCCAGAACATTTTCATCCTCGATTCTCGTCCTAAGGGCGCCGCCCTCGGAGCTGACGAGGTCGTTATGCCTAACATCGGGTTACGGGTGCAACTCGCGCGCATCAGGTCTTTAGCTTCGGAGAGGCTGTGGATCCGACACCGCCAGTGAATGCCTACATACATCCAGACTCCGTGTATCACCCCGGTGCTCCCCATAGCACATAGGGATGACGTCGTCGGCCGTAGCGCTATCAAGATGCTCACCTCGCTCCGCACGCAGCAACACGCTGTCGCAGCCCAGGCCCGTACCCCCTCCTCCCGCCCTGCACACCGAACGAGTTCAAAACTCGACATTACCATCTCCGCACGAACGTACTACTCACCGACGCACCACTGATGCACCAAGAGCGCAAACGAGCCTTGGCGGGGCCCAAGCCCGCCTTGGGGGCGGCCAAACAGTCGTTATCAGCCTCCGCGACGAGGCGGCCAAGCTCCGTTATCAGCCTTTCGAGCGACCCGCCGCTGAGTTGGGCACCGCGTGCGTGATCGGCGTGCCGATCTCTCTTGCGCGCAGAGGGCTGCCGCCGTGCGCTCTCGCCGCCGCACAGCCCAACGCGTGCTCATTGGAATGCAGCATGAGCGCGTCGGTGAACGCAGCGAGCTGAGAGACGAGCGGTGGGCGGGCCGGCAAGTCCGACGCAGTCGGGGGGCGGGGAGGCGTCAGCTGCGATGCATAATGAAATGGGCCATCCGCAGGTTCGGCGCGCGGGCGCCCACAAGTTTTGGCGCGCCGGTGCCTGGGCGCAGCGCGAATTTGTCCGCAAAATTGTCTACCTCGAACAGGAAAATTCCACTGCGTCTGCGGCCTTCGAGAGCGTCGCAGGCGCGTCTGGAGAGACGGCGGCGGGGATGTCGGGGGTGAGACGAGTAGAGGCAGTGAAGGCTCGCGCATGGACACGTCGAATGGGTGAGATCTGAGACGTTTGGCAGACCTCATGGGGGCCATATGGCCGTTGGAGACGAGGTGGACTAGCGCGTCTTTGTCTGCATGCCAGTGGCAGACGGATCGCGCGACGTGGCGGGCGCACGCAGGGCTGGTAAACGATGAGGCTCATGGCGGAAAAGCAGTGTTGGGTAGCGTGCTGACGGGAAGCACCCGGGAGACATGTGAGGCCACCTCCCGCCGGGATCGCATGGCGTCGTCACAGCGTTGATCCTCGGTCATCGTCCACCACACAATTTATTCGCAGCTATTCATGGACAAGGCACGCGTGCCTCGAATAAGGCGACTATTGAATGCAGGATGGGCCGGTTGTGTGAACAGGGGCGTGGATAATTTGAGGAGGGCGGCGCGGGCGGGAAGGCGCAGCCGGGGCGAGGACGAGGGCTTCTCCGGCTGCGAAGCCCGCTCGATCACTCCAGAGCACGCGGCTCGCCCTCGCCCACATGCTCCCCTTTCAGCAGTCGCCCTCGCAGCGCCGGCCACCGCGACCTGCAGAGGGCGGGCAGCGGTGGTGGAAGCAGAGGCGTCGAGGGTGGAGAGTCGGTTGTATTCGGGGAGATGGGAGGGATGGGGCGAGGACGGGCGTGTCAGCGTGAAACGCGCGCGAAGGTTCGCTGGCTCTCCCCAGGTGGTCCTTCCTCCCAACTCAATCTGCGAGCATGTGCTCCCGCGCTCCCCCGCGCCTTGATAAGACTTCCCCGTCCCCAGGCCCGCCACCACCCATCTTTTTCCCTCTCCATCCCCCCCTTCCCGTTCGACGTCCACCGTCTGAACCCAGGCCGCGTTCCCCATGTACAACAACGCAAATCTGGAGGGCGACCCCCGCTTGGAGCTGGAGGAGAATGGCCGTGACTTCCTCGAGCCCGCCCGCGACGCCCATGGTACGTATCTTCCTACCCTCAACCAGCCCTGCCAGCCCGCACGCACCGTTATAACGCGCGCACTCGCAGGTGTCAGGCCCTCCTTCGAGGAGTACCTCGCCGCCGCAGAGCGTCAGCGCGCATACGAGGAAGCACGGCATAAAGGTGAACTCTCAAGCACCGCCGACACTGCGTCCGCCGACGGCTCCTCACACAACGAGTGAGTCTCAACCGTGTGTTGCATCCGCTCACATTGCCTGACGTTCCTCAGGAAACCGACGAAAGGCGCCTCGCCAGTGGTCTCGGAGGCTGCTCTCACTGCCGAGGAGAAGGAGCGCATCAACGCACGGCGCGCTCTCCGCAGCGCCTCGGTGAGCATCTTTGCGTACCTATCACCGCCTTCTCGGAGCTAAATCCGCCCGCAGTGGGCAGCTGTCTTCTACCTCATCACAACCGATATCCTTGGACGTGAGTAGCCGCCCATTTTGCCCTTGACTCCTGCGATGCTCAATCGCACTTCCCCACCCAGCGTTCAACGCCCCGTACGCGATCAGCCAGGTCGGCTACGCGCCGGGCGTCATCCTCTACTTTGTCGTGCGTATCCTCCCTCGCCTGCGCCCGAAACTCGGCATTTGACATCACGCGCTCCCTGCGCTATTCTAGATGGGTGTCATGGCGTGCTATACCGGGCTGCTGCTCTGGTGGCTGTTCCTGAAGCTCGACTCGGACTCGTTCCCCGTCAAGACCTATTCCGACCTCATGGAGCGCATCTTCGGGCGTGCGTCGCGCCACGTCGCCGCCGTCCTGCAGAGTCTGCAGCTTATCATCAACGTCGGCACGATCTGTCTCAGCAACGGCCAGTCGCTCAGCCAGATCACCAAGGGTCACGTAAGTCCCCCTCTCCCGCGCACGCACGCGGTGCGATAGCACATGGGCGTTTGCGCTGACGGCGTGTGTGCCTGGCTCCCCTAAGCTCTGCTTCGCGGTGTGCATCGTCATCTGGGCCCTCGTCGGCATGGTCATCGGCCAGATCCGCACCCTCAAGTCGTACGGCTGGCTCGCTAACAGCGCCGTATGGATCAACCTCGCGTGAGCACCGACGTTTCCCCGCGCCCGTATCTGCACGCTCACCAACTCCCGCGACGCCCCACAGCATCATCTTCATCTCCATGGGCTTCGTCTCGCACTCGCCCCCGAACTACGAGGGCGCGAAGGCCGCGTACGGCGTCTTGCCCGGCCCGGTGCAGACCGCGGCGTTCGTGAGCCAGACGCTGCCCAACAAGGTGAACGGTATCATGAACATGGTCTTCGGTGCGCGCTCTCCCTTATCCCGCGGTTCATGACGTGAACACGATCGCTGATGGGATTGTCCGCAGCGTACGGAGGCGCGATGATCTTCCCCGAGATGCTTGCTGAGATGCGTCGCCCCTGGGACTTCTGGAAGGGCATGTGCTGCGCTCAGCTCCTGATCTTCGTCGCGTACCTGCTCTACGGTGCGTCCCTCCTCACCTCTCGACCCGCGCACACGGAAACTGACGCCCGGCCAGGCCTCTTCGTGTACAGCTACCAGGGCCAGTTCACGCTCTCGATCGCGTACCAGGGCGTGAGCAAGTACGGCTGGCAGACCGTCGGGAACGTGATGGGCCTCATCACGGGTATCATCGCGGCGGGCCTGTACGGGAACATCGGTATCAAGGTCGCGTACTACGCCATCATCGAGGACATGTTCAACGGCCCGCCGCTCACCAGCCACAAGGGGCGCTTCATCTGGAGCGGTACGTCCTCTTGCTCGCGCCCCCTCCTTCCCTACTAATCGCACCCTCACACAGGCATGGTGCTCCTCTACTGGGCGCTCGCCTTCATCGTCGGCGCGGCGATCCCGCAGGTGCAGACGATCTCGGGGCTGGTCGCGGCCGTCTGCATCATGCAGTTCACGTACACCTTCCCGCCCGCGCTCATCTTCGGGTTCTACTTCCTCAAGGACGGGCGCGACCCCGTCTCGGGCGCACTCTCGTGGCGCGCGGGCTTCTTCGGCGGCAGCGCGCCCCGCGTCCTCTTCAAGGTCTTCAACTTCTTCCTCGCCCTCGCCGCGCTCAGCATGGCCGCACTCGGCATGTACGGCTCCGGCACCGCGATCAAGCTCACGTTCCAGACCAGCCAGGCGACCAGCTTTGGGTGCTCTGCGCCCGTATGAGCTCTGTGCCTCTCTCTCTGCCTTTTTACGCGTGTGTACCTCTGTGTGCTGCGGTGATGTTTTACGTATGTTACGTTACATACACGAGTGGTGGGTGCCGTGTGGGTGCATGTACTGACCGACGAAATCTTCACGTAGTGTACTGATCGATGGGATTGGTGGATGAGTGCGTCGGCGGTGTGCTTCTCAGTCAGTCGGTGTTGTGTTGTGATCTCGCCCACCCTCCTCCCCTCCCCTGCATATATGTCCATCACTATCCTGTGTATAGATCCTCCCAAGTAATTGTAATGGATAATCTGCATAACTCACCCAGGCATGTCTGTCTGCCTGTTTTGACGGATCACGCTCGGTAGCTATAAACGGTCACTCGAACGCAGAGTGTAATGAAGAGACAAGTTTGGCGCCTTCGAGTCGGACCTCTACTTCCTTCCCGGAGACTTCAAATGATCCCTTCACTCCACTCCCTCGCTGTACCAGTGAGACGCAGATACAAGTTTACGTAGTATTCATGCACGACAGGACGGGCATAAGGCATTCAGTGAACTGTCTAGGTAGCTTCAACGTCCTCACCGGCAGTACGCACCGCGTCAGAGCAGAATGCAGACTCCCCTCCCCAATAGTATGAGGTTGGCAATCTGAGTCCGGTGTCACGGCGGCAAAATGTAGACTGGGCAACCGATCTTGTGTGTAGAATGAGATGGGCGCGGCATAGCGGGACCTACAGATGTCCACAGGGTGACCCATGTCTTGGAAAGCCGGAGTCCATCACGATCACTCAAGCCCCAGCTTGGCTCAAGCCTTGTGATAAGTGGTCCTGTAATCTCTTGCGACGCGGACGAACCTCGATCGTGACCTCGTATCTCGCCCGTACCTATGTCGTTGCGCCCCTTCGACGTCTGCACCCGGCATGTCACGACTCATCCGTCCGGCCCATACCCCTTTGTCCGCGCACCTGCCGATCGCGGACCCAGTGAGCTGCACACAGCTGGCACGCAGCCCAAAGTGTGGGTCCACGCACGCAGATCATCGCTATGAGCGAACATGGCGTGAGCGGGCCAAGCCTCTGCTGGTACCAGGCACGCTGATCTAGTACCTCGTAGTATCATCTCAGGTTATTATCGACCCCGAATTCCTTAGCAACACCTCGCTGTATTCCCGTTACAGGACAAGTCTATATTCGTCTGCGTCCCACTTCCCGGCGATTTGGAGTCACAGCGGCCCGGTCAAGTTCAAGCTTCAAGCTCAAAATGACCGCGAGCCTGCCAGTGGCTGTGAGATTTCGAAATGCAGCCTAGACTCCCGGACGAATGGAAAGGGGCACAGTAAGAGCGGCTTATTGTTGCTCGCTGAATGTGAGAGGAATAGAGGGCATCATATGTTGAGCTTGCAGCGGAGGAGGCAAGGACTGTCTGTTAGAAGACAAAGCACCGTGTTGCCTAGGGGCAATCTGCCCTCCTTATATACATGAAGACATGGTACTCTACGGAATAATACGGATACGCATGAGTAAGCATAGTGGAGTATGTGAAGTCATAAGTGGAGTATATGAAGTCATATGAAATCATAAGTGGAGCAAAAGTGGAGCAAGAGTGGAGTGGCATAGATAGTTCCAGAATATTCCAGAAAATACTGGAAGTATCTAGAAGTTACTAGAACATACTGGAAAGTTCTATACCATACTAGTAACTATGGAGTTGCGTATTCAACACTTCCACTCAACGAGATAGTTGCTACCTATTCTACAAGTCCTAGACTTTGCCTATGCTTACAGAACGTAGAGAAAGGAAGAGGCTTGGTGAAGATGTCGGCACGTTGATCTGCAGAAGCTATATAGAAGAGAGCAGCATGTCCGTCTTCTATAAACTCTCTACAGAAATGATACCGGACATCAATGTGTTTCGTCCTTCTGTCATGAGCTGGATTAACCGCAAGGAATATGCTGCCATTGTTATCAACACATAATGGTGTAGGACCCTTGGGTTTGAATCCAATCTCAGTCTGGAAGGTACGAAGCCAGGCGATCTGTCGACATGCGTCGGACAGCTCCTTGTATTCTGCCTCCGTAGATGACAGAGATACAGTCTTTTGTCTATGCGAGACCCAAGAGACAGCGGCATCTGCCATAAGGAAGGCATATCCTGAAGTCGAGTGGCGATCATCCTTATTTTCAGCCCAATCAGAGTCAGAGAAACCAATCAACCCAGATCTTCCACTGCCATTATAGCACAGGCGCAGGTCGCTTGTACCACTGAGGTAACGTAGTACATACAGTGCAAGCTTCCAGTGCTTGACAGTAGGATTAGAGGCATACTGGGAAAGACGGTTGACTGCAAAGGCTATATCTGGGCGAGTTCCCAGCGCGATCCAGAGTAAACACCCGATCAGCTGCTGGTACTTAGAGCGAAGGGATGAATCAGCCACGTATGTTGGGTCTGCTTTGACAAGCTGTGCACCAGCTGGCAGAGGAGTTCGCTTTGGCTCACAGTTAGCCATCCCGAATTTCTCGAGTGTTTCCTCAATGTATCTGGTCTGATCTAACCAGATCACCTTGGAAGTACGATCATGAGAAATATTCATTCCAAGGAATGACTTAACCGGGCCAAGATCACGAACCTTGAACTGGTCTTGTAGACGATCCTTAAGCCATTGGATCTTCTTACTGTCTGATCCTATAGGCAGAAGGTCATCAACATATACTACCAGTATCAAGTGTCCGTCCTTGTGCTGGTACACATATATGCCCGCATCGGAGTGAGTCCGAATAAAGCCTAGCTCTACCAATAATTGGTGAAGCTTCTTGTTCCATTGTCTACCAGCCTGCTTAAGTCCATAAATGGCTTTGCGCAAACGGCAGACTTTACGCTCCTGACCAGGGATAATAAAACCCTCTGGTTGCTCCATATAAATTTCTTCGTCTAACTCTCCATATAAAAACGCTGTCTTTACATCCATGGCCTCAGCCTCCCAATCTTCAAGAGCAGTGTGTGCGAGCAAAAATCGTATCGACTCAAAGCGCGCAACAGGAGAGAAGACTTCATCATAATCAATGCCAGCAACCTGCTTAAAGCCCTTAGCTACCACACGGGCTTTGTATCTACCGTCTGCCTTTATAGCATATACCCAACGGCTTGGTATAGCTTTACGTCCAGGCGGCAAGTCAACTAATTCCCAGGTCCCATTCTCCTTATGAGATTCCATCTCTTCTGCCATCGCTACCTTCCACTTGTTCCAGTCATGGCGCGATTTCGCGTCTGAGTAGGACTGTGGTACTGGGCCGTACGATGGGCTTGAGTTCAATACAAACTCAGCAGGAAGAGAGTATAAAAGTCCGTGCACCTTCGTACTAAATATGTCATCATCATCAGCGCCATTATCCCGTTCAATCTCTACTGGATGACGGTCACCATAGACGTTGTCAGGCTTAGGATTATAAGTCCTAGCTCTGCCAGAGCGCCTAGGTTGAGGCTGTGGCGGCAGCTGTTGATGAACTGGTGCAGGTATTGGCTCAGGAGTGGGTGGCCTGGAGTTATGATCCGGAGGTAACTCAGCGTCAGCATCCGGTGCAGGTGCATTTGCGGCATCATCATCTCCTAGCGGCAACACCGGCTTGGAGGTTGGAGCAGGAGCAGGAACAGGCTCTACGGGCAGTGGGCTGCTCTGTCGGTTCGGAAAGGAGCTCTCATCAAATACAGCATCACGCGACAGGACTAGAGACCGAGTCTGCTTGTCCCAGAACCTGTAACCTTTTGATCCAGGTTCATAGCCTACAAAAATCATAGGCTTCGCACGAGGTGTAAGCTTGTTTTTGCGCTGCTCCTTCTGAACGTGGACATAAGCAAGGCAACCAAAGACTCTAAAGTACGAAACATCAGGCACTTTGCCATTCCAAAGTTCCATAGGCGTGGCCCAGTTCGCTCTGCGGATTGGTTGACGATTATAGATATGGACAGCGGTTTCGACAGCAAGCTTCCAGAAGCCTTCAGATAGGCCAGCATAGTGACGCATAGCTTCGGCTTTCTCTACTATTGTCTGCTGCCATCGTTCTGCTCGTCCATTCTGCTGTGGCGTATAGGGCATAGACGCTTCGCGTTCAATCCCATTTTCACGCAATTCACGTGAGAACTCTTCACTCATGAACTCTCCCCCTCGATCTGAGCGAAATGCCTTTATGCGCGAATTAAGCTGGTTCTCAGCCCAGGCTTTAAATGTGCGCCAACTGGCTATTGTATCCGACTTCCGCTTCAGATATGACATAATACCAAGGGAGGAGTAGTCGTCCAAAAATGTCGCACAATATTTGTAACCGTCAATAGACAGGTGCGGCATTTCGACTAGATCGGCGTGAATGAGTTCTAAGGGTGCAGAAGCACGTGAACTGGACGGCAGGAGAGGTTGGCGGTGAGACTTGCCCATGGCACAACCAGGACATGGTTTTGGCTTAGTAGCTGAAGATAAATTTCCTGGCGCACCATTGACGTGTTTGGGCAAGTTCTTCATGACATTACGTCCTGCATGTCCAAAGCGCTTATGCCACAGGTCATAGTCCGAATCCACAGATTGCAGAGTCTCATCTCCTGAGGATAATGGATGGGCAATAGTGCCTTCAATCCAATAGAAACCTGTGTTATCATGGCCTTGACGTGCCGTTATAACAAGGTTCTCCCCAGGAGTGGTGCCTGCCCAAAATTCCAGCTTGTCCCCAGATGCGGTATAGGATCCACCTTTGTCAATATGCGTCCGTGGAGCGAAAAAGCGGTGAGATGCATGAGGAATATAGAGGACGTGATTTAGAGTCAGGTATGCAGTTACTCCTTGAGAATTAACATGCTTCAAGACAACAGTCCCTACCCCTACAATATTAATGCTTTGGTTTGCGCCTGCAAGATGCGCACGACCAGGTGTGGGGAATTCGTGGTAATGTTCAAAATCATCACGGTAGGGAGTAGCATGTGCTGTGCATCCTGAATCTACCATCCATCTGACAGTCTCACCCACGTGGTACAGAGAGAAAGAGATAGAATTGGCTGATGACTTCTCTACATGTACATCTGGCACTTCATCTATAGTAAGCATTTGTAACTTTGTACCAGAAGACTGTCCACGTGACACTCCATTGTCCGCATTTTGACCAGTTTTTGCAGTCTTATTTCCTGAGCCTTTACCACCATTATTGGACTGCTTGCCCTTGCCCTTGCCTTTATTGTTATAATTTTTGGGAGGCTTTCCGTCAGGCCAGTGGTTCTCCGTTGTATGGTTGTTTTTACCACAAATTCCGCATTTTCACGGTAATTTTGCAGTATTGGAGATCCTATTGACTGAACCTTCCACTAAAGCCCGATGTCTAGATTCCTCCTCTATAATCTTGGGGATGACATCCTGCGGTTTCACTTTATCAAGCTCAACCGTTGCAAGGATAGTCGAGGCTATAGTTCCCCAAGATTCAGGCAAAGCATTAACTATAAGAAGGGCAGCAAACTGGTCCGTAATAGTGATGCCTGCATTGGTGACCCGAGTGCGCAATTCCTCCAGCGCAGAAATCTGCGGTCTGAGAGGTTTTGTGTCGTCAAAGCGCATGGAGAAGAGCTGCTGGAAATAGACGAAGGCACCAACAGCTCCAGGCTTGTCATAGATGTCCTTAATGGACTTCCAGACTTCAGCGGCTTTTGTTTTGTCATCAATGAGGTATTGCAGGCTAGGTGCCATGTAGATGGCCATTAAACCCAGAGCCTTGTCATTTTTCTCGTCCCATGCAGCCTGCGCAGCAATTGCAGCTGCATCATTACCTTCAGGACGAGGCAGAGGTGTCGCATTTTCGCCGTCACCTGAAACTATCTTCCAGGATCCAGCCCAACGGAACACTCCGCGCAAGGTGTTAGACCACTCTGGGTAATTGGTACCATCAAACACGGGTACTGCAGCGGTGGAAATCTTTGAAGGGTCCATGGCTAGAACAGTGTATCTGGGCGTGTATCAACTTGTAGGAGGTATGAGAGTATAGCGTGTGACACGGAGGGAGGGTTGCGCAGCTGAATATTCCAAAAATCTTCGGAATAGTCAGGGAAATATTGCGCGCTTTTGGTGTGACGATGAGCACTATCAATGAGGTTATAAGCGTAACTCTCAATGAGGTCTTCCTCCGTGTAGTTGGGGTAATAATAGGCGTATGGATACTGCTCGTAGTACTCCGTTGGATAGAAGAGATATAGTGGAGGACCAGGGGTATAGGACGAAGTTTCGCTTCCCTGGTTATCGCCCAACTGTTGTGCCAATGGAGTGCCTTCAACCGCAGTGGTTGTCACAGTCACGTCTCTAAGCGCAAAAATGGACACTTGTTGCAGTGAACCAATATCCCAGCTAGCCGGATTAGCCGAGATACCGGGTAGAAGTCGGCGGATAGCGCGATCAAGACGGACTGGATGAGGGAGTTCGCCGCAGGGAAGGAAGGAAAGAAGCTACCGTAAAAATGCGTACAGTAACGAAAAACTATAGTAAAAAGAGCTCTCCCCAACAGCCTAAACCTGTTGCGCCTGACCAAACGAGGTTTTCTGCTCGCTGCGGCAAGAAAAGAGAGCCTCTGGAATATCTGCAGCCCCCTAGGTGTTTCTACACTAGAGGGTTCCCACAGTACCCAGGATCTATCCGCGCCTGCTTTTTACGGCTGACTGACGCGTGTAAGGACACCACTGGCCACCGCTCCTCACGGTGTAAGGCAGTACAAGTAGCCTACCAGCTGAACTATAGTAGGAGAAAGGTAAAAAAGCGCAAAAAGGTAGCTAAAAATGCGAACTAGGGAGAGGCCTTGAGGGTCTTGAGGGGACTTGAGAGCGAGCGAGTAAGATCACAAGCAGGTAAGAGAGAGCAGAGAGCGTAGCAAGCGGTGGTCAGACAGATTAGAGCACAGGGCTCATAACCTGTTGAGCTTGCAGCGGAGGAGGCAAGGACTGTCTGTTAGAAGACAAAGCACCGTGTTGCCTAGGGGCAATCTGCCCTCCTTATATACATGAAGACATGGTACTCTACGGAATAATACGGATACACATGAGTAAGCATAGTGGAGTATGTGAAGTCATAAGTGGAGTATATGAAGTCATACGAAATCATAAGTGGAGCAAAAGTGGAGCAAGAGTGGAGTGGCATAGATAGTTCCAGAATATTCCAGAAAATACTGGAAGTATCTAGAAGTTACTAGAACATACTGGAAAGTTCTATACCATACTAGTAACTATGGAGTTGCATATTCAACATCATACTTGTTCACAGGAGCAGAGTATGATGTCCTATGGGACATAT
This sequence comes from Fomitopsis palustris, assembly GCA_029783445.1. Classification (NCBI taxonomy): domain Eukaryota; kingdom Fungi; phylum Basidiomycota; class Agaricomycetes; order Polyporales; family Fomitopsidaceae; genus Fomitopsis; species Fomitopsis palustris. The sequence continues at coordinate 137,356 of JARAOQ010000020.1, read as the reverse complement.
GCTTCGACTACCACTGATTCTGGGCCTGGAGTTGCAAGGCACCGGCGCCTCGGAACGATCCGCTGAGCGCCCTCACGTGCTGACGATATGGACTTGCGGCGTGGGCGCCTATTCCTGATGTTCTCACTGCCTGCGCAGCTACTCAACGAGTCAAGCGAGGGATATTGAACAGGTGGGCTGGCCCGGTTTCCAAATGAATATGAAACGCAAGCTCAAGCACGTCCAGGTATAAGGGTCATGCTATGTTGATATCATCCGCGCGTTTGATCCCGAGTTCATTCCCCGAGGTCAATCGAGGGTGACTCCTTGTATCGAAGCAAATTACACTAGCTGAGCGAATGGACTAATATATCCAAGCCTATGCTCTTCCTCGAGCGTGAACTATAGAGAGCTTGACGTAACTCTATCAGAGCTCCAACGCCCATTCGACCACGCTGAAGCTATTCGCTCACCGGCGAGAATGCATGTTCGCTCTCAGCATATATGTACGCACACAACGCAGCAGCTCCAAAGGTTATCGAGGGAAGGCCATTCCCAGCGGGAGAGGATGTAGGCGGCAGCGCGGGACCCACAGGGGCCAACAGAGAGAAGCCATCACGATCTCCCGATACCTGTACCGCGATACTCTGTCGGGTGTCACCGAGACGCATACATAAGCTCTCGTACCCGTCGACGGTCGTCTACGCGGCCCTTCTATCTTGTCTTCCTCCTTGTCAGCGCGCCCAGTGGTCGTCCGTGCGCGTCGCTCGGTGGCGTCCGACATGGGCGTGTAGATAATGCAGGGCCTTGCGTAGGCCCTGTGGATTGATAAGCTCTCTCTACTGGCTGATCTATCAATCCTTCCTTACCTGGACAAGGCATATTAAGCTGTACAACCACGGGTATGACTGGGTCGATCTGTGTAAGTCGGCCCGCTGTAATCGCCAATTCTACCAGCCAGAATTCATCACATGTCCAGTGCAAGCAGTATCTCGGAGATGTTTCGGGCAGCAACGGGCATGGTACGTCCCCACAGTGGTTCTCCCTTTGTGATCTGAACGAGAGTGCGCAACGGGCGAATAGGCGGAACTTGCCTCGAACAGTGAGGGCGCTTCAGGATGTATCCGCGTCGCGCGGATACGGCGAGCGACGAGCTCCGGTAACTGCGCGAAAGTTCAGGAACCGGAAGGACGGATGCATCTTGGCGGACCACTGCCATGCAACTGCGTGTGCTCTGCTTTGTGAGAGAGTGACAGCGCTGAGTCACGCATTGGCAATCTGGTTGGTGTGGCGGCGGAGGCGATCAGGCCAGCAGCACCGACGCAGACGGGCCCAGCGGTCGGCGGACGACTTGCGTAGGCAGGCGGCAGCGCACAGGGCCCCGTCGGGCATGGCTCGGGCTCGGACACACTGCGGAGCGAATGGGGCGGGCAAGAGGCGCGGTCACGGTGTGACGTGGCTGTCACGCATCTGACGTTATCAGGGTGGCTAAACCTCCACCGAGGCCCAGTGAGAGGGGCTGGAGGGCTTTGACGCGCCTCTGCTGACAACACCACACCAGCCCCGATCCAGCCGCACGCCCCGATGGGATACAAAGCCAGGTGGGGCCCTCCCCATGTACCCATTCGCCATTCCGCTAGCCGTTCCCGGTTCACTACTTTAACTTTCCTTATCCTCCGCATCCCCCCCTCCTCCCCATGGCGTCTCACACAAACCCCGTCACCGAGTCCTCTCCCTCCTCCCTCGCACCACCGCCCATGGCCCACTTGTCCAGTGGCCAACGAGAAAGCGATGCGACCGTAGCCGGCGACACTGGCTCACATACATCAACTATCGTGGACGATGACCTCGCATTAGCGCGGCAAGAAACAGTAGAGGAAGAGTTTGAACGCGAGGCGTTGGGTCCCAAGCCTGGAGAGAAGGGGTGGGACAAGTTTGAGGTCACAATCGGTCCAGATGATCCTGAGCACCCGCAGAACTGGTCGCGAGCGTATCGGTGGTATCTCACCATGCTCGGAGGCCTCCTCGTGCTGAATGCGTAAGTCCGCCCTCCGTCCATATGCCACCCGTTCCGCACGGACTAACGTCATATGTAGTACGTTCGCAAGCTCCGCACCGTCAGGCGTCGAAACCGAACTCATGCGGTACTTCACATTCAGCGAGGAGGTCGCCACCCTGACCATCTCACTCTTCGTCGCGGGCTACTGCGTCGGCCCGCTCGTCTGGGGCCCGCTATCGGAGCAGATTGGCCGGCGCAACGTCTTTATCATCACCTTCATCTTCTACACCGGTTTCCAGGTCGGCTGCGCACTGTCGCACAACACCGCGTCTATCCTGATATTCCGTTTCCTCGGCGGCACATTCGCCGCGGCACCGCTATCCAACAGTGGCGCGCTCGTGTCAGATATTTGGGATGCAGGCACGCGTGGAGAAGCATTGGCGTACTTTACCCTCGCTCCCTTCGCCGGCCCGACGCTCGGTCCTCTTGTGTCGGGATTTATGGGTGTTTCGGGCGTAGACTGGCGGTGGGTATTCTGGCTTCTCGCGATTTTCGCCGGGACGTGTCTGGCCTTGATCGTCTTCACGCTTCCGGAGACGTTCCTGTAAGTTCGCATACTTTTTCCCCTACCTCTGCAAGAAGCTCATGAGACCACGAACAGGCCTATCCTCATGTGTCGCAAGGCAGAACGCCTCCGCAAAGAGACGGGTGATAACCGATACTGGGCACCTTTCGAGCGCAAGAAGGATACATTGGGACAACACATTAGGCGCGTTCTGGGCCGTCCTTTCCTGGTCCTTGCACGAGAGCCGATGCTCATCGCCATCACCTTGTACATGAGCGTAAGTAGATTTCCCCTTCGCATCCACTTTCCATCGCCTAACTTGTTGCATAGTTCGTGTACGGTTGCATCTACCTGCTCTTCGAGGCATATCCCATCGTCTTCACCATTGGCCACAATCTCAACGCAGGTCTCACCGGCCTGACGTTCCTGCCAATCTTCTTGGGCGGTGTCGCCGGCGTGATCAGCTATCTGCTCATCTTCAACCCCCGGTACGTGCGTGCGCAGAAGAAGTACGCCCCCGCGATGGTCCCGCCAGAAATGCGTCTCGAGCTCGCGATGGTCGCCGCGCCGCTCTTCCCGATCTCGTTCTTTTGGTTCGGTTGGACGAGCTACCCGCACGTGTCACTCTGGGCACCGGTCGTCGCGGGCTTCCCGCTCGGCTGGAGTGTCGTGTACATCTTCCTCGCGCTCTTCAACTACATGATCGATGCGTACCTCTACGTCGCCGCCTCCGCGCTTGCCGCCAACACCGTCGCGCGGTCCTGCTTCGGCGCGGGCTTCCCATTGTTCGCGACGCAGATGTTTGAGCAGCTCAACCCCCGCTGGGCGTCGACCCTCCTCGGGTGCATCGCAGTGCTCCTGGGCCCGATCCCGTTCGTGCTCTACCGATACGGCCATATCATCCGGCAGAAGAGCAAGTACGCCCCGACGAAGGCGCCGCCCGCGAAGCCCGCACAGCAGGAGAAGACGGACGCGGCGCAGAACGTGTAAGCGTTCGGTCGTCCGCTTGTCCTTTGTCCCCAGGTGCATGTGCTCGTCCGGCCCGGCTCTGCTGTGCAACCCATCCTCACGCTCTCATCATTTATCACGCTACGCATGCATTCCCCTCATAACTGCTCTGCGCTGTCCACGGCGCCCGCCTGCTATAGTTAAAACCAGGACGAGCTCCCACTTCCTATCCTCATCACGGTTTTTCTACATGTCCCTCACACCCCAACACAGTAATGACGACAGATACGAACTTCAAACTAGCGTACATACTCTACCATTCTTGGGATTCGTGGCAATTTTCGCTCGCTGCTTTCCTACTAGCATATATCGTGTTACGGTACATCATCTGTATCATATAGTCACTGCCTGCGATAGACCGTCGTCAGAATACATCGCATATTTCACACTGCGCAAGGCGACTGAAAAAGCGTGATGTCAACTCGGAGGCAGCCGCGAGCGACTGTCGGAGGACACGGCAACAGTGCGTGGCCACTCCCCCTCCCTAACATAATTCGTTGAATGCCTCAGATCTCTATCGTTGGTTGCGGACCGCGTATCTAACTGTGTATACTGCCCACTTTCCCGGCCCATAGAGGTGGCCTGTCATGGATTTCTTCATTGCGGAGGGTTTGCGCCTCCGATCAAGTCCTTCCGAACTGCGTATTGGATTGGATCCTCAACGGGATAGTCCCATTCTCGGCAGCAGATGACTTCATCCTCCCGCACAAAGACCACCCAATGTGCCTTTGACAGGGACACCCATGCTAGATGACACGCTGACCCACGCTCGTCCGCAAGTGGTGCTACTGGATGCCGCGTATGCCGAAGCCTCACATACGACCGTGGCACAGGATCATATCCCAATAAGTTATACTGATGTGCTACACATGTAGAGATGAGTCGTAAGGCACCGTGTCAATGACGACGGCGCTCAGCCCGCTTCATATAGTAACATGGTATCCCGTTTCGCGCGGCCTGATAGTGCACCGGAAAGGTTCAGGCCGGCTGCGAACGAATGCATGAGCATTTAGTTATCTCATACTTCACGGAGCATGAGAGGACACGTACTTCACAGTGCCGCCAGACCACCTCGGCGCGGAGCCATCAAGTGCCGCCGCATCACTCACATCGACGGACGCGAGAATGGTCGCAGTGGTGAGGAATACGACGTCCTCCGCGAGCATCTGCCCGGGACACACTCTGCATTGTGGATCAGCAATCTGGTCACGCCAAACATAGATGGAAGTCTGACCTCCGCCCATAGCCAAATGCGAAGTCGCGGGGATCTGGGTTAAGGCCTTCCCCACTGGGCTTGCGCAGGAATCGCTCTGGGTCGAATACGTAGGGATCCGGATAGACCGCGGGGTCGTGCATGATCGCCCTACACCATAGATCAGCTGGTGAGCAGCGCTTAGTGTCATGGTTGATATCGAGAAGCGTAGTCACCACGTGTTCGCCAGCACCGTCGAACCTGCGGGGATCCAATACCCCGCGTACTCGTCGTCCCTGCGAACCTGATGAGGGAGCGCTGCGAGCCACCACACAGAAGCCACGAGTGAGCGGGCTGAGGAACTGGGTGATTGAGGGTGACGCACCCAGTGGCCCAGTGGTGTTGTACCGGAACACCTCCCAAAGGACTGCACTGAGATAGGGTAGGTCTTTGCGGTCGCTTGGTCGAGGGAGCCGGTTGCGCTTGGTGAGTGCGTCGACTTCCGCCTGCGCCTTGCGCTGGAACTCGGGATGTTGCGCCATGAGGATCAGGAAGGACTCGATCGCCGCGGCGGTCTGTGAAGGTGGGTTTCCATGCACATCTGAGCAGCCAATGAACCCGAGTCTTACCGTGTCGGATCCGGCTATAGGCATGGTGCATTTAGAACACAAAGACGGTCGGAGAACCAATGGTGACCGGGACTGACCGGTGTAGAATAAGATCCCGAGCTGTTTGTACAACTGCTCCTCCTCGCGTGTCGGGCTTGGATTGTTCTGCATCAAGTCCCCAATGAGCGATGGCGGGGCCGTCCCACTTGCCTATCCGCGCGTGCGCACTCAGAACCAAGGAGATGTGCGGAGATGAACGACCCACCATTTGCTCTTTTACCATAGAGTACAGCTTGTCCTCAGTCCGGCGCAGCCGCACTCTCGCCTGCTTCGCGAACTGCTTGAAGCCCGCACCAGGGAACCAATCTGGAACGTGCTTCACTGGTGATCGTTAGCTCACCACACTGGCTGTGACCTAAGTGAAGAGCAGTAGGACTAACGGCTCGGGAAGCTGTCTACCAGGTACGCGCCCGGCGCAGACATATTGGAGAAGTTGCCGATGACCTCCTCGACAAGATGGATGACCGGGTCATCGAGGGTCTGGATCGTTAGCCCGTGCGTGAGCCGCAGGGTGATGCTCGAGACGAGCCTAGTGCATCCGAACACAATAGCGTTCACATTATATCCGTCCGTGCATACACCATGTACGCACCAGTGGATGTGCTGCAGGAAGTTAGCGGGATCCGCAGCGAGGCGCACCGCGAACTGCGCGACCTTGTCCTCCTGCACTGCGTGCAGCGCAGGCGCGTTACGGGGGTTGATATGCCCGAAGAAGATCTTGCGTCCCTCCCTATGTTGTGGGCCGGACGGCAGCATCGCCGTGTACACTCCATACCCTGCCCTGCCGGTGGTCGCCATGATCAGCATTGCGACTGACTGGACATACACGTCCCACTCGGAATGAGAGTGCTCACAGGTCTCCGACCATAGGTATGCGAGGACGATCCGAGTAGATTGCCCCTCGCTTGTCTAGCAGCTCGCTGATCGCCTCGCGGGAGCTCAGGATGATGTACGGGCTTCCGAAAATCGACATGTGCATCACATCGCCTTCAGCCCTAACGCGTCAGTGGTAACCCGGGGCCGGAATATATGACAAGCGGGGGCGCACCGTACTGTTGCGCCCACTCGGTGAACACAAGCCAGCTGTGCGAGAGCGGGATCTGCAGCGCGTTCCCGAGGAAGGGGAGGCCTGGCGGGCCGGGCGGGAGCGCACCATGTCCGTGTTTGCGCTGCTGGAATTGGGTCAGCCCATACGCGGCGAGGAAGAGGGAGAGGCAGAAGAGCAGCGCGAGAAGCATGGCGGCCGGGTGTGGGCACTGCGAACATACTGAGAACCGACTCGGTTTTATAGACATGCTGATCTACTACTCGCAGGCGCATCGCTACGCGAACCGAGACACGATGGTGTCGATCCGCGCCCGATCGATGTGCACAGCCACCGGAGAGGTGTGCACTGGATATGCAGCAGGGCCGTGGCACTGTGACCGTGCGCCATGCGGGGGCATGTGGGGTCAATGAGTGACTCAGACAAATCCGCATGGAGCCGCTGGCACATACTACATAGGCTAGCCCATAAGATGCACAGGCTGTGATGATTCACTGAGGGCAGGCCTCGGTTGATCAGTCGAATGTGAGTTTCCTGCCCCCGAGCGAAGATACATCTCGCCTTGTTCATGGGAATCGTAGGAGCAAAACCGGCGGGTCGCCGTCTCCGTTGTCGCACGGGCCTGTAGGTTTCGGAAGACCGGTGGAGATGCAATATCAGACGACGCTGTTGACTCGGGAGGGAAATGAACACAATCCGCACGCTTGTTGTGGGTATCGGGACCTCCTAACCCTAATCCGAGTCCCTGCTCTGGGGGGATGTTCGACGGTGCACGTGATCGCGATTCATGAACATGAGCGGATCACGGGGTCTGCACGGCGCACACGACGCCTGCCATCAGGCGACCGACGGCCTCTTCCCGTCCAGCACACCCTCAGCGCGCCGCGTAGCATCAAGAACATTCTCCGCCTTCACATCATGACCGACCTCGCACCAATCCCAGTCAAGCCATATGTGTGGCGCCGCGAGGACGAAGCAGACATCATAAAGGAGTATCTCGCCACGGTTCAGTATGAGCGCGAGCAAGGCGTGCACAGCGACGACGAGGACGAGCTGAGCGACTACGACTCCAACGACGCCTCTGACGATTCCGATGATTCCTCGGACGTCTCCGAGGACCAGTCATCGTGTCCCAGCGAGAGCGACGCCCACGACTGCGGCGAGCCCTTGCCGCCAGACTCGGACTACGACGACGGGGACGATTGGGCAGAGACCAGATTCCTCCCCACGGGGCCCAACCGCGTCTTCCTCCGCTGCCTCCATGACTTTGCGCTCTACGAACCAGATGCGCCCGCTCCCCTGCACGATGAGGATGCCCTCCGCGCGACTCAGCGAGCCTGGGACGACGCGCTCCTCGGACGCGCGCCCTTTGACAACCGTCATACCCTCGTTCAGTGGCATGAAAAGCTCATGGCCGCCCTCAACGCCTCCGATGATGCGTATGCCATGCAGACCGGCCGCCCGACCGCCGCCATCAAGCGCCGCGAGACCATCCCTGGCGTCGACCTCCGCCTCGACCGCGACGTTGTAGAGATCGCCGCCGAGCTCCGCGCGCGCTCAACGGTCGAGGTCGCCCACGCTCCGTTGGACAACCTCCGCAGGGGGCTGCTTTACCTCGCGCAGACGCTGTATCTCAAGGAGAGCCGCCTGCAGCGCGAGCACATGTTCCCGCCAAAACTCGACTCTGAGGACGGCGATGGGGCGATCGGCGGACCCGATGACGCGGACTATGTCTTTGTCTGAGTGTTGGGTGCTGCGGGGTCACCCAACGTGCGTGTACCGTTGTCTTTCGTTGACGTGCGGGCCGGCTCATGTTCAATCCCATAGCCGCCTGTCGCGTCGTCGCCGCGTCGGACTCGTCCGAGGGCCTTCAGGTCCAAGCTATCCGAGTCGCTATTCTGAGTGCTATCATTCTCCTCTCTCATAAACACATGCTTTTCTCTGCATCCGTCCAGTCATCGCCATTGTACCATTACTGCCGTCACCGAGTACCGCATCTGACAACATCTGCCTTCACACTAAGACAGCTTGCCCTCGATACTGTAAGTATACCAAAACTCTCGTCTAAGGCTGGCTCTACTGCAGATGACTCGGTTGGAACATATGGTTATCATGCGCAATTGACCTTGATCCAGATGACTGACTGAGCTCATGTACATCCTCTCTGGAATAGCGAGGAAGCGAGACGTGCGTGCGAGTGGCAATCGGTTCAAACTCAAGATAGGTTACTGCTACTTGGAAAGTTCGTATTGTCTTTGTCGATCTGTAACTTCCCAGAGATTTTAATCAGACTCGAGGTCGCCAGATCAGTCCCGTCAACGCTATGAAGACCGCCAATTGGACGATCCAATAACCAAGCAAGTGGGCGCTCCTCAGTCTCAGCGCCCTCTGCTCCCCTTACATATGCGTGTGGATTGCATTCATCCGCCTCCCGAGTCAAAGGTATCGTTTGATACCTCACTTGGCCTGCAGCTTCGCCCGACTTCCAAGACCTATCCACGAACATCCATCAATTGTGGTGACTGGATGGGGTTTAATGTCAGCGGAGGTAAGGTACGCTGTGCCTCCTTTGCGGGGGGAAAGAGGCTCGCCTCTGACTGACCAACCGTTACCGAGGTCGTATATGCTAGCCTCTGTATGTATATGCCAGCGTCTGCGTGCGGATTTGTTCGTGATCCATGCTGCACACCAGCGTCTCTATTCCCACATTGATGCGCCTGCGCCAGTACATCAAGCCGTCTATAAGACTCGATGTTAGCAAGAGCTCAACCTCAACCCCCGCCATGGTGCTCGCACTGCTCTTCTGTCTCTCCCTCTTCCTCGCCGCGTACGGGCTGATCCAGTTCCAGCGGCGCAAGCATGGACACGGGGCACTCCCGCCCGGTCCCCCGGGCCTTCCCTTCCTCGGGAACGCGCTGCAGATCCCGCTCTCGCACAGCTGGCTTGCGTTCACTGAGTGGGCGCAACAGTACGGTGCGTCTCCACATGCCATGTATATCGATCCCGACTTGCAGCTCACATGCTAGGGTGGAATCCATAAGGTGACGTGATGCACCTGTCGATGTTCGGAAGCCCGTACATCGTTCTGAGCTCGCGCGATGCGATCAGCGAGCTGCTCGACAAACGCGGGGCGATATACTCTGACCGACCTCGCATACCTATGGTTGGAGACCTGTAAGCCATCTTAGTCTAAACAGGACGAGCGCGTTGAAGCCGGGAATAGCACTGATCATAGCGACCACCGGCAGGGCGGGGTACGGGGTATACACGTCGTTGCTGCCGTATGGCCCGCAACATCGGGAGGGCCGCAAGATCTTCTTCGGGCATATCAACCCCCGTAACGCGCCTGCGCTGCACGCAGTGCAGGAGGACAAGGTCGCGCAGTTCGCGGTGCGCCTCGCTGCGGATCCCGCTAACTTCCTGCAGCACATCCACTGGTGCGTACATGCGACGTGCACGAGGAATACACTGTGAATGCTTTTTGTGTTCCGACGCTCTCAGGCTCGTCTCGAGCATCGCCCTGCGCCTCACGCACGGGTTGACGATCCAGACGCTCGACGATCCGGTCATTCATCTTGTCGAGGATGTGGTCGGCGACTTCTCCAAGATGACCTCGCCCGGCGCATACCTGGTAGACAGCTTCCCAAGCCGTCAGTTCCACTGCCCCTCACTTGGTTCGAGCTAACGACCACCAGTGAAGTACATTCCGGATTGGTTCCCTGGTGCGGGCTTCAAGCAGTTCGCGAAGCAGGCGAGAGTGCGGCTGCGCCGGACTGAGGACAAGCTGTACTCTATGGTAAAGGAGCAAATGGTGGGTCGTTCATCTCCGCACATCTCCTTGGTTCTGAGTGCGCACGCGCGGATAGGTAAGTGGGACGGCCCCGCCTTCGCTCATTGGGGACTTGCTGCAGAACAATCCAAGCCCGACACCAGAGGAGGAACAGCTATATAAACAACTGGGCGTCTTGTTCTACACTGGTCAGTCTTAGCTACCTGACACGTTACCCCACCATGTTCGTGTTCTGAGTGCATCGTCACACCTATAGCCGGATCCGACACCGTAAGATTCAAATTCCATGGCTACTCCGGTTCAGCGAGGACTCATCTTTCGACAGACCGCTGCCGCCATCGAGTCCTTCCTGATCCTCATGGCGCAACATCCCGAGTTCCAGCGCAAGGCGCAGGCGGAAGTCGACGCACTCACCAAGCGCAACCGGCTCCCTCGACCAAGCGACCGCAAAGACCTACCCTATCTCAGTGCAGTCCTTTGGGAGGTGTTCCGGTACAACACCACTGGGCCACTGGGTGCGTCACCCTCAATCACCCAGTTCCTCAGCCCGCTCACTCGTGGCTTCTGTGTGGTGGCGAGCAGCGCTCCCTCATCAGGTCCGCAGAGACGACGACTATACGGGGTATTGGATCCCCGCAGGCTCGACGGTGCTCGCGAACACATGGTCAGCCTGTTCCTAAACCAATGGCAGTAAGCGTTGTTCACCAGGACGCCTATGGTGCAGGGCGATCATGCACGACCCCGCGGTCTATCCGGATCCCTATGTATTCGACCCAGAACGATTTCTGCGCGAGCCCAGTGAGGAAGCCCTGAACCCAGATCCTCGAAATTTCGCGTTTGGCTATGGGCGGAGGTCAGGGCTCAGGCTTTCATCTATGCTGTAAGCTGAGCAGATCGCTGATCCGCGATGCAGAGTGTGTCCCGGGCAAATGCTCGCGGAGGACGTCGTATTCATCACCACTGCGACCATTCTCGCGTCTTTCGATGTGAGTGATGCGGCGGCGCTCAATGGCTCTGCGCCGAGGTGGTCTGGTGGCACTGTGAAGTACGTGTCTTCTCATGCTCCGTGAAGTATGAGCTAACTAAATGCTCATGCATTCGTTCGCAGCCGGCCTGAACCTTTCCGGTGCACTATCACGCCGCGCGATGCGGGATACAATGACACTATTTGATGTGGGCTGAGCGCCATCGATGATGACACGCTGGCCCAGGCTCTTCTGCAGGTAATGCAACGTGTATGTCGCGCATGCCGAAGCCTCGGATACGAATGCAGCGCAGGATCATATTCAAGTCATAATTGCTAACTGATGTACTAGATACGCAGAGTGGTAAGTCACCGTGTCCATATTCATGACGATGTCCCTATCAAAAGCGCACTGGGTGGTCTTTGAGCGTGAAGATGAAGTGATCCGCTGCCATGAATGGGACCAGTCACGTTGAGCATTCGATTCAATACGCATCCCTAAAGGCCGTGATTAGACGCAAGCCCTCCACAGAGGAGAACTGCATGACAGGGCACCTCGAGGGGTTGGGAAGGTGGGCAGTAGAGCCTCGCAGGATATGCGAGGGTCCGTACCCAACAAAAGCGACTTGGGGCATGCGACGAGCAAGGCGAGGGTCAAAAGAGGGGAAGTCTAGGCCGCGAGTAGCCTATGAGCAGACTGCGATATGTGTGGTACGTTCTGACAACTTCTATGCAGACTTTACCGCAATGGTGCTTAAGGGGTCGGCTAGCGTGATATAGAAGAATCAGCAGCGTGGCTCTACTCATCACGTCAGATTTGGGTCGGAGCTGAGGAGAAGGATGAAGGTGAGGAACCGTAAGTTCTAGCAGCACACGTCCGAAGTTGCAGTGAGTTACGATGCGTGAAGTGAGCCACGAGAGCTTTGGCACGTGTAGCCTGAAGAAAGGCCCATCGGATATGCGGAACGATGCATAAGCACCAGCGGCGCTCTGAGGGAGGACTTCGGATCGTCTGGCATTCGGTAGTATCTCCTCGGAGTCAGCACGCCATGGCTAGTAGTACTGGATTATGACTCTCAGCTGGAACTGTTGATTTCTACACAAAATGGCAGCAAGTTACCTACCACTGACCTCTATGGTAAGCCCGCCTTACCAATGGCAGTGAGTACAGCAGGCAGCTGTGACACGTCGTCAAGATGGGCTATGACTACTGAGGCGGAGATTTGAAGTATTGAGGTCAAGGATAACACAAGATCTGTATCCCACTAACTCTGCACCTGTTGCGTATTATTCTTGTTTAGTGTGATGGTTGAACATGCTATGGCGTGCATCGAGGCCCGGGTTCAAATCCCAAAAGAGGTGAATCTACGGCCAGGTACCAGCGTTGCTACGGCATCCAAGTATTCGCCACACATTATTCAGTTTCTGTTTTCACACAGTGCCGATAACAAAGCTCGGAGCGACGGCCCGGATGACCCTGCGTGAGTGACGGGTCTGGCGGTGGTGGTGGCGGCTTTCATGCGATCACCACCCCCAGACACGCCTCCACGACGCGTGGCTCCTTCCCTCGCTCTTCCGCAGCGCGACTGTTCGTGCACGGCGTGTTCGCAGAGCCCGTCGCCCTCTCCATAAGACGAACCGTCTGGAGACTTCGCGAGCCACAATCTCCACAGGCTGCAGCGCGAAGTTCGAACTCCCTTCTATGAATAGCGTACTGAGACAGATGACTGCAAGCTCCGCGTCTTCGACGGCAAGCTGCGCGGGACACTCATCTTGTTCCGTGTACTTCGCGGACACGGCTCAGCGCCTGTGAATCAATGTCAAGATTGGGGGTCTGAAGCTTATGGGCCTACGGCGGGCCCGAGACGCAGATGTCGTATTTCGCGGGCTCACCACAAACGTGTGGAATAATGCAGATGCGTAGATCCCGTTGACTTCAGGTACGTAGCGGTAGCTTAGCTCGAATGAGCCGTGTCTGCCATACCAGGAAGCGTGACGTTGGCATGCTATTCAGACGACCAATCACTGAACACATGCTTTGTGTTGCAATACCTCTAGCCTTGTAAGTTATCACACGAGAGGGTGTAAATCGCACAGAGCAAAATCGATGCACAGGCGGGGCATCCACTCGCCTCCTCGCTTTCTACTCTGGACTGCGGACGTAGGAGCAAAGCTGACAATGCTTCCCTATATATATGAAGACGACGTCCGAGTAGAGTGAGGGGACGGAGTGAGCTTGGCGACAGTGCCGTAAACGATAACGTAGCCGACCTGTGCGAACAACATCACAGAAGTGGGGTGCATTTCGGAAGACATGACGCAGCTGTGAGCGATTGTCGGCGTTCTGCTCCTCTGAATTGACTCGTGTGTGCCTGATTCTCAGCCCACCAAAGCAGTGTCTTTGTTGCGCAGGACGGTATCGCTGAGGGTCTGTGCGTTGTCGACGATGCGCGGCGTCGAGGGCAGTGAAAGCAGCGTCGAGGGCGTGAGAGGAACCACGCGGGGGTAGCCCCGTTTTCGGGTTAGGAGAGCGCTGGCGGGGAGGGCGGCTTCCCACGGACGGGGGGCCGGCAGCGAGGGTGGCTTCCTTGGTGATGGCCCCAGCGCCGCACCCGGTGGGCGCGCCTATCCATGCGCCTATCGCGGCGTCATCAGTCCCAATCCGGAAGGGCGGCCTGGAAAGCGACGTCGGTGGCCAAATCAGGAAATGCCTACGCGCGAGCACCCATGAGCCGAGTGGGGCAGCCCCAAACACGCCACAACACGGCGGGCAGCATATAGTCAACGTCTCTGCCTTCTCGCCGTCTGCACCATCCGACCCGCCCTCTACGCTTTGCCCGCTATGATTCCCCGTTCCAAACTCGCCCGTAACCTTGCTACTACCGCCCGCCGCAGTGCTCTGCCCGGCAGCCAATACGCAACTGCAACCGCCGAGAACCTCTCTACTATTTCACCCGGGAGCAAGACCACCGCATCTTATTGCCAAACTAGCAGCGCTCTAAAGGGAGTGCAGTCTGTCGTACAGCGTGATGGGCGCGTGGACATTACTGCCGCTATATCCGAGGTCGAGAGGTGAGTCTCGTTATCTCCTTACATGCATCTAAGCGTCTCCGTTGGCCTATGCTGCGCCATGGACTGAAGGGATTTCATGACGTGCTGCTATCTCCTACGCGAATGCGGCCCATACCTATGGCCCATTAGTGCCGAGTGCACCCGGTTCCTTGCATCGTCGCGCGCGGATGCAGCGGCGTCGGCTACAGTCTGCGTCATGGTCTATTGCCCCGGATGGCTGTGGCTGTTTCTTGAGCACACGACGCATTTTGTCCCGGAATTCTGTGATACAAGCATGCTAATGCCTTCACAGACGCGTGGGTGGTCTCAATAGGCCTCACCAGTTCCGGACTGCTATCCCGTCGTTCAGCGCCCCTCGCCACGAGCGCCCAAACTCTTCCGCATATACCCCCTTTGTTGACACCCTTACACCGCGAAGCCACTATGGGCATGCACGACAGTGCCGTGCATTCCACTCTTCCGCTGAACGTGCTGCGAGTGGCGACGCAAGTAAAGCTCCCAGTCCCGACTCGTACGAGGCGCGCAAGCACATCCCGACGTCATCTTGGGCACGCCCCCACAAACCCTCTCAAGACGCTGATGACAATGTCGTCCCTTCGTACTATGTCGAGCGCAAACGGCAGCGCGAGGAGATCGCTGAGCGGAAAGAAGAGGAGGGTAGTTTGATGGCAGAGCTGAACGCAGGCATCCTTAGCGAGGGTCTCGCGGCAGAGACGAAGCCGCGTGACGAGAAGATACCCGTCGAAGTGCGCGACCCGAGGGAGGGTATTGTCCTCCACCCCAGCGGGTTCCAGCCCCCAACGCCCGAGACGCAGTTTCACCCCGCCGTAGCGAAGAAGTCGACGGAGGATCATCCATTGCTCGAGACGATCAAGCAGCGCTGGGACGATCTGCCCACGGACCAGAAGCGCGTGACGTCGCGCCCTGACCTGGATGCGAATGTGGAGAAGGAGTTCGCCCGGAGGCGCTACCTACACGATCAGGCAGAAATGGACGCGGCGGAGGTCCTCGGAAACCCTGACGTTGTGGTCCACCCGCAGGGAACGGCGGCGGAGCCTGCCGGGACCGTCTCTCCGCTGGGAGCCCATACGACCGCAGCGCAGCGTGCCCAAATCCCCACTTCTTCCTGGGATACACCGGAGCGGCGGAAAGTGCTCACGCGGCGCCAGCGCGAGGAGAACACGCGTGACGACGTCGTGCCAGCATACTACATCGAGCGCAAGCGGCAACGCGAGAGCATCGCAGAGCGCAAGGAGGAGGAGGGCGGGCTGATGTCGGAGCTCAACGCTGGTATCCTAAGTGAAGGCCTCGCCGCGGAGGTCCGCGTCCGCGAGGAGAAGATCCCCGTCGAGGTGTTCATACCTGAGGAGGGCCGCGTGCGCCACCCAAGTGGCTTCGAGCCCCCGACGCCCGAGACCGAGTTCCATCCTGCGGCGGCGAAGAGCCCGACGGAAGAGCACCCTGTCATTGCGACGAAGAAGGTGCCGTGGCACGAGCAAGATGTGCTCAACACCACCGCGACCAACGGCAATAGCAACGGCAACGGCAGTGTTGCGTCGTCGAGCAACGGCAGTCGTGCGTTGCACACATGCGCTTTCAGAGCGCACAGGGCTTCCCGGTGAAGTACCTGTTCTGGCACTGGGGCTGAGTGAAGCATCGCAGTGGCCCCTCTCACCTTTCCCTCCGTGCTGTAGTTGTAAAGCTTTCAAGCTTCCATGCCAGTCAGAGACTCGTCATGACTTTCTTGTCCGATCAGTTCTGCGGAATACCTAATACTCAATTACGGATAGCTACTTGGTAGAGCGCACTCACGTATGCATTCTCACGTTTTTCTCGATTTCCGTGTAATAGCACCAGCACTGCAATCGCATTCTATGATCATAACATCATCGTGGAGTGTGCTTCACAGCTGCCGCCAATTTGTTAGATTCTTTTGCATTTATTCGGTCGTTGCAGTGTCGGTGAGGGCCTATATCCACGTAGATTTCTCACTTGGGCGTATTCAAATCTCGAATGTGAGCTACGTTGCTCAAACCTCCAAGGGAAAGACATTTGTTGGCGTTGGGCCATGCATATCATGCCTATTCACAGTTGACCCAGCGCCGCTGGATTGTAATCCAAGAGCAGTCTTCCACATTGAACGTGAATACCCACTCGAATTCACCCATTCCCAACATAACGATGTGGTATCCCGCATGAAAAGGGGTTGCATCGGTTGCACGTAACACAACAGCCTCAACGAGTACTAGCGAATATTATCCCAGGACGAATAGTAAGTAAGGAGAGACATGGGGAACACGAGGTGGCCAACCGAAGCGTAACGAGCGACAGGCAAGTGGACAGGGTATCATCGAGACAAGCAACGCTTTTGAAGAATCCGTAGAGAAGGCGGAGGTCAAGCAAATACAGCACACGCTTACCGCCTGCCTGTACCCCGACCGTAGCCGACCTGCAGGCTGTCGAGCTCGGCCTCAAGGGCCTTGATTGCGCTGTGCGCGAGCTCGAGATCTTTGTTGAGTCGGTCACGCTCTTGAATGAGCTGAACGGTGTGTCAGCATACCCCAGCCTATACGCGAAGGGTCGAAAGAAACACGTACGTGCTGCTCCCACTGCCTGAAGCGGGCCTCCTCGGCCTTGACTTGCTCGGTGAAGCGCTTGCGGAGCGCTTCTTCCTCCTCCTTGAACTTGGGGTTCTCAAACTTGCGCGGCTTGGACTCGCCCGGCTTGCGCGACTCCATCTGGCTCTGGCGGTAGTTCTCATAGTGGATCTCCTCCGTCGTCGAGATGAGGTCGAGCATGTACGTCCTGATCAGCAACGAGCGCAGCTTACGGAAGTCGCAGTGGTTCTCGTTTTCAACTGTATGGTGGAGTAAGCAATAGCGCATGGTATGCGAGAGGGTGACGTACCCTCAGCGACACCCCAGAGGTACTCGCGACCCTTGACCTTGCGCCCGTCGGCAGTGGTAACCTCCTCGGTGGAACCGATGATGGAGAAGGGCATAGCCTCGGTCAAGATGCGGGCATGCTCTGCTGTAATCTCGTCGTCGGGCTCGATAGGTGGCTGGTAAATCCGGATGCCCTGCACCTGGATGACGTCGCGGATCTGCAGAAAACATTAAGCTCCAGGAAAGGAACTAGGTAGTAAGCCGGACGTACACGTTGCTTGAAGGTGAACAGGTCATTCTGAGTGAGGGTATCTGCCTTCGCGATGACGGGAATGAGATTCACACGAGTGCCCAAACGCTTCATGATCTCTATGTCGAGGGGCTTGAGCCTACAGCCAAGATCATTCAATTTGCATACTATGCCAGTTGCTGGGCATCATCACTTACGTGTGCCCCGTAGGACGAATGAAGTACAGGCAAGCATGCACCCGTAGGTCAATCTTGTCCTTGCGCTCGGGCTGCTGCTCCTGGCGCATATAGGCCTCATGTTGGTCGTCAATGAAGTCGACGATGGGTGCCCATGAGTCGCGGTTGTTGACATAGTCACCAAACCCAGGGGTGTCAATGACAGTGAGCTTCGTCTTGAATTGCTTCTCCTCGAGCTCTGCCTTGATAATCTCGACCTCGGTGAGCTTGTCCAGCTGCTTGTTGTGACGGCGATTGTAGTTCTTAGGAGGAGACAGCTCGGTAGAGAAGAGCGTGTTCACGAGCGTCGTCTTTCCAAGACCGGACTCGCCTGTACGGATGGCATGTTCTGCTAAGACACCATTCAAGCATGACGACTGCAAGTTGCTCACCGACAACCATAACAGTGAAATGCGCGCCGCGCTTTGCGACGATCTTGTGTCGCTACGGGACGCAAAATGTCACGTCGCGTCGTCAAATCACTTGGGAGGATGCACCATACCTGGTTAGGAAGGTTGGCAATGCCAATACCGTCAGACGGAGGCGGGGGAGCGTTAGCCATGGCTGTAAAGGCTGCGGTGGTCGAGGAGGAGAGGACGGAGAGAATGCGAGCTGTAGCTGCAGACCTGGTCGACGCAGTCCGCTTCGTTGGCGACGCGCCCGTTCTCTGTGCTTGCCTCTGTTTGTCCGCAGTGGCGATCCTCTCTTTCGGGCGATTCCCGCTTCCTCACCTCCTCCACCATCGTCTCCGCTGTGCTCCCGCACTGTTTCGGATCCATGTTCGTCGCGATTATTTCCAGGCTTGAAAAACATGGAAAGCTGGTTCCGCTTACCGGCCCTGCTACGACGACCAAGGGCAAGCCCCGAATGACCCCACACATTACATAGCACAATTGAATTCCTCGGGTAAGTCGCTCGAAAACAAAATACCAGTGTACAGTGACTGCCCGTTATCGGGAACTGCACGTTGATATGGTACAGTACATTAACATTGACCTCTCAGCACGGTCCACCTGTAGCGGATTTTCAAGCACGCTCCGCTTAAAGCACAGTTCGCTCCGTAGCCTTAACAACGTTGTCGAAACGACGACGACTGTTCCGGTGATACATGTGTCACCGGTGCTGCAGCAGAGGTTAATCGCGATATCATCGACCAGTGACATAACTCACCATGGGTGAGTTCCAAGGCAAACTTCTTGAAAGAAGCGAGCGGCCGTCCATCTGTACTTGGTTGTTCGCGATCTGCAAAGGAAGGGGCATAGTTTGGACTGGAGCTGCTCTGGCCGTGCACGCTGCGACAGCGAGGAGGAGAATGGTAGAGAAAGAGCGCATGACAACTGATAAGGCGTCGCAGAGTGTGGCTACTTGGTGTGTCACCCGCTGGAGCAAGGTCTCGAGTACGTTACTTCCTCGACTCCGCCCCGCAGAGTTATAACCCTACCGCGGTCTGCACCCGTGTATGCGCATGCTATCGTCGATTCTCGCAGAGTGCGGAACACAGCGGGAATGCCTGCTATGGCGAACGGATGTGATCGAGGTGGTCCCGATCGAACCTGCTTCCGCCCCGCGTGATAGCTCGTTCGAGAGCTGGTCGCAGCACACATTGCTCCCCATCCATTACTCGGTGCATCCAACAGCCTTCGTTCGCCATAACCCACGCCCGGGCATCTAGACCAACAAACAGCCTGTGCAGCTCGAGTCGAAGACCCACACCAAGGGAGACGTAGGAAGGAAAATCCACTCCTGGAACGTACTGGATATGGTGCTCCACTCTGAGTGACAGCGGATGCAGATACGCGGAGCCTGTGACTATCGGTGACGACGAAGCTTGCGGGCCGCTGAGTACATTGCTCTTCGGTGTCCAAACTGATCGCTGAGTGTCAGTACAGTGTCAATATACTGTCTTGCCATCCCAAAGACTACCAACGACGAGTAATATCACATCTAACAACACTTATGACCACCATCAAGTTGTCTAGCATGGCGTCAAGGGGGCACAGCACAGGTGCCCCTTACTCGTCCTCCTCCATCTGATCCTTCTGGTATAGAATTTTCTTTATCTCTTTCTCCCGCCTGAACAGTGCTTGTGCGAGCAAGACCAGAGCTCTTGTTGATTCTGGCCTTTCTGTGTCTGCGATCTCTTTCGAGGAGCGCATCCGAAGTTCGCGTACGATAGTGGCGGTATCCCCGCCGTTCAATTGTGTTGGTACAACGTACTCGACCGTCACCGCTCGGCGAACGATAACGTTGTTTGGGATGCCAGTGAGTTCCGCGAGCTCAACATCCGCGTCGTCGAGCTGCTTCATGAACGCTTCGTGAAGGCCGTTGAGTTCGCGCGCGCTCATCCTGAGCAGCGCGGGGGGCGTGCGGCCAAGCACGAGGTCTCTGCGGAGGCGCTGCTGCTCGCGGATGTGTTCTTCGGCGAAGTCGTCGTCGCTACTAAATGCAGAATCGTCTGAGGGGATGTCAGACGTGTGCAGCGTGTCGAAGAGGGTCATGTGGGAGAGCGCGGACGTGACGTCGCTCGAAGTCGCGCCCCGTTCGTCGTGCTCAAATTCGAAGGACGCTTCCGAGTCGGTCGACATGGCCTCATCGCTCTCGTAGCCCGCCTCGCGCGATTGGGCGACGCCGGCGAGGTACTCCTCCAGGATACGCGCGGTTGCTTCAGCGGGGAGAACGCTCCTGATCATGTTGTCCATTGTGGTATGTTAGACGACTATGACGGCGTGGGACGTGTCCAAGCTTCGGAAGAGTGTCTTGAAGCAAGACTGAACAGGACTGGAATCAAACCCAGGCGGTATATATATGGTGCTTTGTTGGGCTTCCTTTGTACGGAGACGCTTCCGATACGTGAGCATCCTTTATCTCTGCGTTTGCTTCGAATCAGGACACATGTCAGATGATCAGAAGTCGATCTATACCGAACCGGTTTCGTTGGCGTTGAGTTGTCGGCATGGAAGCGTCCGTGCGACCAATCCGAACTACAGTATGACGTAGACTCCCGCGAGGAGCTACTGCAGCTTACTTGACCCATCCTGCGCAGCCAAGAATATATACAAGAGCTGAGACCTAAGCTAGCACAGCTACTAGGTACTGACGCAGAACGCTCATCGGTAGTGAATCAGCCATGGGGAACGCAGGAGCTGAGACTCCGGGACCGAGAAGGCGGTGTACGCAGTACTAGTCATCCCGTACGAAACTGAACCAAAGCATGAACCGGCCGAGATGGCTGATGCTGACTGAACCCACCGTGAATGCATTGTGGGCTAGCAGGTAAGGCACAGTAGACCACTGATTATAATTTCATGGGATAGCATTGGCGACATTCGTAATAGTGGATATCATTCACTAGTAGGCCCTGAGCTTGGACATCATACTTAGAGCACCCTAGTGCGCGGAGTGAAAGTACACTTGAATGGCAAAGGATGACTATAGAGAGCGTCACATATGGTGGGGACGTTTAAACCATGAGCCGACGTACGAGATGATAGCACCCTCCCATTGAGGCTGCGAACCATCCAGCGAGTGGGCATCGCTGACGTCGAAGTGTGCGAGTATGTTCGCCGCGGTGAGGAAGAGCATATCCTCGGCGAGCATCTGTCCGGGACATACTCTGCCAATACCCGTAGCCAATGAGCAATTGTAGTGTCAACAGCGAAGCCATGTATCTTCGTCCGTACCCAAACGCAAATAATCGGGGGTCTGGGTTGATGGCGTCCGAATTACTTCCCCGCAAGTAGCGCTCTGGGTCGACTATCCCCGGATTTGGATACACTGCAGGGTCATGCATGATCGCCCTATCGGATCGTTAGCGGGTTGGCAGGACAGAGGGCGCATGTCCACACCAAGTGTTGGCTAGCACAGTGGATCCAGCAGGGATCCAGTATCCTTTGTAGCAGTCATCCTGACGGACTTGGTGTGGGAGAGCTTGAAGGGGCATATGGGCAGAAAAGCATGAAATTGAGACTCAGCAAACATCGATACAGACGTACCCAGAGGTCCCACGGGATGAGTACGTAGAACTTCTTTGAGGACAGCGTTGAGATAGGGAAGAACGTCGCGGTCGCTGGATGTCGGAGGGCGTGCACGTTGGGTGAGAGTATCTATCTCCCCTTGGGCTTTGCGCTGGATGTCGGGATGCTGGGATATCAAGATAACAAAGGTTTGTATAGCCGATACTGTCTGGTTATGATATCACGACAGTAAGTCAGGTAGATACCTGCCAGGTTTGACTCTTACCGTATCTGCCCCCGCTGTCCGTGCTTGTCTTAGTCGGAACGTCAGAAGCACGAATTAGAACATCCCACTCGCCTGTGTAGAAGTGCAGACCCATCTCCTTCCAGAGCGCTACCTGATCAGGGCTTGGGTTTGCGTTGTCTTTCATAAGATCTGCAGTGAAAGACTGGGGGACTGGCCCACGTGCCTACAAAAACTCTGGTGAGTACCATCGATGTGACACAAAAGAGCTGGTCAACCATCTGTTGTTGGACGATATCGTAGAGCATATCCTCGATTGTGACAAGAGCTCGGCGGCAGTCTCTAGCGTACCTCTTGAACCCGGCGCCGGGAACCCAGTCCGGCACGCACATCACTGTGAAGAGGTTGATAGGTAAGCACCTTTGAGTGCACGGATGCCACTGGGAAGAGCCGTGTACCAACAGATCGGGAAGCTATCGACCAGCCATGCGCCTTGTGCGGCGAGTGTCGAGAAGTTGCTCATCACCTCATGTACCCCTTGGACTATCGGATCGTCAACGTGGTCGATCGAGGAACCGTGTGTTATTTGAAGGACGATGCCAGCGACCAGCCTAGCACAAAGTGATTGCTCTCAGCGTTGGACGACGGCTAGAAACGCACATGCTAATTCTATCACTTACCATTGTATATGCGACACGAAATTCGAAGGGTCGGAGGCTAGTCTAGAGATGAATTGCGCTACTTTAGCCTCTTGAATGGCGCGCAGGCGTTGTGCATTCCGCGAGCTCAGCGTTCCCAGTAACAACCTTCGACCCTCCTTATGACGGGGGCCGTAGGGAAGCATACCAGTGTATTTGCCATATCCAGCCCTGGCCGAATGAGAGATGAGCCTCAGAGTACAGCCAGTGATATCACTCACAGCACCCCAGCCATTGGTATCGTGGGACGATCTGAGTAGATCGAGCCGCGTTTTTCGAGTAGCTCCGTAATAGCCTCTCTGGAACTCAAGATTACCAGTGACTGGCCCAGCACAGAGAGATGCATCACATTACCTATCCATGAAGCATGAGCGCACTCTTCACGGACGTGCATCGGATTCGATAGCTTGCTCACCGTACGTCTGCGCCCAGCCGGTAAACGCTATCCAGCTATACGTCAGTGGTATTTGCAGGGCGTTTCCTAGCAGAGGAAGTCCCCGCGGACCAGGAGGCAGATGTCCCTGAGCATGCTTGACATGTCTGAGCTTTTGAACTAGAAGGAATGCGGTAAAGCAGAGGGCTAGGACGGTTGGAATCATAACAGCGCTCAGGGTCGCCTGAGGAGGAAATATCCTCAAGTTGCGTGGCGGGATATATAGTCACCAGGGAGAGAATGCCGGGACAGGCTCTTCGTAATACGCATTGAAGTATAGACTCGTCGCTTTTTCGGCAGCTGCACCGCCACCCGGCTAGTACGGTATAGATCGGCCTTCCATGGGAGCTTTCTCAGGTGAGCTGCCTCGGCCAGCGGCAAGCGGAGATCTTCATTCGATACAACAAAGAGACTGTTGAAGCAACTTGTTTAAGCTGTAAAGACCATACAAGCACAGTTGTAGGACAGTCCGGGGTAAATTGCCCCATCCTCAACAGGAAGACGGACTCAGAGTGCCGTGGTCATGAACTTGGCGGCGATCATCCTTATTGTGTGATATCTCGTGCACGGCGGTGACACATCAGCGCGTCAGCGATCGAGTATCTGGGCTGTTCGACATGCCAGTTGGTCTCTTCTAGTGTTGATCAGTACATGGCAGTCCTGGCTTGAGAGGCCAGACTCTACTGTACCTCAGACGGCAGTACGTGAGTCACGT
This sequence comes from Fomitopsis palustris, assembly GCA_029783445.1. Classification (NCBI taxonomy): domain Eukaryota; kingdom Fungi; phylum Basidiomycota; class Agaricomycetes; order Polyporales; family Fomitopsidaceae; genus Fomitopsis; species Fomitopsis palustris. The sequence continues at coordinate 113,681 of JARAOQ010000020.1, read as the reverse complement.
GCATACTCAGGTTACACGCTATATGCACGCCATTACGTTAGATAGATTCAGACAAGCTGATAGTACTATAATAACAGCAGCTTCGATGCGTAGTGATTCTTACTAAATGATCTATGCTACTTGATGTTGTCAACTAGGGGTCACATCACGTTCTACAAGAGGTGTATCTGATGGTCTATGCGATCTTTAGTTCGAGATTGAGGGGGGGGGGGGGGGAGAGTCAGAAGGTTGCAACGAGGCAACATGGAAATTGTATGTGAGCACACTGCATGGACGTGACGAGCCATTTGCTGGGACACGTCGAAACAATCTCACGGCGCCGAAGAGGGAAATGGAGCTGAAAGGGAGAGCCACGAAGAACGTAGAGCGATTCATACATTCTGTGATGCGTCCTTCTTCTCTTCAGGCTGCGATTGCATAGTTTTCCCTTGATGCGGCTTCGTCGGAGCATACTTGCTCTTCTGGCGAAGAAAAGGCCCGAACTTATACAATACGAAGGGTATCGGCGCTAAGAGGATCGCGATGAAGCCAAGGAGTGTCGACGCCCAGCGCGGGTTTAGTGTGTCGTACATCTGCACCGCGAAGAGAGGGAAGCCTGCGCCAAACAGCGACCGGACGACGGTGCTCGCGGAGAGCGCAGAGGCGGCAACGAAGAGGTATGCATCGATAATGTAATTGAAAAGTGCGAGGAAGATGAAAACGATGCTCCAGCCGAGCGGGAAGCCAGCGATGAGTGGCGCCCATAGCGATACATTCGGGTAGCTCGTCCAGCCGAACCAGAAAAACGCAATCGGAAGGAGGGGTGCACCGAACATGGCGATTTCAAGCCTTTTCTCCGGGGGCACGGGTGCAGGTGCGTGTTTCTTCTGCGAGCGGACATAGCGTGGATTAAAGACCAGCAGATAGCTGGCCACAGCTGCAACGCCGCCGAGAAAGATTGGGAGGAACATGAGGCCTGTGATACCCGCACTCAGACGATGGCCGAGGGTGAAGACAATGGGGTATGCCTCGAACAGCAAATAAACGCAGCCGTAGACGAACTGCAACATTCAGCATGAGCTTTGGACAGACTGTGGGATACTAGAATGCCACTCACGCTCATGTACAATGTGATAGCAATGAGCATTGGCTCCTCCGCGAGCACGAGGAAGGGACGCCCAAGGACAAGCTTCACAAGTTGGCCAAAGGGGATATGCCTGCGTTCGAAAGGCGCCCAGTAGCGGTTGTCACCAGTCTCCTTCCGTAGCCGCTCCGCTTTGTGACAAACCAAAAGCGGCCTATGAGATGGTTAGACATTGTTATGACCGAAATGCTAAGTAAGACTCACAAGAGGGTCTCCGGCAGAGTAAAGATGATGAGAAGCAGGCAGACGCCGGCAAAAATGGTCAACAACCAGAACACCCACCGCCAGTCTACACCTGAGACGGCCATGAAGCCAGAGACAAGGGGACCGAGCGTAGGGCCTGCGAAGGGAGCGAGGGCAAAGTATGCCAGTGCCTCGCCGCGCGTTCCCGCATCCCAAATGTCGGACATGAGCGCACCGCTGTTGGACAGGGGCGCTGCCGCGAAAATGCCTCCGAGGAGACGGAAGATCAGGATCGACGCGGTATTGCGCGAGAGAGCACACCCGACCTGGAAGCCGGTGTAGAAAGTGAACGTGATGATGAATACCTTCCTCCGGCCTATCACTTCCGAGAGCGGTCCCCAGACCAGTGGTCCAATACAGTAGCCCGCGACGAACAGTGAGATGGTCAGGATGGCCACTTCCTGGCTGAAGGTGAAGTACCGGATCAGGTGTGTTTCCACGCCCGTCGGCGCCGAGCTAGCAAACGTACTGCAGACGGTGTGAGTAAACGAAGAGGAGGGGACTACAGAGCACATACGCGTTCATGACTAGGAGACCTCCGATCATTGTCAAGTACCATCTGTATAGTCGCGACCAATTATGCGGGTGCTCGGGGTCGTCGAGTCCTATCTTGACCTCGAACTCATCCTCTCCATTGTCTTCAGGCCTGGAGTCGAGCGGTTTATGTTCTGTGCCTTGCGCTGCCTCATGGGGCGTGCACGCAGGGTTTGTATCGTTCACAATGGTCGACGTATGAGAGCCTGTCTCGACATTGTGAGGCGGCTCAGCTCCTCGTAGGCCGGGTGGCTGTGAAGTTTCGGGCGGCGCAAGGGGAGCACCGGGGGACGGGATGGCGGGAATTGTGGAGGACATAGGAAGGGTTCAAGTTGTAGGGACGAAGACAAGGGACTGCCAACGTACCGCAGGTGGTCCGAGAAGACAAGACGACGAATGCATGTGCAACGAGCGCATTATGTACCTGGTCGTGCATTCCATCCAGGCATGCGGCTGGAACGGGGTGGGTATGTTCCGGGTCTGCAATCTCGAGCCAAGATCTACCCGCTCATCTGTAGAGCCTAGAAGGAACGAGTTTATCCTCCGTCCGTAACGTCATCTCCGTGACAATGCGGCTTCGCGAGAGTATCCTCACGCTGTCCAAAAGATATGTATCGATGTCTTGCGCATGTACGGCCGGGAAGCCCCATTGGTGGGGGGTTGCGTGGCTCGTCTGCACCTCGTTTGCTGATAATTGTAGAGACCGCTCCGGTCGCATAATGTGTACAAACGTGGATGTATCAGCAGGGTCCCAGCATACATACGCGTGCATAGACCGACCTGCCTGCAAGACTCAGCACCCCGAGTGCCAGGATTGCCTCAGCGATACCCACCATGACGTACGCAAGAAGTACCGAATGTTCGCCGGAAAAGTGATAGCAGAAGAGCGGTTGTCGGTTGATGCGCGGCGAGACAATTACGGTACGCATCTAGATCTCATCTATGCTCGGTTTCACCCTTGTCTGCAAAATCGGATCCGGACATACACCTTCTTCGCTCCCTACTTCGCCACCAAGGACCCTTTTGACAACGGCATGTCAACATTGTACCATAGTAGCGTTCATCGGTATGTCGGGCACGAAGCGGACGACAGTGTCGTCTGCAGAACATGCCTCGCATATCATTTACCACAGTGGCCCAGAGCGTTGGCGGGAGCGAGACTGCCGCCGGTGGTGGACCGAGGCACGACCGAAGATCTCGGAGGGGATAATCGTTGAGGGAACAATCACATGCAAGGACGTGCACTTTCACATGATTATGATCCTACCACCAGATCCAACGGCCAGATACAGGCGCTTGCTGAGAGGTACAAAGCATCTACCCATTGTAGTATGGGGAGTGCAGCAATACCAAACGCACTGCTTCACGGGATCACAATTCAAAGAATGCATTGGCGGAGTGGTAGATACACTACACTGGCTATGGTGCTACCGCGCTACATACAATTCCTTGTCTAAAGCTGTACCGATGCTCTTCAATTCCTATCTAACTCGACCACAAAATCCACCGACGAAAGACATAATCGAGGGTCGGACACGAACTACTAGCCGTAAGGGAAGAGATAAGGCCGCATGTTACCGAGCGCGTGGATAACATGCGGGTCACTAGAGCCATGTGCGTTGAGCGCGCGGACGGGCAGGTAAAGTGAGGTACGGTCGAATTGCAGCGTGCCAGATAACCAGATCAGCTACTCAGGCGTCCACCAGGGACAGTGGCCCGTTTGCGCGGAGGGGTAGCCAGCGTCGGCAAGTTCACTCGCAGGGGAACGTTCTCCATCCATTCGTACTTGAGAAATCGGAGGTTGGGATATCGTAGCCGGAAGACATGTAGATGAGCCAGGGGTTGGGACGTCGTCCACCGGACTATCGTCGAGCGGACTCGCTGGGTTAATCCTGAGGTCGTCGCGCTTGCACGAAGACCCGTCCTTGACCGCGACTGACATATCCGGAACAAAGAGCCATTCCGATCCAGGATCGATACAAGAACGCGGAGCCAAAAGCGTCCCAACGACAAGGATAGACAAGAACAGACCAGAGGCCATCAACGGCACGAAGTCGACGCAGTCGACGGACGGCACCGTTGAGGTACGAGTTGCTTCTTCAGGGGACAACATAGCAGACGGAACCGAAGGAGCATCGGCACTGTTCTCATGACTACTCGAAGTCAGCGAGGAAGCAGCGATGGACGGTGTAGACCAGAGGTACTCGTAAGTCGACGGATTCGCAGAATCGTCAGACAAGAGAAAGTTGATCGGTGCACGAGCAGGGACCATAGTCGTACGAGCGAGATTGGCCATAGTTCGAGTTGCGTCGGGGTAAGAGTCGAAGCCAAAGTCAGTGTCGATTGACCCGCAGAGACCACCAGGGTAACCGCAGCCAGACTTGACCAGACGGATAAACTCGAGATCGAGATCGGAAGATGGGCCAATGGTCCGTTGATGCCGTGCAGGAGGAAGACTGAAAGGTGTAAGCACACGAATGCTAGAGTAGGAAGCGACACCATACCCATTAAACACGAAAGCTGTATTGATAGACCGCCTCAACACTCGCTTGTAGTGATCTACGTCACGCCCAGCGGAGAGGAGAGCTACATTGCTGCGAGCCGAGTAGTCGATCGTGCGAGCGAGCTCGCGCAAGACGAGGAGACCACCCGGTGCAGCGACCGAGACCGAAAGGATGACCGTGAGGGCGCTGATGAGAGTCACCCCATGTTGAATAAGTGGGCCGAGGAGTACCATCGTTACGCAGTTGTGCAAGATAATTAGGCAAGAAGTGTATCGCAAAATGCAGAGGCAGAGGAGGTGGCTCAGGTCTGAGGATGCAATGCGGGAGAACAGGCAGCGCGCGCTCAGCTTTGAGCTTGGGGACGGCGTGTTTGACAGAACCTTGCTTTGTTTGGCTCATTCAACAATGTCACGTGGACGCGACGCGACGTGACGTCTACTGAGGCGCCCATTCCACTGGGAGAACGCTACAGCCTTATGGGGGAACTCTGCTATGGCGCTGCTTCTAAATTGCCGACCGCATACGATTGTGCGTAGTCTCTCACTTTGGAATACCCAAATCTTCGCTACGTCTTACGCTTTATGAGGACATCACATGATATTTACTCAAGTTACTTGATCAAGAATAAGCTTATACCCACGAAGAAGCCTAGAACCACAACAAATCGGTGACCGTTTGTTATCTTCCATACGTTCGACGTACTAGTGCACCTCGCTTGCGGAACGTATGGCCAAGAAAGTATCGCTGGACGCTCCCAGATGCTCAAACGGAGCTTCCGGAGAGAAGGATGCTCTCAACGGGTGGCTACCTCGATCCATTACTGCGCAGCAAATGCTAAATGCCATGGCAAGTGGCCGTTCGGAATACGCGCAAAGCCTTAATTGACATCTTTAAGGAGGGGGATATCAACCCATTCACGAAACGGCCGCACTCGGCGCAATTCAAGAAACTTCTTCGCTCTCGCCAGAAACTGCCGGTGTTCGCGCAGATGGCCAAGTTCCTGAAGATGGCGAGTATTGTTTGTGAGGCTCCCGCTGGAATGTTGATGTCAAAGCCAGTTTACAGAGAACCAAACAATTGTCTTGGTGGGCGAGACGGGAACAGGGAAGACGACACAGTAAGACGCAGGCATTCAGCTGCCGTTACGGCTTGAACTCTCACATTGTTGCACAGAATACCACAATTTGTTTGCTATGCGGACTTGCCTCATACATGCGGCAAGCTCGTCGCCTGTACCCAGCCACGTCGAGTTGCCGCTATGTCAGTGGCGAAGCGCGTGGCGGATGAGATGGATGGTACGTTCTTCTGGAAAATTGCATTTGGAAGCGCTCGCCTAACGGTTGCTCCAGTGCCACTGGGAAAGGAAGTTGGCTATTCCATCCGCTTTGAGGACATGACAGAACCAGGAACGACATTCATGAAGTACATGACCGATGGTATGCTTCTCCGAGAGGCGATGAACGACCCCGAGCTCACACGCTATTCAACAATCATCCTGGACGAGGTTCATGAACGCACGCTCGCAACGGATATTCTGATGGGCCTGCTCAAACCGCTAGCGAAGCGCCGCCCCGATCTCAAGATCATCATCATGTCCGCAACGCTGGACGCACTCAAGTTTCAAAAGTACTTCTGTGCGCAGGAGAGCGGAGAGCTGGCCCCGCTGCTCAAAGTGCCAGGCCGTATGTACCCGGTTGAACTCTTCTACACGCAGGAGCCGGAGACCGACTACGTCGAGGCGGCCATCCGCGCTGTACTGATGATTCATCGTGCGGAGGACCCTGGCGACATCCTCCTGTTCTTGACGGGAGAGGAGGAGATCGAGGATGCATGCAAGAAGATTAAAAACGAGATAGATAATCTACTCGACATGGATCCAAGAAGCGTGGGACCGCTTGCGTGCATTCCCCTGTACTCTTCACTTCCTCCCCAGCAACAGCAGCGCATATTCGATCCTGCGCCTCCACCCCGCATGCGGGACGGCCCGCCCGGCCGGAAGGTCGTCGTGTCGACGAACATTGCAGAGACATCGCTGACGATCGACGGTATTGTGTATGTGGTCGACCCTGGATTCTCGAAGCAGAAGGTGTACAATCCTCGAATACGAGTCGAATCGCTGCTCGTCAGCCCAATCTCGAAGGCATCAGCGCGACAGAGGGCAGGGCGTGCTGGTCGGACGCAGCCGGGGAAGTGCTTCCGGCTGTATACAGAGTGCGACTTCATGAAGGAGCTCGAGGAGCAGACCCACCCTGAAATTCTGCGAAGTAATCTTGCAAACACGGTGCTGCAGCTGGCCAAGCTAGGTGTCAAGGTACGTCCTCAGCCGTTGCCGTGGGGATGCGACGCAGTCTCAGAACCTCGTGACAGGACCTCGTGCGGTTCGACTACGTCGACGCCCCTGCGCCCGAGACACTGATGCGCGCACTGGAGCTTCTCAACTACCTAGCTGCCCTCGACGACGAGGGAAATCTGACTATGCTCGGCGGTATTATGGCGGAGCTCCCGCTCGACCCCCAGATGGCGAAGACGCTGATTGTCAGCCCCGAATATGAGTGCAGCAACGAGGTCCTCACCATCGTGGCGATGCTGTCAGGTACGGGCCTTCCCTTCACGCGAAGGTGAGGTACTGACTCTCATATGCAGCACCTAATATCTGGATACGTCCGCTGTACCAGAGGCGGGAGGCCGATACGGCAAAGGCGTGGCTGACGGTTTCCGGTGGAGACCACCTGACGCTCATGAATGTGTACAACACCTACAAGCAGTGTAAGAGACACAATAATCTTCAGCTACACCTAATGTGTTTTCTGACATGGTACCTGTCCAGACATCCAAGACAAAAACTGGGCCTGGAACAATTACGTCTCCCAGCGTGCGCTGCAGCAGGCCGACAACATACGGGGGCAGCTGCAGAGGTACATGGAGCGCTTCGGCATCGCTCTCGTCACGACGGCCAACCCGGATCGGCTACACCGGAATATCCTGCAGGCGCTCGTATGCGGATTCTTCATGCAGGTCGCGCATAAGGAGAGAGGCACGGGCTCGTATCTCACAGTGAAAGACAACCAATTAGTGCAACTGCATCCGTCGTGCGGGCTGAGGACGCCAGAATGGGTGGTCTTCAACGAGTTCGTGCTCACGAAGCTCCCATACATCCGGACAGTGTCCGAGGTCAGACCCGAGTGGTGAGGTCACCCATTATTTCCTGGAGAGAGACGAACGTGTTGACATGTATGCGCAAAGGTTATTGGAGAATGCCCCACGGTACTATGACCACTCGAGCTTCCCCGATGGCGAGGCGAAACGTATCCTCAAGCGTGCTGCCAAGAAGTCACGGAAGGCTTCTACCGTGAATCAGGGCTCGTCAAATGACGCGGGCACTGGTGCATCACAGGAGTCCAGGCTTGACGGAGTACTCGCTCAGTTCGGCGCCGGCGTCGAGGACAGCATGTCGGAGCTGCACCTTTAATACATGAGGCCGGGCAATTCAATGTGGTACTCTCCGCCTTGGACCCGTGGACCTTATTCAAAAGGGTCGACATACCTCGTAGACGACCTTGTGCACAACGCTTATGTGAGCGACGATGCGGTATGTTTCTATCAGAGCGAATGGCATTGACAATGAGGAATTGGGGTATCGGGTCAGCACATAGACTACGATAAAGAGTCCACTCATGACTATGCGAGCCAGCGTGGATGAAGAATTCTGACCAGGCTCATTTGTGATAACGCAGAACGTTTAGAGGCTGCTACTGAAAAATATCTGGTTTCTAGGATAGGCAATCGAAGTGAAAGGATCAGGTCCGAGTCTGTCTTGCGGTTAACACGTGCGTAGTGAGAACCAGTCTTCTGAATGGATACATCAACACTCACGAGCAGAATCAGCATGGCGATAGAGGGTATACTCAGGCGTTGACACCAGCGCCGACACATCCGACAGCGACGAGGCCATCTGGGCGCACAGGATTGGCATAGTCCACATCGTACATGGGAAAATCGACTCACTGAATGTATCGTTTTCGCAGCAGAGCGTGTTCGTCGAACTACACAACACCAAATGTCAGCTCTCCAGCGCTCGTCCAACCCGGGTCTACTCACCAGCTCGCGCCGCCGACGAGAGACGAGCACCCGATGCCGACGCCGTTCGCCAGGTCGCTCGCGGCGACGCCGACGAGGTTCGCGACGAAGTTGGTCGTCGACTCGTCGAGGCTGCTCGTCTGCGCGACGGTGTCGCAGCAGTGCGTCGGCGCCGTGTTGCACTGGCCCGCGCCGCCGGAGTTGCCGCGGCGGAAGTGCGCGGCGGGGACCGCGGTGACGAAGAGCGCGGCGTAGAGGGAGACGAGGAAGGCGAGGACGAACTGCATGGTAGCTGAGGAAGGCGAGAGAGCGGGAGGTGAGGTGGTGTTGCTGAACGAGTGTAGGTGCCGTGTGGGCGTGAAGGTCGGTGCGTTGGCTGGTAGTGACTGATGAATTGTGTCGTTGCACGGGCACTATTTATTGTTCTCAGTGTATGTTGTCAGACGCTCTATGTCTCCCGCCTCGAAAATCGGCTTCCAACGGGCAGACCCTGGCATCCAGCAGTACGTAGCTCTCGCGTCAATTCATGGACGGCCCCACCTTCCGTCCAATAGGAACCCGCGCCTCAGCCACGTGCGCTACACTCCACTAGGTTCATCAAGGCAGACCCGCGCGCGAAGTTGATCACCCTCGACACTGTCTTCAAGTTCGCAACAAGTTCTGACACACTCACTCCGCTCCGATGCGCTGCCCTCGCACTATTCGTCAATGGATTGCAAGGACGATGGTCGGTTCCAATGACTGGCACTGGCAGGCGCGGAACAGGGTGCGTGGCCCTGAATACGGCGTATTGTCAAAGGAAATTGGGAAGCTCTCTGGACCAACGGGGCGCCTCCATTTGATGTGGCGCGGACAACGTCTATTGGGTGCCGCAAACCCCGAATGGTCTTGAAACATCCACATTGTATGTCATGGTTTCTTCGTTGTCTCTATATGCACTGCGTGGCGCCGTTCAGCAGTCGAAGTGCGATCTCATGCCAGTGCTATGACATCACTCTCTCGTCATGCAGGTTCGAGGGTGTCCTACTCATGCGTGCTCTGCGCCGCCGGTACCGTTCACTACTTCTACATATTATTTCACAAAACGTCTCCACTGCTTTCTAATTCTCCGATCCATTACAACAGAGGCTGCGAGAAACGAAATAACATAGGCTGGAAGCTGAACGAGTCGTAACGATCATAATCATCATCTAGTATGTTCACCGATTAGACGCGAAGAGGATACGCAACGTGGCAAATGGTACTTGCCAAGGCATAATGGCAGAGGTAAAAGAGCGACATGGGTAACCCGCTCAGATGGGGACCGACACGGGTGTACAAGCGAGGTTGATGAGGCTGTCGCCTACATGCAACGGGTTCAGATCACGATCCATTGGCTCATCTCACGTTCGAGCTCACCGAAGTTGTTATGCTCACAGCACACCGGTGTCGACCCACTACACCAACACCCGCATCAGTTCACCGGCCCGGGGCACCAGCCGAAACACCTACCAATTATCCCCGCCGACGAGCGGCGAGCAGCCCGTCGCGACGTTATCGAGGATGTCGTAGATCGGGAGGCCGAGCAGGGTGCTGAGCATATCGCCCGTCGGCGCGTCGAGCGCGTTCGCGGTCGTCACGTTGTCGCAGCACTGCACCGGGCCCGAGTTGCACTGGCCCGCCTGCCCCGCGCCAGAGTAGTACGGGAACGCGAGCGCGGCGCCCGAGAGCGCGAGGAGCGCGCCGATTTGGAGGAGCTTTGCGAACATCGTCGTGAGTTTGGGGTAGGGATCGCCGGGGGGCTGTGAAGAGGCGGATCTTTGGGTGCGGTGCGGAGGGTGCGCGGCGGGTGATGTGGGAGGGGTGAGTGGACGGCGCGCGCGGCAGAGCTTTTTATGCCCCGCCCGGCGAATTGGCTACGTCCCTCGACGTCGTGGAGTATTTGACTTGCAAGGTACTAGCTGTGTTGGCGGGACGTGTCGGCGATCGTGGACCGGTACTGTTCACCTTTGGAGGAATACTCGCGCTCGAGGGGCGGGGCAACGTCGCGCTTCTCGCCGCGTCGGGGCGAGTTGATGGGTGGTGTGCTAGGTGGTCGCATCGCCGCGAAGCTCCCGCCGTCCTTGTCGACGCTGGGAGTCGACGTCAAGCACGTCGCGCGGTTGGAATCCTAGGCTCGGCGCGTGGGCTTCTCTGCGAAGAGCGATGCGCTCGACTGGTGTGTTGATGTTAGCGATGGGGGGAGGAATAAATGTTGGCTGCACAGTACTCACTCGCTGGGCGGGGGATTCGAGGGGGGACGTGCCAGTCACTCTCCACTCACCGCATCGCCGCAGCGTCCCCGTGGACGTCGTACGTCAGCCATAGCACTGAATCGCGCCGTCCAACCGGGCCCAGACGCCGGAGGCATTTGGGCACGAAAAGACGCGGAGTGAACTGTCCACGACATTACACAAAAGGCAAGAAAGAAATACCACCGTACGTGTACAATTATGCCGGTCCGACGTCTTCCACGCCAATCACACGAGAGGTCCGCTCTCGCCCCCGCTCCCCGACGCAAAACAGGCAGCACCCAAGCGACGAAAGAACGAGTAGATCGCTGGGGGATGTACCATGCAAGGTTAGATGACGGCGTCCCCTGAAAATCCTCTCCCGATGCCGCGGCACATGCTGCGTGCCAATCTGTGCGGGGCTCGTCGCGCACACGGAGGTACACAGTGGAGCGGAGTGTCGTCTTTCGGATGGATTCTGGCTCTTAGGCTCGCGGGGACGGCGCCACGACGGATTCGGGGATCAAGCTGCCTTCAGGGTCGCAGGCTGGCGTGGAATGCTGGGGGCGGACGGGGCGGACGTGAGGCGCTGGACGCGTGGGTGTGGGGCCCGCTCGGGTCGGAAGCCACGGGTTCTGGGAGAGCTGAGATGCTACTTGATATGGTCATGCCATGCCGCTGCTTGGGGGTTTCTGTAGAGTTCAGCGATGATTAACCACGGGCCATGACGTGGTGGGCAGTCTGAGACAGCGTTCTGGAAACACCATGTCTCTACGAGGTCCTTCCTACTATGAACGCGCTTGTGTGCCACCTAGCCGAGGTGGCGAGTGATGATGGAGCTGGCGTGCCCATCTCCCCCCTTGTCCTAGTTCATCTTCTGCTCAACCTCCCAGTCGGCCTGGCATCGGGCATGAGGGCGTGAGCTAGGCACAGGTACACCTTATCCCAGTGTGCGTTGGATCGAGTCTCTTGACGGATATCAAAGTTCTGAGGGATAGACCGAGGAGAGTCGCGGGAGGCATGGACGTGCGGCGGAGGAAGGACAACACCTTCCAAATCCGGCAGTGAGTGATCGAGCGCGTCTAGCCATCCCGCTACGAAGCTTGCTCCTCGAACGTTGTCAAGCGTTTTGATTGGCTGACTGCCGTCGGTTTGTCCTATGTGGTTGGCATAAACGCGTCCGCGGTTGCGTGGAGCTCTCCCATACAGCGCGCTCCGCTGAGAGCTTCCATGGTTGGTCACCCGGGAGAGCATGCCAGCTGTCGTCTTAGCTCGGGAGCGATCATGAAAGTTTAATCTGTCCAGATTCTGAAGTTTAAGTAGAGGAATCTCGTTTGAACTGTTCCCACCGGTGATCTATCTTCGTCGGTGAGCCACCGTTCTCTCGGGGTCGGCACTGAATTATTATCGGGGTTTAGAGCCTTGCTCTCCCTCTTGCACGCAACCCGGAAATGCGGTGGCCTCCCACGAGGGTACTCGACGCAGTGCATCGGTGGAGTGGCAGCTGTCTGAGTCTCCGAGGACTGTCCGCTGTCAGCGTTGGACGGACGCCGCGGATGCATGGAGTCCTAACAGCCACTTTCCGTCGACCAACGCCGCCCCGACGCCATCGCGGCGACCCTGCCATCGCCCTCCCGCCGCTCATTTTTCTGCCCAGATTTCCCTCGCAGATCCCAGCCACAGCACGCACTCGTACTCCCACCATGAGCGCACCCGCCGCTCTCGCACACGGCGCGTCAGCACGCCTTCTTCTCCCGCGCAATCCCCTGTCTGTTAAATACCACAGCTGGGCACTCTCCCCCTCCAAGTCGCCTGCCGCATTCGCCTGCATCGACTCTGTCCTTCCTTTGAGACCCTTTCCAGCTCTCGCCTGCTCTCCTTAGGCACCTTGCACTCCTTCGTTCTCACAAACACCATGCAGTTCAAGTTCGCCCTGTCCGCGCTCCTCCTCTCCGCCCTCGCGGTCCTCGCCGCCCCGTGCCCGCCCTCGGACACCCCGACCCCCTCCCCTTCGCCCACCTGGCCCGCTCCGACCTCCACAGCGCCCGCCGCCCCCAGCAGCACCGCGCCCTCCTGGCCGACGACGACGAGTCCCGCGTGGACCCCGACGACCAGCACCGAAAGCGCGACAAGCACCTCGCCTGCCAGCGGCCCCGAGCCCAGCCAGGGCTCTGGATCGAGTGCCGGCCAGTGCAACAGTGGCCCTGTCGTGTGCTGCAACACTGTCGAGTCCTCGGACAACCTCAGCGACGGCACGACCAGCCTCCTGAGCCTGCTTGGCGTCAGCGTCGACAATCTCCTCAACAACGTCGGGGTCGGCTGCTCCTCCCTCGTGGGCGGCGCGTCCTGGTATGTTTGTCAGTTCTGATTCCATACGCGCGCTGACTGGCCGCCCGCGCAGCTCCTCCAACACGATGTGTTGCGAGAACAATAACTTCAGTGCGCACCTTCCATACCCACTCATCTACCCATCTAACCGATTGTGTGCAGACGGCCTGGTCAACATCGGCTGTGTCCCGATCAACATCTCGCTCTGAGCGGCGATCATTCGCACCGCTCGCGACCGGCGCGAAGCTTCGCCTTCGTAAGCAGACTACCGTAATGATCACGTTGCACCACTGATGTCCCCATCTCCAGTCAATTTCACCTCTGACTTCTCGTCTTCGCCGCCGTCACAGTGTCACCATTTCGCGTTCTCCCATTCCCTACGTCGACTGCCGCCACCCTTGCGGTCGCCTCCCTGCAGTGGCAGCATTCACCCGGGCCTTCTCACCTATTTTTCCCACTTCGAAGTCAACACCTAGCCCTTGCTTTCATCGTCTGATTCTTACTGCCACATGGCATTCGTGCGTTCGACGTCGCAGAAACCGCGGTGCCCAGCCCACAGACTCGATATACTCTCCGCGATGTTTCTCCGCAGTGTTGCAACTCTGCCGGACACATTGCGGTATTAACCTCGTCTTACGCTTCGCCAGTAGTTTACTCGCCTCGTAGTTTACAAGTCCCCGTAGATGTTGGGCACTTATCCCGAATACAAGCTGAATTCATCCTCCTGACCGCGGTCGCTCATTGTTCATGACGAAGTCTCCGGCTCATACGTCCGTCAGTCTGACAATTTGATGCTGGTCTGTATCGTGTGCGGCATCGCACCACTAATGGTGAACTAAGGCTATGAGCGGGTGCCAAGGACTACATGGTATCTCCGTGACTCGCACAGAAAACTATCGCACCTCGCTGCCCTCTGCACATCAACAATCTAAATTGAATTCCAATTCATCCAGCTTGCTCGGAGCCCTAGACGACGTCGAAGAAGGTTCCATAGCTCCTCGAGTGCATCGTGCATTACTAGCGTAGTCGATTGATCTAGGAAAGGGGCGCTCAACACCTCAGGCCCAGTCACGGCAGTAGACTTTGTTTACTTGACACGCTTCCTACTAGACTTTTCCGCGACTAGGGTCGCCAGCTGCATCCTTCTCAAGTGAGAAGTTGAGCTTGAAGACGGGCAGACAGGACCCCTGGGTTCTCGTCCAACTTCCCGAAGCCTTCTGAGCGACGGCACATTTGCCACTCGACAATCAGACCACCGGTCGATGTCTGGTAACATCGAGCGCATGCGATCCCTCCTCAAAGCTGTCAGCTCAAACCACCCGGCCTTGACACAGAAGCGGCCCTTGCCCTTGCGTTCCGACGCCGAAGCAGGGACTGTCACGTAGGCTCTAGCTCGACGAAAGGAACCGCAGTCCATGCTTCGGTGTGCAGGACAACCGCGTGTCGGACAATACGACTGTCGCGCTTGTGCTGAGGCACGGCCATACGCCGGTGGTAACTACGCTTCTCCAGGTATGCGACTGTATCCATGGTCGCGCAGGGGCGGGAGCGGTTTCGCTCTTATATACCGCCGTCGGGGCCAGCCAAGTCGCCTGTCGCGCTCAGCACTGCAACCAACCTCGTCCGCTCATTCAGCACCCGTCATTCGTTCAACCTCAGTGCAGCCTGCAAACCCACCTCTATCGCCATGCTACTCAAGCTCCCCGCCATCGCCCTCGTCCTCGCCACGTCGCTCACCGGCGCCGTACCCGCCGCCCACCGCCAAGTCGACTCGCTCGCGCTCGGGTCCGGGCCCGGCGGCGCGTCGTGCGCGTCCTCGGGCGCATTCTGCTGCAACAGCACCATCCCCGCGCAGGACGCCGACAGCAGCCTCACGACGTTCCTCGGCGCGCTCGGAATGGGCCTCGAGAATCTCGCGAACAACCTCGGCCTCGGGTGTACGTCGATGACGAGCGGCGTTAGCTGGTGCGTGCGGGGATTGCCGAGTGGAGCGTCGGTGCTGACGGCTTTTCGTAGCTCGTCTAGTGTCCTCTGCTGCGATAATAGCGTCCTCAGTCAGTGAATGTTAACGCTGCCCAGGACAAATACTGACGACTCACTGTGATGAACTACTAGGCGGCCTCATTGCTGTTGGCTGTGTCTCCTCTTGAAGGACCGATACCCGAGCGGACTACCGCCCTCCGTTCCGCTACCGTGAGCTACAGCTGCAATGTTCAAGCAATCAGTAATGAATGACCGACTGCGTATAGCTGGCTTGACTCGTCATAGTGAGAATATCTGATCATGGCATTTCGATAATTGTCTAAGTCCCGTACATGCAACCAGCGAGGGCGTTGACGATGTCGCACTGAAGGAATGATTTCTGTCCAAACGCACTGATCTAAATGCCGGCGTGTTGCATCCTGACTCACGTCAAGAGTCATGTTCATGTTTGCCAGCGGAGTCAGAGGCGGCTCCGAGTCTATCGCTATGTAAGTCGGAACGAGCGGATCGTGCGCAAGTCACATCTTCTCTGAGACTGCTTCAACAGTCGTGCACACAGACAGCGTCGGTAGTTGAATGTCACTTCTCTTGAACTTTGAGCTCAAGGAACTTGTCACTGCACATGCACCAGACTCAGTGAAGACGTAACAATTGCATACTAAATGCGACTCACTGGAAGCGCCAGCCCATCTGCAGCCATTCACCAAGCCGTGGGAATCACTTACCTCTGGGCGTGGCGATGGACACTCAGCACGCTGCCGATCATGCAGACGGAGCTCATGCTCGCAGTGTTAACCTATCGTAGTCCTATCTCATCCGACGTGAAGCTGTGCCATCGCGTGCGCGAGATTGTCACGACTTTTAGCTTTCTTCGAAGGCCTAGTGTCCTTGCCATTCGACGAACCACCGTCCTTGGCAGTAGCTTTCCGTGACCTCTTGATGGCAGCACGCTTCAGAGCACGTTTCGTCTCTCCGTCTGGGAATCCAGATAGGTCGTAGTACTGTGGGGCGTATTCCAATAGCCTAGACGTCAATGTATCAGCAGTCGTTCCACGGAAGAGCTCGTGGACTCACCACTCAGGTCGTACCTCGGACACTGTCCGGATGTACGGCTTTGTCGTAAGGACGAATTCATTAAAGATGACCCACTCAGGCTGTGAGTCCAATCCACAGGACGGATGTAGGTTCACGACCTGGTTGTCTTTCACCGTAAAATATGCATTCTTCTCGCCCTCCTTGTGCGTAACTTGCATGAAGAAACCGCACACGAGTGCTTGACGAGTGTTCTGATACAGTCGTTTGCGGTCGGTTGTCGTGACGAGGTCAATCCCGAAGCGTTCCATGTTGCGTTGCAACTGCGCCCGCACGTTATCTGCTTGCTGAAGGGCACGCTGGGAGAGGTAGTTGTTCCAAGCCCACTGTCGGTCGTGGAGATCTGCGCGATACTTAGGTTAGAAAGCCCATGTAACACTACATCACTTACTCTGCTGGTAGTGGTTGTACACATTCATGAGCGTCAGGTGATCGCCGTCCGGGATCGTCAGCAATGCCTTCGTCGCGTTGGCTTCCCGCCGCTGGTTTGGCGGCCGTAACCAAATGTTTGGAACTGTCGACTATTAACATGGTGTGAAGTGATGCGTACAGGGAAGATACATACCCGACAACATCGCTACTATGGTGAGGATCTCATTACTGCAGTTGAATTCGGGGCTGACGATGAGCATCTTTGCTAATTGTGGATCGAGCGGGAACTCCGCCATGATGCCACCAAGTGTCGTCAGGTTGCCGTCGTCATCGAGAGCTGCCAGGTAATTGAGCAGCTCCAGTGCGCGCATGAGAGCTTCAGGTGCCGGCGCATCGACGTAGTCGAATCGCACGAGATCCTGGCAGGTATGAGTCGAGTTACATTGAGGTTTCAAATGTCGCAGCGCACCTTGATACCCGTCTTCGCCAGCTCCAGGACCGTGCTCGCCAGGTTACTCCGTAGGATCTCAGGGTGAGTCTGCTCTTCCAGCTCTTTCATGAAGTCACGCTCGGTATATAGCCGGAAGCACTTTCCTGGCCGTGTCCGACCAGCACGTCCTGCCCGCTGTTGCGCCGACGCCTTAGATATTGGGCTGACAAACAACGACGCGACTCGTATGCGAGGATTGTACACCTTCTGCTTCGAGAACCCAGGATCCACCACGTACACAATGCCGTCGATCGTCAACGACGTCTCCGCGATGTTCGTCGACACAACTACCTTCCGGCCGGATGGACCATCCAGCGTGCGGGGTGGCGGCGCCGGGTGGAATATACGCTGCTGTTGCTGAGGTGGTAGAGAAGAGTACAGTGGGATACAGACCAGCGGACCAACACTTGCCGGGTCTTGGTTAAGTAGGTCATCCGCCTTGAGCTTGATCTTCTTGCATGCGTCCTCGATCTCCTCTTCTCCCGTCAGGAACAGCAAAATATCGCCCGGCTCCTCTGCCCGATGGATCATCAATACAGTGCGAATCGCAGCATTCACGTAATCCGGTTCGGGCTCCTGGGTGTAGAATACTTCGACAGGGTGCGTCCGCCCGGGTACCTTGAACAACGGCGCCGGATCCCCATCCTTGTTCACAGAGAAGTACTTCTGGAACTTCAGTGCATCCAGTGTTGCGGACATGACAATGATCTTCAGGTCAGGACGGCGCTTAGCGAGGGCTTTCAGCAGACCCATCAGGATGTCTGTCGCAAGCGTACGCTCATGCGCCTCGTCCAGGATGATCGTTGAGTAGCGTATGAGGTCGGGGTCGTTCATCGCTTCTCGGAGAAGCATACCATCAGTCATGTACTTCATGAATGTCGTGCCTGGCTCCGTCATGTCTTCGAACCGAATGGAGTAACCGACTTGCTTTCCCAGTGGCACTGGAAGGTTATCAGAACGACTGCGGCGGAGCTTCGCATGTAGACATACCATCCATCTCGTCCGCCACCCGCTTCGCTACTGACATCGCTGCGACACGACGCGGTTGCGTACATGCGATGAGCTTGCCCTTGGTGTGGGGCAAATCGGAGTAACAGACGAATTGAGGTATTCTGTGCGTGCGCGTCAACGATGTGACGGGGTGAAGACGCAGTGTTATACAGAGATTCCTTACTGTGTCGTTTTCCCTGAGCCCGTCTCCCCCACCATGACAATGATCCGGTTTTTGCTGAACTTTCTCGGGCATAGACATCAGTGACGTTCCTCTGCGCCGGGGGTGCCGTATGCCTGGAGCAGACTCTGACCTCCCCTCACAACCACCAGAAAGTAAATATACTCACCATCTTCAGGAATTCCTCCATCTGCGCGAACACTGGGAGTTTCTTGCGGGACTGGAGGATCTTCTTGTACTGAGCCGAATGTGGCTGCTTCGTGAATGGGTTCACGTCGCCCTCCTAGTAGCGTATGAGAGGTGCCACTTGACACCTTCGCGAAAACGTACCATTGCTTGGAGTACCTGCTTCGCAGTAATGTGTCTAGGCAGCCATCCGTAGAGTGGGTCCTTCTCTCCGAGAGACTTTGATGACCTTGCGCCGTCCACCGGGGGCGCCTTCGTGTACGGATTGGCCATGTGTAATTGTATACACGAAGCGTGCTACGGATGTTGAGGATATCGATGAACGAGCACATGCTATTTGTTGTAGTACCAGGCTTCTTCGTGGGTATAAGCTTATTCTTGATCAAGTAAGCCCGGATGCCACAGCACGTTCACATGGAGGACAACGGAGATAGAATGTGTAACAGCGAGATACCATGTCCTCTTGAAAGAGCACCACAACTGGGCAACACCAGAGTTCCTCCGTGGTGGTCAGCTCCTGCCACCGCTGCCACCGTGAAGTGAGCGCCTGACATGTGGAGGTACTACTACCACGTGACATCGTCGGATGTGCAAAACAAACCACGATCTTGTCAAGCACCTCGTTATGTCTATAGGGCGCATCACCCTGGTGGGCATGGGCTCGGAGCGTCTTATGTCAAACAGATTACTCATTAGTTTGATTTAATGGGTACTAGGTAGCGATCGACAACAATGTGGACATGCTACTTTGCGGAACAACGAGTGAATGCATCCAAACAACGACTTAGAGAACGTGAGAGCCCTTCACGACGAAGAAACCCGAACAGCGAAAACACGAGTACTGAACGCGGTCAGATGGGGGTGATGACGTCCGTTTCGAGGGTGTCCATGGTGCACTAACTTCCGGTGAGCTTCCCTCCGAATGCCAACTCTGCAGGAGTTCGCCACGTACCACTTAGGCAGAGATAGCGACGCGCAGGTCGGAGAGCGTCGCACCCAGCTGGTCAAGCAAACCAGTGATCCCGTCGACAGACGCGCCCACGCTCACACCGACCGTGGGCTGGGCACCGGCAGCAACGGTAGCGGTGGCGCTCGCGCCGACATTCGCCGCGACGGTGGCGGCCACGTCCAGGTCAGAGAGCAGGCCTCCGACGTCGGCCCCAACACCGTTGACGGTGCCGCCGACGGTGTTGACGAGGTTGCCGACAAGGCTGACCACGCTCGAGAGGAGGTTCCCGACGTCTGCGGAGACGCCGACACCGACACCGACGCCGCTGCCGCTGCTGCTGGAGGCGGGGGGCTCGGGGGCGTCCGTCGGGCAGGGCTCGTCAGACGAAGTCGGCGCCGCGGGTGGGGTCGGCGTCGGCGTGGGGGTCGGGGTCGGCGTAGGGTCGGTGCAGTCGCAGTCCTCCTCGGGCTTGACGAGGTCTGTCGATACCCACAGGTCAACTCCAATCGTGCTGTGGGGACGACGGAGTATGAACTCACCGTTGTCTGCGTGCTCGGGAACGACAGTGGGCACGGGCTCCATGGGCTGCCCGCCAGCGACGGGCGGCGTAGGTACCGGATCGGAGGGGACCCACCACGGGAGGGCGGCGGAGGGGACGACCTCCTTTGAGATCACGGGCAGGGTGGGCTGCGCGGGGACCGCGGGGGCGGCGAGCGCAGCGAGGGCGCAGGCGAGGAAGGACAGGTAGGCGGCGCGCATTGTTGCGGTAGAGAGCGTAGCTGTGGTCAAATGGGTGAGTCACTGACTGTTATACACAAGCGGTGGACTCACGGAGAGAACGAAGTGCAAAGAGCGGCGGGGGTAAGGCGATGGAACCTTGGAGCCTTGAATGGGCCCCGCCTCAGGTTATATAGCCTCTGCTTCCCTTCACAGAATGGCGACCATGTTCGACTCGCAGAGCCGTGTATGCGTGCAAGAAGCTCATTGTGGCGCGAGCGCGGGCGGTGGCTGGGGACAGAATGCGAGCTTCCCGGACCCTGCGATGGGGAGCCGCGCAGGGGGGTGCGCATCGTTCGCACAGACCCTCGCCCTCGACGTAATCCCACAATTACACGCTATGGGCGGCGGGCCCTGCCCCAGATGCGGCAGGTGCATCGCTGGACGCGCGAGACGCGCTGTGGTCGACGAAGCGAGCATGGAGAAGCCATGGCTAAGTGACGGACGTCGCCCACGTCCCCTGCGCACCTTCTTCCGCGTCCCCCGTTTCGTGGGGACGTCCGAGGCTGCGAGGCTGTCAGGCGTGCGCCGCGTCGTGGCGAAGGAACCGATCCGGCACGGGGACGGTGGCGGCGCTGACGTCCAGGCAGGTTGGCTTGCTGAGCCAAATAACGTCGCGGAGGCAATTCAGAGAAGTGCGCCGTGTCCAGCGATCAGGTTGAGACCGCGAAGGTTAAACCGCGCTAAACATGGCAACAGAGCGGATGAATGCCAGATGGACAAGCTTGTAGACTACATGACGGGCCAGCAACAATCAGCGCTCTATGTCAAATCCAACAAAGCTTACCTCTATGTTGGCATCTCGGATGGTGGCTCTCGACGAGGATCCGCGCTCTGATGGCTTCCCTTCCCATAGCTTGTCACCGAGGGGCGTTCCGAACGCAAGGCAGAAAGTAAGAACCCGAGCTCCGGAAACGAGCGTAGCCTGAGCAAAACGGGTATCGACGATCCTTGTGCGGTCAGCGCCATCCCATCGACGCTTCGACAGCGGGCATCTCGGCGTCTCAACCCCCCTCCACCCAAGCTTTGTGGGACGACAAGGAAGTCGCATGTCCCATTCCTATCAGCGATCCATCTGCGATGCCTTCGGGACAGCAAAACGGGAGACATTGCAGATGCTAGTGTACAATGCATTACTATATTCATAAGCAAACCGTGTCCGTCGAAGCGAGCGATCATGGTGGCGAGTGTGTCGAGGGGGATGCGCAACGCCCTATCGTATATGGGAAAAGAGCAGCCAAATGCAGTGGCGGAAGCAGCACCAGTGACGTCCTATCCTAGATGGGAAAAGGAACGCCAAATGCAGCAGCAACAGTCGTATCATCCTCCTTGCCCGTCACGGCGACGAGTCGGCATCGCATGCCTTTGAGCACGACCGAGGTATGTCGTTGCGCGCGGAGCCGTCCCCAACGACGTTCATCGCCCCCCATCAATTGCACCCCCGCAAACGAACGTAGTCGCCCCTACTCGGCACACCCCCTGGGCCGAACACACTATGAAACGCGCGGCGCGTGCGCGACGCGAACGCGGTCCGCGCAGCCTTCACGCCGTCGAGCAGCGCACGGCCCTCCTCAGCGACGGCAGGCATCTGCGCATCCGCAGACCCGCGGGCGAGCCTCGCGGCGAGCGAGCGCGTGCGCGAGCGCAAGGCGGACGGGGCGCGGGGGCGGGGCGCGAAGCCAGTGGAGGCGGCGCGGAGCATGATCGGGGTGGCGCTGTCGTCGACGTCCAGTCTCACGCCCACTGCGGGTGCACGGCGTGCGGTGAGCCATCGCGCGGGATCGCGTGAACCAGCGCGGGGTGCCGTACTCACCCTCGGACCACGCCCGCCTGCTGCCCAGCGCGTGCAGCTCGATCTCTTCGTACTCGGGGACGGCGGCGAGCGGCGGGAGCGCGGCGACGGGCGCGCGGGGCTCGACGACGGGGAAGGTGATGTAGCCGCCCGGGAGGGGCGCGAAGGGCGCGACGGCGGAGAGCAGCGTGCGCGTCGTGCTTGCGGTGAACACGAGGGCCATGGCCGTGCGTTGGGGTGCCTAGCGGGAGGAGGAGGAGGAGGAGGAGGAGGGTGGGCGTGGGCGTCGCGCCGGGCTCACATCCACGAGAGCCGCAGGGAGGCCGCTACTAATACGGACGCAGACCCACCGCGCTGGCGTATGGGGCGTCGACGCCCTCCGCGCGCGGCAGCGAATAACCCCACCTGCACGCGAGAAGCAGGGGCTAAACCTGGGCGAGCGAGTCTCCGGCCGCCCGCATGTACAGCCTGCGCGCCGTTAGGGAGGGCGTGCGTGCGTGTTGGGACGCGTTCCCCCGCTCGCCCTCCCCGCGCTTCCTGTCCTCCCACGCGCACGCGCGCGTCCTCGACACGGGAGCGCGTCCATGCATGCACCGCGACGCCACGCAGGCACCCCAGTTCCCTCCGTCTGCCAGGGGAGCCTCCAGCTGGGAGACCCCAGAGCGGAGCGCCAGCCGCATTACGATACGTGCCAATGCGCCCGCGATGCTCCGGCTCCGTTCGCAGGGCGCAGGGGCGACCGACCCCATGGGCATTGCGCACGGACGGCCGGGAGAAGCGCAGAGTCACATAGAGAGAAGCCTGTGCCCCCGCTGGATGCCGTGGCCGGCGTCGGCGACAGCGCGGCCCCGCGAGCTTCCATGGTTCCCCACTTTGAGTGTGTATGGTGCATCGCGGGCCACTCTGCGCAGTGGAGAAGGCAGGAAGCGTTGCGTCCAAGTGGCCAGCTGTGGAAGAGGGGAAGCACGAAGAGGGGGATCTGCGGCAGGGGTGGCGTGGGCTGGGAGGTGCCCGGCAGAAAACACGATGGAGTGCGAACTGTGCCATCGATGTCTCGGGACACGTAGATTGGCCAATGTAGAGTGCTGACGTCGTTGTTGCGGTCAAGGAGGAGCAGGGACTACTAGGATTCAAGGGTTGTAACGCAGATAATCCGTCGCTGCATAGTCACAGGGCAGACCGCTAAGCAGACCCATGCTGAACAGCAGGTTGTATGCGGTCCGCAAGGCTGGAGGGTCTGCGACACCGTCGTCATGAGACCTAACCAGAACCGACTATATGCGCCGCCTGCATCCGGCCTACCCGTGAAGCGGCGTGGCACGGTATGGTGGGTCGAGACCGACGGACGAGAGGGCTGTAGCGAGGGAGCAAGTGTGCGTAAGAGCAGGAGATATAAGCCATATGCGCCTTTTCTGGAGCCTGTGCTGTTGACTAGTGACTTCCGGGGCCGAGGGAGCTAGCGGTCGTGCGTTCAGCAACGACTGGAAGACGTGTCCGTGGCCGCTAGCAGTGCCAGGGGCCCTAGCAGAAACACGATCACGCGACCGTGTCAGGAAAAGGAAGACGGCCCTCTGGCACCTACCGGTCACTGATGGCGGGTTGCAGACGTCTGTCGTCTGTCCTGCTACTAGAAGTGATCTGACGATGCCCGCATCCCATCTTATATGCCTTGGAATCGTGGCTGCTTTGTGCCATCCTGAGCATCTGGAAGCCTCCTCTGATGTACCGACCATTAGTCTCCCAGTCTCGGCTACGACTCAGGAAGGCGTGAAGCCCTCGCAGGCTTCTGAGGTGTGGTACCGCTGCTCAGCCCCGTATGCGCGACCGGTACCGTGTTGACACGATATGACCTCGACGTTTTTCAGTCAACGCCGCTGCATGCGCACCATCACACCAATGGACGTACGCAGACCCAACGTGGAGCTCAAGTCGTGATACGACACGCCATACACTAGCACCTGCCCCCAGGCTCGGTGCAAGCATCCGCGAACTCATTTAACCGCCACACCGTGTGCGGGCTTGCGCCTCTGTTAGACACCACGTCGTCGCCACTATAATCGGTCTCTGCGAGTTCTGCGGTCGAGTGACATGCACCCGCCTGCGAGCCTGAGCACGTGCCACAGCTACCGCCTCCTCTCGCTCCTCTCAATGTTGACGCGAGGACTTACCTGCAGTATGTGCTTGCATCAATGCATAGTCGGGTTCGTATAAGAGGCGCGCGAACCAGCCTCTGGATGTTGCAAGGCGAATCTTACTCGCCTTTCCACTGTCGCTCCTTTGTCTCTTGCTCTGTGCATAGTCATTCCTTTCGTGAGTGTTCTCTCCTTGCGGCCTCCCCCGGTGCCCCGCGCGCTGCGTACTGACGACAATGATCTCACAGGTTCACAACCGTTCTACAACATGCGCACCATATTCCTCGCCTTCCTCTCCCTGGTGGCCGCCGCGCTCTGCGCGCCCTCCGGCGGTCCCCCCGCCCCGGCCCAAGGCGGCATCGACCTCAGTGGGGAAACTGCCATTGCCGGACTGCTCGCCGACCTCACCAGCATACCCGGGGAAATCCTCGAGCACATCTTGCGCCGCTCTGACGAGACCGCCGCAGATGGGGTCTCCTTTCCTCCCGTACCGGCATCCACCATCTCCACTCCCCAAGAGCCCACGGCGCCTGCTACCTCCCCCCCGCCTCCGGACGCAGACTGCATCCCGATCGCCTTGGCTCTCATGGATTACTTTGCTAGCACCGTCCACGGCCAGGTGATAGAGTCTCACTCGGGCGCGGGCCAGCCCGCAGGTGGCTCCGTCACCCGCAGGGCGGACCCCCGTATGAATGGCGCCCGCTACAAGGGCGACACCCCCACCGTCGGCGAGCTCTTCTCCCACAGCCCAGTGCGCATCTGCGGGCGCAGCCTCGACGGCGTCGACCGCGCGATCGCCGGTGCGCACGGCGCGGTCACCCGGGCGCGCGCTGCACCCCTCACTGCCAGAGACTCGACGGCGCAGAGTGCGGCAGATCAGATTCCCGGCTTGGTAGTGGGGCTCGGGGGCAAGATAGTTGGCGCTGCGGCTGAGGTTCCCGCCGAGGTGGCTCATGCGATTTTGGGTGCCTAAGTGCTGTGTTGGACGCTTCGCGGCATTTCTCTATCGCACATCTCTCGTTCATGCTGCGGGCACTTATGTTGGGCTCAACTGATTTGGACTGTTTCCGCGGCGCCGTTCTCCTTTTACTTCCCACCTTCGTTCACTGTACTGTACGAATGGCGCCTCTGTACCAAAGCCTGGACTTCAGTAGGCATGGCCGTCAACCCACCCTTCGAGTACAACCTTGATATTTTGCTCCAATATAGCTCTTGTTGCCAGTAATCTACCTTCAGCGATGTCTTGCAAGTTCGAATGTATGTCCTACCGACGTCGCCATATCCAGGCAGGGTTACATAAGTGAGCGGCCTTCTGACATGGATACAAGCCATCCTAGTAAGTGCCGCATGATACATGAAGCAGAGCAGGAGCGCATAGCCTGAAACTTTATCGTACTACACAGATACACAGACGTCAGCGGCAGGTATGCATTTCCCCCGTGCGGACCCTACGTTCTATACCCTGCATCATTTATCATCCTATATATGCTGCAGGACACATTCATCGCGCCCGATGGCGTCAAGGCGACACGGCGATTCACCATTCTAGCACCGACCCGTCATAAGCGCTGAACAAGACCGCGCGTCTTCGATGCGAGCATCTCGGATGACCTTGAGGCAGTCCACCGCACACGCACTCGCGCTTGCCATCGTCATATGTTGTGCGTGTTTATGCATCCAAGCCTTGATGCTGTTTCCCATGTCCGTATCGGTATAGCCTGCAAAGACTGCATGTGAGTTTCCAGTGCTAGATGGCGTTGAGTTGAGCGAAACATAGGCGGCTGACCCGGGTCGAGGAGCACGGTACAGATGCCTTCCTTCTTCAGCGATGCGCCCCATTTGCGCGCCAGCCTGGAGAGCAGAGCGACATCAGCATTCATCAAGCATTGCGAGAAAACACTGCCATGCATGCCCAAGCCCGCTTTTGTCACAGAATACGTCTCGCACAAGCCCGCCCACGAAGGCGCCGCCTGTATTGATCCGAGACTGGAAGACACGAACACCACCTTCGTGTCTGAGCTGGGCGTGCGGGCACTGATTCGTAGAAGAGGAAGGAAGCATTGTACTACATGGAGAGGCGCGACAACGTTGGTTGCCAGTTCTTTCTGGAAGACCAAGGGGTCTCTGCCCATACAAAACGAGCCGATGGTATCGGATCCGACGGACAAGTAGGGAGAACCCGCGCACACTTGTTCGAACGGCGTAACCTATTGTAGATTTAGATTTATGGCTGCGTTACTGATCAGGCAGTCAAGCCCACAGCCGTCAGGCAGCAGTTTGGCTGCCCGTGAGGCTGCATCCCTCACGGCATCGAAATCGGTCACGTCGAACTCGAGGGTGAAAAGGCGGGAAGAATGCTTCGCCTTCAGCTCCCGCAGCTCCCGTGCGTGGTCAATGTTGCACACGCTAGCGAGGACATGACTGTCTTCATCCTTGAGCTGTTCCCGGCAGCCTGAATGAGTAGACAGATGAAGAGAGATGCAGGAACGTACTATTTCTTTGACGAGAGCAAGGCCTATCCCTCGGCTTGCGCCAACGACGAGATACGTGTGCATGATCGACGTCAGCGTGAGTGTTCAAGTTACGGACAGACGAGGGGATGGAAGCATGTTCAGGGCTTGCCGCTGACTCATAATATACTCAAGCTCGACACGCCGCTGCGCAGAATTCTGTGGAGCTTAAGCCTTGCGAGGAATTGGGAGTGCACCACGGCGCTCGATGACCTCCCTTAGAGTTGCATCGTATCAAGCACATGTTCTTAAGGGCTCAGATGCTACTATACAATGGTGAATGGCACATTGGCAGATGCTTCACGACATAATGCTGAGGGTGATCATATGACGTCTACCAGCAACGAATTGAGAGGACTCGCCTGCCAACGAATGCTCGATAGTCGATAAGTTCACGAACTTCGTCATGGTGCAGCCATGTAATGAGATAAAGTCTTGTAATAGCCACTCTTTTGCACTTCTGGAGCTGTATATTGACAAGGAGTCGGTGGCTACTGACCGTAACTGACGAGACTGCATCCAAGTACAAGTTGCAGTACAGGTAGGAGGCTAGGCTGATTGTAATAGCAAATTCACACGGTCATCCTTGTGCCTTGGATCGCGTGGGCACCTTGCCGCTTCACGCAGATAGCGACCACTCGATTTCAAGCATATCACCTCAAGTTTGGCAACTAGCATTCGTCATGTACATGATATGGCATGAAGGAGACACCGACAGGTAAGGTACTGGGAATATACGACACGAAGGCTCATCCCCGCGCGTGAGGCAAGATGCGGATTATGCAACATCCAGGGCTCTGCCCGGTCTCTTCGTCAACTACTCAATAAAAGCGAAAGTACAGTACGTGGTGCTGGTGCGTGTCATGACGGAACAAATAGTGATCCCATGCTCACGGCATTCACGAAGGGTAGATGCGTCATGGCCATTCAAACGCGCAAATATGGGCGACGGCGCAAGGCGCCGAAGACCGTCTTTGAACGGGATATTGCCGATTGCTTGGCCAGAGAGACAGCGCTGACGAAGCCGGAGGGTCTGCTCCCGGACTCAAAGCATGGCTCAGATGCCGAGGGTCCGTTGCCTGAAAGCTGACTGCTACGCTTCTGTTGTCGTGACGTGCTGCGGCGAGTCATCCGGGTCGCAGCTGTGTTGGTGAACTGTTAGGATGGGAGACATCACGAGAGGCGGAGCACGCACGGCGAGTCGACGCCTCAGATGCCCTGTGCATAGCGAGCAGCTCGAAGTCGTCCTCCTGACTGGCGCGGACCGCATCGTATGCGCTGACACGTCGGTGGTCGATGATAGGGATGCACCGCGACGTCGAGGAGGCATCCAACAGCGTCCCGGGCACAGGAGAAAACGGCGTCACCGCAACGAAGAGCATGCGGCTGGTGCATGCGAGGACATCAGCGGAGAACATCGTTAATGGCGGGATCCTTTGCTGTATGTCCTGGGTGTCACCACTACCGTACGTTTTTCGCCGTTAGCTACGGCTGGGGGCCACAGGATTAGGCAAGAGGCCATGTACTCACGAGAGAAGTTCGCCGATCGACTCTAGGGAAGGCTGTGGAAGGTGAGTGGGTTATATACCATCCACAATCGAACTTCGTGGTGATGGCCTTCGGATACGCCACAGACACAATCGGTCACTGTCCCGA
This sequence comes from Fomitopsis palustris, assembly GCA_029783445.1. Lineage (NCBI taxonomy): Eukaryota > Fungi > Basidiomycota > Agaricomycetes > Polyporales > Fomitopsidaceae > Fomitopsis > Fomitopsis palustris. The sequence goes on along the minus strand of JARAOQ010000020.1, from coordinate 85,513 downwards.
GCAGCACACGCCATGCCACTACGAGCTGACGTCCAGACCGTCACGCGCTCGGACAGGGTCTGAGAGAGGCGAAGTAGCACATTCATCCCGCGGTAGCGTTCAGGGATCAATGATACAGAACGTATGAAATTCCACTAGCGGTAGGTCGTACGATTAGACACTATCGCATGTCCGTCTCCGTGTGAGTTGTTAGTTGCAATCTATATACTATGGGGTGCGATCTCATCCAGGCTGAGGCGTCTTATGCCTCTCCCTTGTGACTGCTAAGCGGTGCCCGGGATCAAGATCAAAAAGGGACTTCACGAACCGCCTATCATCCGTTACTCGGCTCGTGGGCGCGAAGTCTGTACAAGGGACATCTCTAGGAGATGTGTTTTCCATATGAGTGCTTGCAACGTACGTACCTTGCACTGCTCTCCACAGGTGATCTACGCCACCACCTCAATGCGAGATGCTTTTGAACACATTGCATCGCTATTCGCCACCACCTGTTGTCTTCGAGATAACGCCCGTCGAAGCGCGCTATGCATGCTCCTTACACTGACGCATAATTGTAAGTGTAGTATATAAGCCTTTCCTGACGCAGTATAATCGCCACAGCTTCAATGTTCTTTCATCAAGGAACGAGTCAAGTTACAAGAGAACCTGATTGAGCAGCTTCGGCGCCATGCGAGGAAATATTCAGGACCTTGGATATTGCGTCAGACGCCCGAATACATAGGCAATATATAAACAGCGGGCGGTCCCGAGCTGCATCATCAAGTCAACACTCTTTATCTCATGCACTGATGAGACCAAGGCGAGTGCTTCTTGTTTCCTACCGAACACAGTTGTACTCACTAGTCTCATCGTTAGTAATCCTCCGAAAGTCTACGGCAAGATCTAGAAGGGTCAAATTGGTCTGTATGCAAATGCTGGTAATTCTCCTCCTATACTTAACTTGTACGCCTCAATGCTTTTCTTGACATACGTCCTGAAGCGTTCGATCATGAAGCAAAGGACCCGACTGCGAAACCCGCTGTAGCATGCTATGTCACTTCGCACCCGAGCCCCGGGGCGCTCAGTCATACTGAGCCGAGGTGCGACGGGAAAGGAAGTGCACGCACAACCTATTTGCAGTGCTATAGCTCGTATGGATCCTCAGCCTCCGCGGTCATAGGTGCCGAGTGCCTAGTTGACTCGGCGGAATCTCGGTGCCTTGCACGAAAGGATCTCGATGGCACCCGCAACAGCACCCATATCGCAAGCATATATATATTCAAGGGTCAATATGTAAAGTGGTTGACATGGATGAGCCTGCGGTATCGGTGTGTCACCCCACAATGTTCGGTGGACCGGGAAGACAATCAATGTTCATGCCCAACAGACTTAAGAGGCGCGTCCCACTGTTATTCAGGTTAGTACCATAAGCTGGTCTCGATGTCGCTAGTCACTGAGTAACCATGGCTGATTGCACTTGATATCAGTGAAATATGCTACTGCTTCACAAGCTATCAATCATGCACTGGCAAGCAATACGCTGCAAGACAATGACGTCGGCGAGTCCCCAAAGACAAGCTCCAGTTCTCGGAGAAAACAAATCGCTGAACTGTCAGCGGCTGTCGCAGACTACCAATTACCAAGGCAATGTAGACCCGTCATACGCATAGAAGGAGACTGCATCCTCGATCCGCGCCTTGTGAATCACCGAGAGAGAGAGCGTCGCAGACTCTTTCACGCTTATCTTTGTCACGTTGGGTGCTTTGTCTTCCACCCAGTCACGGATGTTGCTTGCCATGTCCGTGTCAACGTACCCTCGCATGATAATTCCATGAGGCGCAGCTGATCATGTTACGCTGATTCAAGGACATACCTGGATGAAGGAGAACTGTGCAGATACCCTCTGCTTTGAGGGAGGCGCCCCACTTGCGAGCCAGCCTGTACACGTCACAAGTCGTTATGAGCAAACCCAACTAATTGGCAAGTGCAAAGAAGACGTACATCCCTAGTCCTGCTTTCGTCACGGCGTAAATGTCTCCAACGCCAACCCACTGTGGCGCATCCTGCAGCGAAGCCAGGTTCGAGGACACAAACACCAGCTTCGTGTCTAAACCCAACGCCGAGCCGTGCTTCTGCGCGCTCACGCGGAGGAGGGGCAGAAACGCGCGCGCGACGATCAATGGCGCAACTGTGTTCGTGGTAAGCTCCTGTTGGAAAGTTGCGATGTCTCTATCTCATCATCCTCAACGACACTAGATCCACGGGGAACATGCTGAATGGCGACGTACACATGCTCGAATGAGGACAACGGAGCTTGCGATATTCCGGCATTATGGATCAGGCAGTCGAGGCCCTCCCCGTCCGGAAGCAACGCAGCCGCGTCAGAGGCAGCGCGCTCGACGCTGGCTGCATCGGTGGCATCACACTCGAGGACGGCAAGGCGGGTGGGGTAGGCGGCCACTAGCTCTTGAAGGCCTGGGGAGCGAGCGAGAGCCCGTGCTGTCGCGAGAACGTACGTCGTAGGTTCCTTGAGCTGAGTACCGGGTGGTCACAGAGCGGGGTACACAGCAAACATGCATGTCAGCGTACCAGCTCTGTGACGAGACCGAGGCCTATGCCTCTACTGGCCCCTACAACCAGGTATGTTCGCATGCTAGCTCCTAAGTGCTGCCGATGATCTGAAGGGAACGCTACTCACCGTATGTTTAAGTATCAGCGATAACCGGTGTCATCACCCTCGATTCCCGAGCCCAGCCACTGCTACATGATGGGATTCATTAGTCAGTAAACGAAGCAAGCAGTGCGGTTCCCCTCCCACTGAATACGCTTCTCAGCTCCCATATCTGCAACTCACCGGTGCCCCGCTGTGCCCACGGACTCTCACGAGAACCATCCAATGTGGCTTGCAATAGTCTGCTGGCCCGTAGCACCGCATGGCTCGGTGCCAGTCTCACATAAGTTGAGTGTATTTGACACTCAGTGGGCTGCGGCGTAGCTGCCACGGGCTGTCGCTACAAACTCTGCTGACGCATTGTTCTGTCCACTTCCCCACTCGTGCTGGCGAGCCACATATTGTGCTTGGCCAGGTTGGCTTCCTTCGGGTCCAGTATGGTGCTCTCTGAGTGCGCAGATAGTTCCTGTGCGGAAACAACGAACAGTGTGTTTCTTCGTTGTAACGGGCCTGACGCACCTAGCTCGACATGATAAGGCGCCAGACGTTCGTGTGACGTGGCGTACCACCAGATGTTATTATTGTCATCGAGTGGGCCGTACGCTCCGCCCGCTCCAAGAGAAACAGTTCATTACAGGCCGCATCTAACGCGCCGCAGTCTACAGGTCTACCTACAACAAGTCTATATATATACTGCCGTTCGATGCGTCGATCAGTATGCGTGTGTCTACGATATGTTCGGTGAAGCAGGTCATTGCCGTTCGTCAGGAATGCGTGAAGTGGTCTATCGTAAGTGCAAACGTGCGATGCGGAGAGAGGAAGAGAGGGAAAACGAGATCTATGGCACAACAAAACGCAAAAGGAGAAGCAAAACCACGAGCGTCCACACAGACAATGAAAGCCCAAAGAAAACGAAAAAGAGAGAAATCATACCGGCGAGTCACGCAGCCGCCGCTCCTCCACCTCCACCTCCTCCTTCTCCTCGTCAGAGCCCTTCTCCAGCTCATGGCGCCGCGCCTCCTCGTCCACGCCAAAGAAGCCCACGCGCGTCATGTCCGAGCGCGGGGTCTGCACGCCGGACTGGCTCGAGTGGCCAAAGTGGCCATGCGCGCGCGCGGCCTCGACCATGCTCGTCAGGCTCGCCACGACCCGCCCGTGCTCGTGCGCGTGCAGGTGCGCAGGCTCCGGCACGCGCGCGTCCTCCACTTCCGCGAGCTTCTCGTCCACGTCGCGCACCTTCTCCTCGGCGTCCGCCTTGCCCGCGCCCGCCCCTGCGCCCTCGGGCAGCTCGCGCCCGGTGCGGTAAAACACCGCCATCGCAAGCAGCTCCACGCCCACGACGCCGAGCAAGAACCAGAACGCGGCGCGCTGGCCCGCATAGGGCGTGTCCGGCTGCTGCGCCTGGACGGACGCCTGGAGGGAGTCGACCGCGGCGATGCCCACCGCGGACCCGAGCTGCAGCGCGCCGTTGAAGATTGCGCCGACCGTGCCCGCCATCGACGCGGGCGACGTGCGGAAGATCGCAATGTTCGTGTGCGTGTACGTCAGCATCGCGCCCCCGCTCCCGAGCACGAACGCCGGGAACACGAATGGCCAGTACTTGTCCGGCCCGTCGGCGAATGCGAGCAGCACCGTCGCCGCGACGAGCATGCCCTCTCCGGAGAGGATGATCCACTTGGGGTTGATCCGACGCGCGAGCGGGCCCGTCCAGGACATCGAGAACGCGAGCACGCCAATCGGGATCCTGCGATGCGACAGTATGAGCGTGAGGACAGGAGACGCGTCACCAGGAGACTTACATGTGGATGGCAGTTGAGATGGCCGACCAGTGGTAGTCGTCCTGCCAGAGCAGCGTGAAGACGGTGAAGATAGTCGTCCACCAAAAGTACGGGAGCAACGCCGTCCCGAATAGAACCGCAAAGTTGGGGAGGAACCACGTCCGAGGGGGGACCGCAGCCTTCTCTGGCGGGATCCGGGTCTCGTACCAGAAGAACGCGGCGACCATGAACACCGAGATGAAGAGCGGAGCAAGCACACCCGCGCTCGTCCACCCGTCCGTGCTGCCGGAAGTAATGGCGAAGATGAAGAGGATGAGCGCGGCGGTAAGGATGGACACGCCGACGAGGTCGAGCGAGTGCCAGCGCGGGCCCGCGGACGCCGGCCGCACCTTGGGCTCCTGCGGAGGCACGAGGATGATGCACATGACCGTGATGAGGGCCGCGACGATGGCGACGAACCAGAACACCCATGACCAGTTTGCATATTGCACGAATATGGCACCAATAATGAGACCAAGGACTGTAAAGAAAGGTCAGCCATATGGGGTCGAGAGGAAGCAGACGAATCATATCATGGACTCACCATTACCGATAGCCCCGCAGCCACCGAAGAGACCAATGGCGCGGGCTTGCTCCGTCGGCTCAACGAAGACGCTCACGAGGAGGGCGAGCGCGGAGGGGATGGTCATGGCTGCGGCGATGCCACTCAAGGCGCGAAGAATGATGATAGCTATCTTCTGTTTTGCAAAGCCTGCGCCGACAGAAATGACACCGAGCACGGCGACGCCGCCTGTGAACGCAACCTTGGGGTTGTACACATCCGAGATGCGACCGCTCTGCAACGCGCCACTCGTCAATAGCTGAAGGGGTAGAGATGTGATATGGGGCAACTCACAATGAGGAGGAAGGAAGCGAACGTCAGCTGAAAGGCAGAGATGACCCATGTCGACTGGGCCTCGTTGATGCCGAGCGAGTTCTCGAGGTCTGGGATGGCAGAGAAGAGCGCGGAGTTGTTGACCGCGTCGAGGAACTGCGCGAGACAGAAGATGAGCAGGAGAACGTAGCGGCGCGCGGCCGAATACTTTTGTGGGACGCGGCCATCGACGAGAGTCTGAGTAGGTGAGAGTGGGTTGCTAGAGGTGGGTGGTGCGATCATGGTGAACGTGCGCGACGTCTACTACTGGGTGTGGGGATATAGAGACGATGCAAGGTGTTCTATTGTGTCCTTCGACGATCTTACACGCTAGGTGACGATGGAAGAAAACTGGGAGCGGAGAAGAGGAAGTTGGGGGGAATGCGGACTGCTGGAGGAAAGGGACGGGGAAGGAGGATCTGCGCATGCGGGCTCTTTTATCTGTCGGACTGGCTGTGGGCGGTGTAAGTGGTAAGTAAGCTGGTGCCATGTCGGGAAAGTGACGTTTTTGGCGAAGATATTTGCGGCTTGCTAAGCCAAGGCTTGTTTTCAACCGCGAGCAGCAGCACACGAACGTTCCAAGCGCCCGCCTGTCCGTCCCCCATTGGGCGTCTACCCAGATCACAACGCGAGATAACATTCTTCGCCGCGGTCCAGAACATTCTTTCGCACGCTCCCATTGGCTGAGCCCTGCTGACCCCCGCCCTCGGTCCCGCTTCAGGAAACCGGCGCACGCCAGTCTCCGATCGTGGCGAGCACGTGTTGATTCCCCGAGGTTGCTCCTCCTGCTCGTCCAGTCGTCGTCCTCTCCCGCCTACGGTCACTCTCCCATTGCCAACTCCCAACGCCCCCCGTTTTCCTGCTGCGTCGACGGGCTGCGCTCTTTCGAGGGCACACCCCTCCACGACGACGATCGCGCAATGTCCCATTCGAATCATTTGTCCCGGCCGTGTATGACTAATGTTACGTGGTGACAAACCCAGCTGCTACCATCCAGGCAACACCATCCGCTTCCTAGTCCTGACTCATGGCCCTCTCCTTCGCGGTCTGCTGATGCCTCCTGTCTGCGACACGGAGGCCCGCCTGCCATTGTCCTGAACCACCAGGCGACCCGCTGTTAGCCTCGAGTAGGGAATCCGATCCACGAGCTTCGCTTGCCACCACTCGACTCATCGTGGACGTCAACGCGTGGCGTGCAGACAGGGCCATACATTGGCCTGTGTGAAGACCCCGGCTCTCCGGACTTCGCGAAGTCATTCGCTCAACCCGTATCCTGTTATGCTCTCGACAACGCGCCCCGTGCAGCCCGTGGTGGTGATCGTGTTACAGGATGGGTTGAAATGCACGGAATCCTCGGTGTCTATGTCCAACCTGGTAGACGTAATACCCTTACGCCTCTCCTTATCAGCGGCAAGGTCGGCTTGGCCCGCAGATCGTTCGCAGGATTAATGACATCTCAATGATGGGTGTGCAACGTGAGTCGCCACCGTCCTCGCGCAGGGACACCTAAAGCAGCAATTCGTTTTGCCAGCCACGCAGCACGTCGGATAGGCTAGTGAGTGAGGCACCCCCTCACCTTGCAGGGTCGACGTCGAATACAATGCACTTCCCCTTCCGGCCGCGATAACAAATGCATCGTACCAGCACTAGTATCAACTTCAAACTCAGGTGATGCAGCGTGGTTCACGCATGGACCTCCGCGAAGCACCGGGCACGGTATCTCCCCCCTCCCGCTCCTGTCTATCTCCTCAGCGCGCTCCGCGAACCGATCGCTACATCGATCTTTCGGGAACGTGTGTGCATGCCTCGCTGCGTGTCTCGCCCGGCCCGTGTATAGACCTCTCCCGCGTTACCCATTCCACTGAGAAACAAATGAGAAAGACGAATCGCCCTCCGGCATGGACACTGCGGGGCTTTGTTCTCCGGATGGCTGAGGGACCACAGGACATACGACGCCAACACCCGCAGACGCCTCTCGGATCCGATTCAAGTCGGGGCGCCGCAGTCGATGCTTGCAGGCTATGCCCATCGATCCGCCGTCCAGCCGCCCAGCGTTCGGCTCGCGGTCATGAGAGTCACCCGACTAGAAGGCGACGCTGGTCGATCGACCTTTACTGCTCAGAGACAGCACTAGGTGACTCAGCGACGCAGCATGAACCAGCCGCGTTGGCTTCGTGCTCCGTGTATCAACATGAGAGCAGTAAAAGATAATCTCAAGGTGACCTGAGGTCTTTGCGGGCCGTGGTCAGACCGCCAGAGCCACACAGTCAGACGCGTATACACCAATTCACGTGACCGCGTACGATGTCCAGTAGCAGAGGATTGCAGCGAAGTGGACACGGTGTGCTGAGAGATGGACCGAGTCGAACTAGATAAAGGGCTTATTATGTGGGAGAGACGCACTGAGCCTGGCAGACGTTATTGCAGTCGCTACTGTGTCGTAAGTACCTACGATGAGCGAATGTGACGGATTGGTGTTGTTGAGTAGGTTGAGTGGAGGAGTGTGCACACGAAAGTGTAATGTAAGAGGCGCGCATACATATATGCAGTATTGCTACATCGAGGTCCTTCACAGTAAACAGTGAATGCAAACGATCAGCAAGTCCCCATCCATCCACAGCCTCCATCTCCGCACAACAGACCCACCGAGCCCACTACGCAGCACGCTGCTGCTCCCGCTGCCGGCTGCTCTTCGTCTCGACCTTGACGTACTCGCTATCCTCCTTCGCCTCATCTTGGTCCTTGCGCACCGCCATATACGCCTCCCCAAGAATCTGCAAGGCGATCGCGCGCAGCTGCGCCTTGCTTCGCGGCACCGCGGGGTCCTCGAGCACGCGGTCGCACGTCTCGCGGAGCACGCTCTCGATCTCGAGCTTCGTGCCCTACACGCACACGACGCCTCCATGAGCGAGGGGAGCCCTCCAGGGTCAGCATGACGAGAGACGCACCTTGAAGAGCGCCTGCAGGCCCTTCTCCGCGGCCTGCTCCTCGAGCCGCCGCCGCTCCTCAGGGGAGAGGTTCCCTGCCTTCTCCGCGGCCTGGATCTGCTCGAACACATTCTTCAGGTCCATCGCTGCGCGGAGCGTCGACACCCTGCATGCGGAACGGGCCCGCCCTTAACAGAGAGGACACAAGAGACAGGGATGTGGGGCACGCACGTTTCGCTGAAGACGTGGTATTTGCCCTGCACGTTGTGCAGCCACCCGCCGACGCCGAGGAACGTCTGGTTGCTGGCGAGGTACTGCTTTGCTTTGGAGACGTAGACGAAGCCGATCGCTTGGAGCAGCTCGGCGCCATACGACTCGCGCTTCAGTTCCCTGCCGCGACGTGAGTTTACAGCTTATGTGTGAGACGCTGGGGGACGTACTCTGCTTCGAGCTGGCAAATCGTACGGTAGCTCTCAGTGACCTGCAGGTCGTTCGGCCCTTGTGCGGATTCGGTGAAGATGCCGAGCTTGCGTTCGAGGTTCTCGACGAGCTTCGCGACCCGTTCTTGCCGCGCTGCAGCTTTCTACGCATGCACCTCTCAGTACGAGCACGCAATGTGAGTATTCACTACGCACCTCCGCAGCGGCCTTCCGTGCCTTCTCCTCTCTCCGCGCCTTCTCCTCCGGTGAGAGGATCTCGCGCCCCTTCGCGTCTCTCTGTATCGGCCTCCCCTCCGCGTCCTCCTCCATCTCCTCCGCCTCCTGCAACGCGGCCTTCATGTCCTTCGCCAGGCTGATGTGGCCAATGATCGGCACGAATCTGTCGCCGCCGAAGATCGTCCCGAACACCTCCTCGGGGTCCACGAAGCCGCCCTCCGGTGCGCTGTCCTTAGGCCCAAACTCGTTATACTTCCGCCGCAGCTCGGGTTCGGACAGCGTCTGGTACGCGATCGCAATCTCCTTGAACCGCTCCTCCGCGTGCGGGTCGTCGCGGTTTTTGTCGGGGTGGTACTTGATCGCTAGGCGGCCTGGAAAGAAGAGCAACGTTGCAGCGGGCCTAGGAGCGGGACCAGACAAAGATGCACGCACGGTATGCCTTCTTAATATCCTCCGTGCTCGCGTCCACAGGGACACCGAGCAGGTCGTAGTACCCCGTCTCGAGAGGCTTCTCCTGCGTTCCGATCTTACGACCGCGCTTCGGGGTGCCTGACCCGCTCGCACCGCCCTGGCTGTGCGACGGCCCGTGGCCAGAGACGCTGCTGGCAAGCCCGGGGACCTGCGAGGGGTAGAATGCGTGCGTGAAGACCCTGCTGCAGCTGAAGCAGCGGACGCTGAGCGTGGTCGAGGGCCGTGGGAGGGGCTGGGGCACGGGGAACTCGAGCGGGGACGAGCAGTGCGTGCAGGTCGTGGCGATGTGAGGGGTGAGAGGGCGCGACTGGATGGTAGGATATGTGCTGCTCATATTGCTGTTGTCGCAGGGTGCTGCTGGGCTGTCCTGTATATGTGGTCGTCGTGGATGCACTGCGTACTGCGTTGGGTGTGGGCAATGGGCACGCAGACCAGTGAGGTTATGTATAACACTCACTAATCGTGACTGTCGTCGATACCGTGATCTTTATCTGGAATCCTAATGCAAGACGTCGGAGGTGTGGTAGAGATGGCCGCACTGCGGCATATATGGGTGGAGGTACCGAATCAAGATCGCTCCTGCCCAGTGGCGTCACGCACCACGGTTACATCCGGCAGTACTAGTAGCGCTCGGATTCTCGCCAGCCTATCATGTCAGACACGGAACGAAGCGATCGCTGTACTACTACAGTAGCTCGAAGGAATCAGAGGAGTGTCCACGCAAAGCTGTACACCATCTACCTGATACATTGCACTATTGATTACTACTGCCTATCTAGTACACCAACCTACACTGCCATATATGTGAGTACCGCTATGTTTGCTGCTTCGCAGCTTCGGCCGCAGAGTGCGCCTCCGTACTGGGTGCAGGAGCCGCATCGCCATCGTCCGTGGTTGCAGCGGGATCTGTACGAGCATTCTTGCCCTTGCCAGGGGGTGGAGGATGGTAGACTTTCTCCTGGATCACGCGACTGAGTCGCCGCGCCCACTCCAAGAAACAACAGCACAAACGAACCTTTTTCTTCTTCTTCTCCGGCTGTGGCGGAGGCGGGTAGGCGAGCCTCTCAACCTCCTGCCACTCTGGGGTTTCCTGGAACATTTTCTGGATCGGTTCCAGCAGCTGCACGATCGCATCGGCCACGGCCGCTTTGAGATCGCCCGGATGCACCTTCTTCTCCTCAAAATCGCGTTTCAGGTCTTCGTAGTCCTGGTAGTGCAGGGGGCCGCCGTACTTCTCGGGGCGGTTGATCGAGAAGAGCGTGCCCTCGGGGGCGCCTTCGAGCGCAAAGGGCGTCTGGCGACCAACGGCGTTCGCGCCCTCGTCCGCGTCCGCGCCCGTCTCGCCGTGCATGCGCTCGATGCGAAGCTGGCTGATCGGGATGAGCACCATTCGGACGAAGGCGAGCACGCCGTTCTCCTCCACGTTACCCTCCTCGCAGAACGCGCGCTTGATCTTGCGCTTCACGTCCGCGGGCGTGTCGAGGAAGTCGATCTTGGAGTCCGGGTCGGACGAGGACATCTTGCCCCCGCCGAGCCCCGGAACCATGGGGCTCATCAGGTGGGCGCGTTTTGCGTACCCTAGTCGTGGGAGGTAGAGCTCGGCGAAAGTGAAAATTTTGCGCTGGGGAGGTGTCAGGACGGGAGACGAGTGAGAAGAGTGACACGGACCTGGTCGACACCACCGAATTGGAAGTCGCACCCAAGGTACTGCTCGTCTAATGCCTGCATTCCAGGGTAGAGAAGGCCACTCAGAAGTGGGCTCTCCACCTGCTTCACGACCTCCGCCCCAGCCTTCTTCGCGTCGTGTTCTGTGACGATAGCGCAGAGTCGGTAGTTGTCCATGCTGTACTCCTTCGTGAGTTGGTAGGACGAGCCCTCGACGAAGCGTAGTTTGTTGGTAGGAATACCAAGAGAGGTGAAAACGCTGATAAGGATGTGCTTGTAGTATTTTGTGCGGTGGGCAACGAGTTCAAGGGGAGCCTTGAGGTTGTCCAGGAAGGCATGCACATCTGGAGTACACTCGGTATACTTGTGATAGAGGCAATCAAGATTTATGAATTACCTGCGAGGAGAATGGTGACCTCTACTCCAGCTCGGAGGAAGTCAGCGATCTTCGTCAACGGCACCAAGTATCCTATGTGTGCTGTGTGCCGGTCGATAAGTATCACGCATCACAGTCATCTGCTCGGAGCACACCTACGTCTTCCAGTTGGTGCGGTTCCTATGAACAGACGAAGTGAGTGCACCGTCAGAACACGCCGATATAATTGCTTACCAAAGTAGCATTTGGGTGACCGTCCCTCCGCAAGGATCGTTCTGATAGTGTCTCCCCCCAAGACCTCTTGGAGGCGGCGAATGATGACACTGTATCTTTGCTCTGCAGCTGGGTCGAGCACAACTTTGGGTGTGGGTTTCTCGCCTTCAGCCATGGCTGGTGTGGAGGAGGAGATGGGTTCAGCGTTTCGAGTGAAGACCGCTTGACTCGAGTCTCATCAGATGTAAGTAGTCACGATCACGTGCACACCGATCGCGTCTCTTCCTAGCGCCAAAGAATAATATTATAATACTTATTGGCTGTCTGCATTCAGACTCTCAGAGACCACGTCACTTCTACTAGATGATCGCTGCTGTTGAACCTCAGTCCCTTTCGTCCCATCGGTGACCCATATTCAAGTGACATTGCGTACACGGGTCAACTCTGTAGCATCTGGGACACGGGGAACAAGCTACGACAGCATCCCGTTGCCTACTAGTCAAGCTGGTATGCTTCGAACATCCAAATAGTGTTGGACGCTCGCGAGACAGTACGACGGAACGGGCTCGACGTCTGTGAATGGCAAGCAGTCCGTAGAACACTTTTCAACTACTGAACAAAAACGAACAAAGAACAAACAGTCCGAAGCGCAGTCGTACACCTACAAGCACCTGAATGCTGCCCCACTGCAAAATGTCTACAGAGTCCTAGTAGCGGTGAGAGCTGCCCTATATCTCGGTACAACAGTCACTGAACACGACACGAGTGCATGCTCTACTATATCAGAGTGAAGCACGGCAGAATACATCGAAGAAACGCAAAACCAGAGAGGTCCGTCTCGGCCACCGCTAGATATCTTGGGTCGGGCCAACTTAATTGTTGTCGTCTTTGCTATGAAGGCGGGTGTGCGCGCGGAGAGTGATCTTCCCGTCATACACTCCAGAGGATCCAGCAGACGACTGCGCATCGCGGGACACCTGCGTGGTGAGGGTACCATTCTGGCTCTGAGGCGATCCGTCGACGAAGCCACCCCAGACCCCCGACCCTTCGTTGTCTCCACCGATTTCGACGAGGTTGGCCGCGTCGTCGAGGACTCGGTTGAGGTCTCCAAGGAGGATCGTCAGGAGGCTGCCGACCTTGGAGGCATCTAGGTCAATTTTGACGTCGAGATGGGCGTCGGCCGGCTGTAGGATAGAGCTCAGGAATGGACTCGCGGTCTTCGCGTCGATCTCGAAGTCGACGCGGAACTTCTCGTGACTGCGTCCAGAGTCACTGCCGGAGTCTTCACCATTGTCGCAGTCGCCGTCCTCGTCGCTGTGATCACCGTCGTCGTCGTCGTCGTCGTCGTCGTCGTCATCTCCGTCATCCTCGTTTTCGTCCGGCTCGTTCTCATCTTCGTCCGGCTCATTTTCGTCCTCGTCCGGCTCGTCTTCGTTCTCATCCTGCGTCCCGTCCCCGTCGACTTCATTCTGCGGGGTGCTGCTGGGCAGGGCCGAAGGTATAGCCGCTGTGAGGGTACCATGTGTTCATGCAGCTGAAGGTGTGAGCGAGGGCACACTCACAGATAACAGATGACGTAGGAACCACCGCGGTCAGAGAAGCAGTGGTGACAATGACCGAAGTCGAAGATACCTCAATGCTCTCGGTCGAGGCTGCGCTCGACGTCTCCGTGATCGAGACGGGGGCCGCAAAGGCGGCGAGCGCACAAGCGAGCAAGGTGAGGAAGGCTGCACGCATTCTGAAAGGAGTGGATGTGGCTGATGCCTGCGCATTCGTCCATCCGAGTTGTCAGTCACCCTCGAGGCTAACTATGTAGGCAAACACTAACCGTAAGGAGCGACTGTAAAAGAGTGTGGGTAGGTGTGCGGGAGGTCACCTAGGAAGCAGTGCTCGCTCCGTCGACCGCACTTATACGGATGCCGCTGGACAGCATCCCGCTGCCAAGTCCTTCGCATACTGCTCTTCGAGTCGACTTCCGAGCTGATGCTGAGGGCATCAGAGCAGGCTGACGCCCTTCGAGACGTCTACAATGGAAGAGACGGGGAGTCCTCCGCTACAACTTGCTGGCCAGCTTACGAGATCAACGATGCTCTGTGGTATGTTTACTCGACTGCTGAGATTTGAATTTGTCCAATCAAGGCTGCATGAACAGAGTAACTTAGCGGACGCGCCGACCAGGGCGCGTCCGACTCAAGGCAGGTGATGTTTGGTAAAAGTGCGATCTGCTAACAGCGTTCGGACATAGTGCGGAACCAACCTCTACCAAAACTGATCGAAGTCATGTAGAAGCTCGGAAGCCAGTAAAAGTCTTGGCACATTTCGAGGATCCACTACCCATGAACAGCGAAGAACACGAGTTGGTTGCAGCACGCGTGATTAATTTCACCACTTGGTAGACCCGGCGAGGCTGCCAGAGCTCCAGTCACACTCGACGAAATGGCGGTAAGCAACTACAGCACGCTGAATGCTATGGCTTGGCACTTACAGTAGTAGAGAAGGTCGCTCTCATGCTGTGCTCAACCTTCGTCGATCGAGAGCCACTAGATCCGCACAATTGCCGATACGGCCCAAGGAATGGGTGATGAGGATGAGAACAAGACGACGCAAGTATCTCATAGTGAACTGAAGCTGCCTTGGGGTCCTGGGCTGGGCGAGTCATTTAATTACGTGTGTGGGCTCGGAGCGTCATGTCTGACGAAATCGCCGTGGTAAACCAGCAACTGAGTAGGCGGCAATCTCTAAATTGGCCTGGCGATTCAAGTCGTATTGCGATGCGGATAGTGAACCTGTAAAGTGTGCCGAGCCAGTTCGTCGAGCCACAGTGTCCGAGTATTGCAACCTTCATCCTTCCCTGCCAGACAGAATGTTTGAAGTCGTATTCGGTGCAAGATTCAGTGGAGTGTACTCCCGCGTCAGCCGCCATCAATAAGCACGCAGCCGATGGCCGACTGCGTCGCCTCGCAGCAAGAGGTCTGTGTGAGTCCGGAAGCAGACCCTTTATTATAGGTGTGCCAGCTCAATAGCTATCAGATCTTCTGTGTCTTGTCTCTTGTCCTGGTTAATTCAAAAAGGTTAGCACTATCGCTCAGCACACAACAAATGCCCTGTAACCTTCAGTACCTCGTTCTGCTTAGGGTTGCTCGCGATCATCGCGTATTGTTTAGGCTCCCATGCCGGTACTTATCCCCTTTACGCCACCAACGGGGCGGCAATGCGGCATCGTACCGCTCCTGCAAGAGGGAGAGGCCGAGAGCGTCCGCTCGTTGGTAAGTTGCGAGTTGTAACAGGATCTCGGTGAACGTCCGCTCCCTCGCGCTTCATGATGGGCGATGGTGTCGATCAAGTAGGAAGCTCGCGTAAGTGCGATTGCACCGGCGCAGCAACAGCTTGGAGGTGAATCTGCATCTCCTGCATGTAAATACCGGCGAATGAGTACAGGTTGAGTAGGTACAGATCCAGAACTCATCGCTCACCAATCTACCACTGTATACGGTGGCTCTGGACTGTCTATCAGCCCTCTGTCGGTAGAGCGGCGCCTCGCTCCCGGAGGCAAGGCTGATGCTGTACCGCGTTTGATCACCCCACGTGATCGTTCATAAATTCAAGCGATCAGGGACTCACCAAGATCGGGCGGCATCTAATCATCGCGGCGGAACCATGTCGCGATCAAGCATTCGTTTGATCCGATGGTACAATAACTGAGCCGTCGCGCACTCCTGTGTGGTGGCAGTGCAGTACTGAAGACTCAGGACCACCAAAACCTATAGGTGTAGTACTGCTGTACAAGTTGAAATGCTACATACTGGGCTAATTCTACTACTACAGTTCACTGCAGCACGCTAGCTGGCGACGGCTGTTCGGCTTGTGTTCTGTGCCTGTTGTCGCCTGCGGAGCACGCGCACGCGTATCTACTAGTCTCATTGGAATCAGTAGATCATGACAGAAGCACTGTCAAAATTGACAGGAGACGACGTCACTCGGCGAGGATCGCTGAAATTGCATTGTATATATATGAGCCATGCGTCGCGCTGCAGTTCCTTAGCTCTCTCTTCTTCTTCGAGCTCAGCATCGGGTGCAGGACCAGTGAGTGCTTTGCTTCGTCGTCATTGTGTATACGATGTTCACCTCGAACGACAGCCCCTTCTTCGTTAACGACTACACGCTTTTCGCGCTTTCCAAACTCACAACTCCACATCCTCTTCACGCGTAGTATCCTCAACGCCATGTTTGTCCCCACTCTCGTTTGCCTTGCCTTTGCGGCCTCCTCTGTGGTACCTGCGCTGGCCACACATGCAGGAGGTTACCGTCGTGCAGACTTCGACGACGATTACATGTTCGCACGTGAGTTCGACCCTCCCTCCGCACTTCCCTTTTGCTCATCGAGTTCACTGGCAGTGGAGAGAAGGGAGAAGGACAGCCAGCCGAAGCGCAGGCCCCGCCCCCACCCAAGGCCCGAGGGTGTGCTCCCGCATGCTATCATGCGACGTGGCTGTGAGTACCAAGTTTGCAATACTATTGCGGCTGTTTGCTGACCGCCACATATTTGAAAGATACCTCCGTCTGGGCTCGTGATGGACATGACAAGCATCACACTTCCGCTCCCAAATACAACACTTACTATCGCCCTGACCTCAAGCACCCTCAGCCTATCCGCCCGAACCCCAAGTGGGTAGGCCCTCGCGGTGTCACCAGGGAGGACGGCGCGGGTCTATGGGAGCGCGAGTACGACGAGGATCTATGGGCTCGTATGGAGATGGATGAGCTTGATTGAGGGCACCTGTGGCTCTGAATTTGCCTTCAGTCAGTTATGTGTATGGCGATGTCGTGCAGACGCTACGAATGAAGCCCCGTTTCACTTTCCTTCTAGCCCGACTGAGCTGGTATACAGGCATATCTGACTGTAACGCCCGCGAACCCAAAATAACGCAGAAGGCGTTGAAGTGGCGTCACGAGATCGTGACTTCCTCGCCGATAGGCTGTCTCCGCGCTATTGCGTCCGCCTGCCATCCTGTGCTTGATAGTGACCGGCTATGACGCAAAGGCAAGTATCTATATTCTACCTGGGTCATGGCAAGCGCGACGTCCGCAAATACAGTGATTGATTTCGCTAGCTGCAGCTATTCGGGGCTAAAATGACCGCTATGCTACAGCTGCCAGTTGCGCGGGTGAGCGCGTCTCTACGTCAACGCTCCAAGAGCTACGTCCCTCATTCACCCTCTACGCCAACCCTACCCCACTCAACGTTCGCACAACACCACATCCTGTGTACTTAAAGGAAGCCCCCCATTGAGCTTTTGGTCCAACTTGCCACCTCCTGCACGAGCTTGACGACAGACTCACGACCAACTCCGGCACTTGCCTGTACGTATCTAACAGAACTCTGTCACACCCTGAACCACTCGAATCATTCAACCATGGGGTGGGTAGCCTTTGAATTTCACTTATAACAGCCTCTGATCCCATGTTCAGCCTTATTGTATCTTGCATTGCGGGCATCTTCGCGTGCATCGGCGCCGCTATTATGGCTGTCATCGAGATAGTCGTCGGATGCTTCGAGTGGATCGTGAGCAGTGAGTGGCGCTCAGTCACTTCATTAGTATATACTTTCACTCACTGACGCATTCTCTAGTTGTGATTGGATGCTTCACTGGAATATGTGACTGCATCGCGGGCATCCTATGCTGTCCGTGCGGAGGGTAAGTCCTCGAATCCTACCGAACTGGAAATGGATGCTGATCTATACTGCTGCTCCAGGGCAACTGCCGGTCCTGCAACATACTAGTTGCGGGCCTTAACGCACGACATCACTGCTGTCACATTCGATTACCGGCTATGTGCAGACCGCAGCTTGAGATTGCTGGAACGATTCTCCCTTGTATACCTTTTTGAGACAGTTTGACTGATATAACTACGTATGTATGCTCCATCCCGCTACTAATGGGAGTGAGGAGCCGGTGTATCGAGTAACTATAATCGACTCAGAATCTGTAACTACAGAGAGCGCAGTCATGTGCATCAGTATAACGCCGGGGATACGGTCACCGTCGCTGGCCGCGCGCCGCGAAGGGGCGTTATAGTACAACAATCTGGCTTTACTAGATACGTTCATGAACATATTTGTTGCGCTTTGGTGTACTATATATTACCAGCTCACCTTCATGATTTCGCCAGCTGATAGTGATTATTCTGTCTGACCTCGAATTGCGAAGTGTGCATCCCACGTAAATCTCACATAGCAGACGATCTAATCAGATGCCTGTCCTTGTACATCGTGCATTACAGAGGTCCTCATTTGTCTTCGATGACCGCCTGTCTTTCCCACTACCCTCTGCTTAGGTCGGATCCTTCTGCCGGAACGGTTAGGTGAGGATGTGTCCAATCGAGTCTTTGCAAACGACTCATCAGTTCGTACGATCGACTGGTGCGTGTCTCAGTATAGATGATAATCATTATGATGACTCCCTCGCCGCCACAGGATTTGGTGGTGGCAGAACGCACCTTGGTGACGGTGT
Source organism: Fomitopsis palustris (assembly GCA_029783445.1). Taxonomy (NCBI): domain Eukaryota; kingdom Fungi; phylum Basidiomycota; class Agaricomycetes; order Polyporales; family Fomitopsidaceae; genus Fomitopsis; species Fomitopsis palustris. The sequence continues at coordinate 67,352 of JARAOQ010000020.1, read as the reverse complement.
AGGCGCCGATCGGAGCTACGTCTCGCTCGCAGTAACTTATTCCCAAGGCGTCCCTCTCCTCATCCTCATCACAAGAACAGGCCATGGCCGAAAGGCATGACGACCCACCTTGCTTATTATGCTCTATAGCGGCGATCATCGCACTCACATTACCCGGGGACGTAGTCTGAGACAATGCGGATTTGGATCCTACTCAGGTGATCTGTGCGGTCCCCATCGACTTGGAAGACCGAGTTCAACACCGAAACAATCGTCGGTTATCCAGCCTCAACTTTGATCCCCCTTGTTTGTGGACTGGCGCGAACTTCTGACGTAGCGTCGAAGTAACCACTCGATGCTATACCGCAATAGCCTAACCACCGAACCCACACTGGGCACCTACGGGGGTGAGATTGTGAAACCACTGGCAGTGTATGTGCGGTCGCTCATTCAAGTTGTCTCAGCGCCCGCCGTTCATTCATCAAACCACATCAAGGGCACTACCACACACAGGTCGTGATGGTCGATGTTGCGGTCAGACGCAGTAGCGCAAGTCGGGCAGCAAGGTGGTACAGGTCCAGATACTACCTGAGAGTCATTGGGCGCCCGCCGCGGTATATATACGCACCTGCTCAATCGCCACTCTCCAGCTCAGCTCCTCCTTCATTTCTGAGCTCACTGAAAACAGCGGTACTGGTTGGTGAGTGGGCCGCGATCTCTCACAGCGCGATAATGCATACTGACGAGGAGCGTTGGCAGCCCTGTTTGATTTGCAACGACCTTCACTCTCATTCCCTGACGACACTGTTCATAACCTGCAGATAACACAAGATGCGTTTCGGAGTAACCGTCTCCTTCCTCCTCGCGTCTGCCGCGGTCGTCCCCGCGTCCACGCTCGCTCTGCCCTTCGGGCGGTCAGGGTAAGCTCTCCATGGCATCGATGCTTCTTGTACAAGCTCTAACAATGGCTGAAGTGACCTCGCTGCTCGGTCGCCCATGCCTACACACGACAACCCGCCGCGCTACGCAGAGCACGATCCCAAGAACGGAAAGAAGCCTGAGTATCAGCGCAAGGATCCGCACCCGATCCCCAAGTACCGTCAGAAGGACCCGTACAAGGTGCACCCGGAGCAGCAGCCGAAGGGCTCCAAGTTCTGGGCTAACCCTCCGCGTTCGCTTGAGGACGTCGAGTTGCTTGTACGCGCGCTCGAGTCCCTTGACGAGCGGTCGCTTGGTGACGAGGTCTGGCTCGAGGCGCGTACGCATGGTGACCAACCGCCGCGCTACGAGGAGCACGATCCCCAGAACGGCAAGAAGCCAGATTACAAACGCAAGGATCCCCACCCTATCCCGAAGTATCGTCAGAAGGACCCCCACAAGGTACACCCCGAGCAGCAGCCCAAAGGTTCCAAGTTCTGGAGGAACCCGCCGCGCTCCCTCGAGTCCCTTGATGAGCGCTCGCTCGGTGACGAGGTCTGGCTCGAGGCGCGTACGCATGGTGATCAACCGCCGCGCTACGAAGAGCACGATCCCCAGAATGGCAAGAAGCCGGACTATAAGCGCAAGGACCCCCATCCGATCCCCAAGTACCGCCAGAAGGACCCCCATAAGATTCACCCTGAGCAGCAGCCCAAGGGCTCCAAGTTCTGGAAGAACCCACCGCGCTCGCTCGAGGAGTTGGATGCGCGCGACTTCTTTGCCTGGGAGGATATGGAGTAGATTCCGCATTTTGTAGGATCAGACCGTCGTTTTGACTCCTGAATGAGATTGATCCTTTCGTTGTACTTTGTGTGATCGCCTGTCCTTGCGTTGAGAATGCCCCTGCTGGTGACCAAGTACATCCACTGGCTTATACGGCCCTTACCACGCATACATTTAGGTGTCCTCTCTTGATGCATGCTGATAGTGATACACTCTGTCGTGTGTAGAACTAGTGTTGGAACACGCGATCGTGGCGAGCTCGGAAGCCTGAGCTCGGCCGTGATACTAGTACCTGGCCGAGAAGATGAGTAGGGAAAATTGTGTACATACCTCACGCGATTCAAGTTCTCTTCGGGCATCGCTCCTGCCGGGACAAGGCTCGCGCTCAACGACCGCGTTTCCATTTGCTCTTTCAAATAGTTGAACCCATCCCTCATACATATATCTCGAAGTAGCGGGTGACAACTCTTTGCCTCAGATGGAGATGGATATGAAAGGCCTACACAGCTACCCAGTATTAACGGCCCGAGAATCCATCCCTTCCGGTGGTGCCGATCGCCTCTACCGTCAAGACGCAAATCCCTGTAAGTGTAACGGGTGTAACGGCATCCGCCGGGGCCATCTAATCGACATTGACGCCGTCCACTCGACCATGCGCAACGGTCGTGGTGCAACGCATTGTTAAGAGGTTCAAGCTGTCGTCGAAGTCGATGACTGCGTCAAGTAGTACATATTCTTTGTGCCCATAGCTATATTCCGCCACCCTGCTATACTGCAGTGTTACTTCCAGCAACTCGGATAGCCCCGAACTTCCTGGCGGCACTTTCATCTGATCATGATATCCATGAGCTACATCCTCGTTTTCAGAAGAGTTCAACCTGAAAGGAGTCATGCGCGCCTCCGTCCCGAAAGGAGCTAAGACTCGGAGGCAGGCTGTCTGATGACCTAAAGGGCCTAGGATCCTCATCAACGCCACCCTCTCAGCCTGACAGCCTGACCACGCAGTGCCGGGTATATGCACACAGCCCTTATCGTGGCAACCGCCATACTTATACCTTGTCACCCAACATCAACATCTTTGTAACATACTACACTCCGCCGCGGCACCTTTGGCTTACCATCATCGTGTTCTCATCGCGTCGGCGCAATTGAGACAAGACGCTATCGAAGGTATGTGATTTAGCCTCTCCGCAGCAGTTTGCTACGAGGACAGTGAGTTTACAAACAGACCTATAGTCGACAAGGACATAACACATCGACGTGGATTTGGACATTCACACGGGACGATTCAGGTAGAGGGAGAGCTGGAATGAAGCTCCGTACCGGTGCAGACTCGGTTGAGACGGGCGAAGATCGTCTTCCCCTGGAGGTATGGGAATACATCATCGACATCTTGGCGAGAAACACACGAAAAGAATGGAACATCCGCAACTCTCGGTGGTGGCAGGCACTCTACTCCTGTGCTCTTACATGTCGGACGCTATACAGCCGGGCCCGATGGCACCTGCGAGGAAACATCTGTCTCATGAGCCAGCACGACGTCGCATCGCTATCCAAAGCGCTACGCCGCGAGCCATACCTCCGCCAGACCATGCGCTTCATCACAGTGACCACCCGTGACCCCAGCACCCCCGTCGCTCACCTCGGGACGTTCGCAGTTATGATCGCAGGTCTTATGCCGAACGCAGAAGCTCTGGAGATCTGCAACACGACCTGGCGCGTGGGCTCGACTCGACCGGACGACATCGCCTGCCTGAGCGCATTCCGGTCTCTCCGCGAACTCGAGCTTACGAGTGTTCACTTTGCGACAGTGTCCCAATTCACACGTTTGGTCGAAGGCCTGCCGCGTCTTCAAGCTTTATGGTGTAACGACCTGTCCTGCAACCAAAGTCGTCCGCAGACAGCACCCCCTCCTGTTCGTCGGGTGCGCCTGCGTACGCTCTGCCTCTGGGGCCGACTGGACCCGATCTTCTACGACGTCCTCTTTGACATTGTCGAACGGTCAGATGAGCTCGTTAGCCTGAGCGGTGGATGGCACTTCGACACGTACACGAAATTGAGGCTGCGCAGGCTCTTGGACACATGCTCCCAAACCCTCGAAGATCTCCATCTGACCTTGAACCTCGATGATGCCGACGATAGGTCTCCTGAAACATTGTGTAAGTCTTGTTCTCCCGCCTGCGCCTCGACGCAGCCTAGCGCGGCTCGACAGAGTGTGCACTGACCATGTCATGCAGCTCGGGAACTCGACATAAGTGCGCACCAAAACCTGAGCGTCGTGCAACTCAGTGCCTGGTGCGACGCATATGGGAATGACTACTCGTGGATATCCCACCTGCTGTCCTCTGTGGGGTCGACGGGGCTCGAGACCGTTAGGATCAACTTCCATATCGGCACAAGGGGTCGTGATGTGCGGCTGGAGAAGCTCTTCGACCTACTATACGAGATGGCTGAGGATACAGGCTGTCGCAACCCATTAATCGAACTCGATGAGTGCCTTTCCTCGCCGAAGTTCATCAAAGTAGAAAAGCTTGTTATCGGGATTGCATTTTCGGCAGGCGGCATTGGACATGAAACATTAGGTGTCACGGAGGAGCAATGGCATGATCTGGTCAAGCAAAGGATGCCGCTCGCTGACAAGCGCGGGATACTGAGGTTCGTCAATTATCGTTATCTGAGCCACACTGCTCAAAATTGGCGTATGACTTGAGCAGTACCACTGTCTACCAAGTCTGGTGACATCCGGCTCATATGCACAACCTAGGATAGGTCAAGTGCATACCATTGCGAAGTCGCGCCATGAGCCGGTGGGACTCCCTTGGACGCTAGACGCTGCGATCTTCTCCGAGTAGTGATGGCACTCCAATGTTCATTATGCGCAGGACGCCCCTCTACAGCCCAATTATTGTCCCTTGGTGGCTACATGATGCCCAAACGAAGGGTCGTGAGGAGGTCGACTACAAGATAGACAGATGGCATCTGCGCACCGTTATCGTATCGCTAACATGGCTTCATCATCCTTCAGTCGTGTCCATGAACGCATGTTCTGAGCCCTCTGGAGCATCACTGGACCACTGAACCAAAGACTGTTGCAGGGCCATGTGTACGTTGGTTAAGGACGGTGTTTCCGTCCCGACAGTTGGACTGTCAGTAGCCCGGTGCGAAGGCCCTAGCACAGTACTCGCAGGCTGTTCTTCGCTGCGGTTGTCGACTTCCATCTCGTTGTCCGCAGGCTCGACAGTTTTGTCTTTATCGTCGACCTTTTCTTTTGCTCGCCGCCCTCCTCGCCGTCTGCGCGGCTGGACTTCCTCAGGAGCAGAACCAACGACCTCTTTCACAGTTTCGGGAATTCTGTCCTTCTTGTTGTTCTTCCCCTTGGGCACTGCCTTCACGGGAACCTGTGTTGTGGTCTCTGGGTTCTTGTCGCTCTTCGCTTTCAGCTCTACCTCTCGGAACCGTATCCTCCGCTCGCTCGTACCTACATGGACGAGGGGCTTCCGTGTACGATCCGCATCACTATCTGCGGAATGGTGAGAAATGCATGCACACAGTCATGAGTTAGACCCTCAAACCTCTTGCGTCTGTAAACAAGAGCTCAGTGCCAAGCAGACTCTGATGCTGTCCTTTGAAGACGGTCCCCGAGAGCTGAAGGAACGGAGTTGGGGTATCTAGACCCTAATGTAGCATGTAGCCAATCTCTACAGACAGTAGTGACAGACTCACGATGAGCCGAAAGGACGAGCTGCTGGGGACCAAAGCTGGCTCGATCGCACCAAGGTCAAGGGTAACATACTCGACCTCCTCATCAGACTCATACTCTTCATCGGGTCCAAAAGCTTCAACTTGTTTGTAGCCTGGTACAAGAGACGTTGTGGTGCTCATGTCACCTCTCGATACCAAGCGAGCAGCGGGCAGTGGTCTGAATGCAAGTGATGAGCGCCTATGCGCTCTCGATCGCGACGAGCGTGTCGCGCTTGCCGGTGGCTGCATGTCCTTTTCCGCCACCCGCATCTGCGCCTCAGCCAAAAGCACCTCGTCCAAGTCATGGCTCGCGCGGCAGTCGCACGACCCCTACGTTAAGAAGCGCACGGTCAAGAACTTCCTTAGCTTCCGTGCACGGTCGGCCTTCAAGCTGCTGGAACTCGACGACCAGTACAAGCTCTTCACGCCAGGTGTGCGCACCGTCGTCGACCTGGGCGCCGCACCAGGAGGATGGAGCCAGGTCGCTGCCATGAAGCTTGGGTGGATCAGCGAAACACCCCCTGAAGACGAGCCCGACGATCCTTACGCGAACTTCCCTTTCGTGGAAGAACGACCGCCTGGCGCGAATAGCGAGGCGACCGAGGTTCGTGCGCCTCATACATCCTCATTCTCCAGATTCTCATGCAGCTGTGCACAGAGTATGTCGGGTAGGGGCACGATAGTTGCCATGGATCTCTTGCCCATGGTGCCGATCCCCGGCGTGAAGACGCTCAAGATGGACTTCTTGAGCCCGCAAGCGGACACGGCCATTCATGCGCTCCTCAAAAGCGATGATAACCCCGAAGGCAAGGCAGACCTGGTCCTCAGCGACATGGCTGCCAATATGACGGGCAACAAGACCGCCGACATTGAATCAGGGCTAGATATCGCCAATGCGGTTATCACCTTCGCTAGGAAGCACCTGCGCACCGCGGAGAGCGCTGGACAACGGAAAGCGGGCGTGCTCGTGTAAGTCGCTCATAGTTTCATGATCGTCTGACTCCCCAGCTGACCTACCATCATTGTAGCATGAAGTACTTCCAACACCCTCTGACCAACCAATTCCGGCTGGAGGAGCTGAAGCCCTACTTCCACACCGTGCATAACAGCAAACCAAAGGCCAGCAGGGGTGGTTCAAGCGAAACCTACTGGGTCTGCATGGGGTTTAAGGGCGCAACGCCTTGAACACTGCACAGAGTTCCAAAGTCGTTGGCACAGTCACCCTCAGCCATTCGACACCGTGATCGGGTGTCCATCACAAAGTGCAAGCGTGCAAGCGTAATACACACCACACAAAATTACTTCATGGTGTGCGAAGGACGTCCAGGACGGGGCTCTGAGAACGGACGCACGGATGAGTACGCCCTAGGACTCACATAGCTTGCACAGTAATGGTCAAGATTTGGCCATGATGCATCCAGTGTGCGTGATTAGACAACGGATCTCAAGATCTGTATAGTACATACAAGACACAGCTAGAGGAGGCGGACAATACAAAGACGAGAAAACAACATGTACTGCCATGACGGACTCATCTACGGCGGCTGTGTGAGCGCACACGTTCAGTCACAAATACTACTACGAGCCTCACATGGGTCGGAAGCACGTTGGGCTTAGGCACCGAAACCGTAGAGAGTGCGCCCAGAGCGCTTGAGGGCGTAGACGACGTCGAGAGCCGTAACGGTCTTCCTCTTGGCGTGCTCCGTGTACGTGACCTACACGCGGAAGAACAATAAGTTTGGCAGCATGACGAAGTCCCGGGCCCGCAGCACGCACCGAGTCACGAATAACCTACGGATCCCAGTCAATCAGTGGCTCGAGCGAATGTAACAGCGAGCACATACGTTCTCGAGGAAGATCTTGAGCACACCACGGGTCTCCTCGTAGATCAGGCCAGAGATACGCTTGACACCGCCACGACGAGCGAGACGGCGGATAGCCTGCATTCAACGAAGGGCGCGTTCAGTACGGCCACTCCCCCCGGTGCGTCAACGGGCGACGTACCGGCTTGGTGATACCCTGGATGTTGTCACGAAGAATCTTGCGGTGACGCTTCGCACCACCCCTAGGGCGAAGGAGGGCGGTCAGTCAGGCCACAGCCACTCGACGACCCGCCCAACACGGGCCTGCCCACGAACACATGAGATACGCACTTTCCGAGGCCCTTTCCGCCCTTTCCGCGTCCAGACATACTTGATAGTGGGGAGAAGTGAGGTAGAAAGTGAGAGGTGAGGTCGGGGGGCGAGAGTGCGAGAGTGCACAAAGGTGGCCTGTCGCGAGAGGAGGTGGGAGTCCGCAAGGAACCGGAGCCGTCGAGTCGTCGTCTGGATGATACACGTCACGCACGTGATGTTGCGTACTTTCGCACGCCGCGTTCAACGCGGAAGATTCAGACGGTTGTACCACTGCAGTCTCGGTCGTATGTAGGTGCCTACGGCATCTACAGAACATGTATTCAAGTACCCAAGTACCAAACGCTTGGCTTACTTCCGACCGTGGGTGTGTACGTACATCTACCACGCCATCACATACTACAAGCTGATGGGGTGAATGGATACCTCACTTAGACGAAGCCTCGCGTACCCTTCGAATATATCATCAACCGTAACCCTTCCTGGCCTGCTGTCGCTGACAGTCATTTGAACCCATGCGCTGCTACTCATCGGTCACCTTGCCAATACTGCAAATCCGATCGAGCTGCCGTATCCTTCTATGGCATCATATCGAGGCACCTTCCGGGGCAGTCGCATCATTGTTGTGATCCCTGCACTGGCATCAGTGGACATCTCGTATGCGCAATGAGCTAGCTAGTGGCTTATGCTAAGGGCTTCACATGCGGTGATCTTCGCATCCACTGATCTCTGGTACTTCTCAGCTTGCCGCTGTCGGACTGTATACGGTGCTCTATAACTCAAACGCGCTATACGCATCAAGACTCTAGTGGGCGACTTGACGGCTCTTCAACCGCCGTGAGCTTATTTGAACGCTGTGCGTACTATGGATGTGATAGGTGAGCAATTGCCTCATAGTCTCCGGTGGGCTCCTCTGGTGATCATCATCCGCCAAGCAGCAACTTATCCTCGGCGGAATAGCACGCGTCATCTCGGTCTCTCTCTTTCCTCCGTGCAGTCAAACCAAGTCTGCTTGTGTTTGTAGGCGTTCGATACGCTCAATACTATAGTCAAGACAGAGCCGTAAGGATGCCCGATGCCTCAATGGCGTGTCATCTAGACTGTGAACACCCCGCGAAAGGCTTGATAGCGTTGGATGTACCCTCAGCGATCGCTTACTTCTCGTTCTGCAGTCGACGATCCGCGTTATAGTTCACGGACGACCGCGACGTCAAATACTAGCAAGATGAGCGCGCTACTACAACTTCATGCTGCGCGGCTTCTGCAAGAAGCTTCAGGGGACCGGCTCCGCGCGGCAGAGCACTACCCCTCGTCCCTCTGATCCGACCAGGTCACGATTAACCATGGCGAACCCACTCCACAGCAGTGCTCAGTCCACCATCCCGAAGTTATGATCTACCACTCGCGGCGGAAGAAGACACTGGCCGATCGAGCGCGGGGCCGGCGCTCCCAGTGCGGAGGCCACCAGCCTGAGGGGGCTCCATGCCACCACCGCGCCCGTTCTGGACAGGGAAGTACGTGCAAGCTCGATACGTACGCACCGGCACCATGACGCGCCGAGCTATTCTGACCGCGTACGAGCTAATCATCCAGTAGCGGCCTTGGGATGCACGACGAGGGCCATTGAGTCGGCGGTGCGTTGGCTAGCCTGACGAAGGGACCTCCTTCCATATGGCCTGTTGTTCATACTCTGGCTTCAAACTTTGTTTGCGTCGGGCATGGCTTGGAAATCGGGCAGAAAGCGGACTATGATGCCGATGAAGAGCTTAGGTTACGTCTCCTTTGAAGTTATTGGGTGCTTCCGGGTTGAGCTCTGTGCGCGTACCGTACGAAGTTCGAGTTGTCTCTGACTGAGAAGTTCGTCGGCTGGCGTGCATGACGCATTCGATATGGTTGCCTCGTATTACCATACTTGGTTGATACCATACCTGCCACATGGCTACCGGTCGTTTTCGAGGCTAGGCGCCCATGATGTACCACTGTGTTTCTCAGTACATTCGAGGGCACATGTCTCCCACATATTTCGTGGACGTCTTTCCATACCATGTCCACGATGAGTGTTTTGTCGTAGGGTTCTGGCCTTTGACGACAGAATGTAGAATATATTCATCCCAGCAAGCTATAGTTAGTAGCAGCCTCTCGGTGACAGCCGGCGCAGGTAACGTACGGCACCGGGCGCAATAGCATCTGCCCTCCAACTCAATCGCACTGCGCAGGACTCCAGGACCGCGCGGGTGGTGGTGGCGCCCCTGCCACTGCCACGGACAACGTTCACTTTGCACCACTCCACTTGGTCGACCCTGTCGCCGTCCATCGCTCATCCTGCAGGGCGAAACAGGGCCCGCGCGACGCCCCCTTATTTGTTCTATGTACCAGTCGCCGGCTTCCTTTCCCTTTCGGGCAACAATGGCACCCGGGACCGGCAGCCTAGACCAGCTGCTCTGTGGACGGTGCGCTCAATGGAAGCTGCCCTGGCATCCAACATACGCTGTTCCAGATCAGGATTCGCCTGCGCTCGGGCTCGAGGGGGGTCATGCGGCGCGCTCTTCCCTGCCGCGGCTGGACTTCCTGTTGCGTCGTATGACAGTTATCCCGCTGTGAGCGCCGCCCCTAGGGCCTTGCATGGGAGGCACCGATCGTCGACGCCCCGCCGCTGCGAGACTTCACTTGCGTCGTTCAGGGACTGCAAATGTCTTCCATTTATCAGTGCGCATCATCCTCTCGAACTGGAGCGTACGTCAGTTGGCCACCCGCAGCGAACGCAACCTACGCGAGGAGCGGTTTGGGTTCAGATCCAGGCCAACGTGCCCGTATCATGGTGCGTGTGTGTGGGACTGGGGGCCGCGCGCAATGCTCACCCAATCTGTCTGTGATGGTGCCAGCTTACGTGAATAGGGTGTTCGGAAATCTCATGAGCCGAACGACATTCGGATGCACATGCCCAAGTGGAGAATTGCTGGAGGATACCAGCAGCGAAGGCGCGGTGTTTGTGTGGCAGGCCCGGCACGATCGCTCCCAGGAGCGCTGAACACGAACGGACGCATCTCCCAACAAAGTTCAACGATCGGCATCTGATTCGAGTCTGCTGTGGGCTCCGGGCGGGATCCACGGTCCACGGAGGCAGCGGCCGTATCGAGGCCTCGTCCCGCTGGCGACGAGGCGGTCTGATTGCGCTGGGCGGTGGAGACGGAACACGATCGCGGCGACATACGCTCCCGCGACATAGGCGGTGGCGGTCTCCAGGGCACCCCTCGCACGAACAAGGTCCCACAGATTAGATTCCGTTCGCGAGTGCAGCAATCTGGCAGCTGGCAGGCGGAATGGACGCGAGCGAGGCCGGTGCGCGGCGGCGCGCTGTGGCCACTGAGAGAGTGTGTCAGACGCCGGGCTAGTTAGAAAGTACGACATTAATGAACTTGACGCACATCCGCCTCATCCTGGCTTCTCCACTGGCTTCACCCGTCCACATCCACGCGAGCCGCTTCGCCTTCCCCGCGTCTCCATCACCCTCCCCGCTCAAAAGCCATGCACACCTCGTCCCGCTTCCAGACCCCCGCCGCGCACCCGCACACCCCGCCACCCCACGCCCCCCGTCCAAGGTGGCCCTACCCGCACCGCTTCCACGAGGGTGATCCCGAAGACTATCCAAGCGCACCCGTGACGCCCAGCCCTACTACAGACCCCGCAGACATGCCCGAACACTCGCCCATCCTCGAACACCCCGAGCACACTGCGTCTCCTTCCCCCATCGTCGAGCCTACACCGCAAGAGTCCCCTGCACGCGAGCGCAACAGCTCTCTTCCTCCCCTCCCGGCGGAAGCTGAGGGTTCTGCCGTTCCAGCGGCGGTTCGCCTGCCCGACCCTGCCGCCGCCACTCCCAGGCATACCAGAGTCCCTCCTGCCATCATCGCGCCCACTCCCTCCCTCGCCCGCTCGCCTATGTCTACTGAGGCTCCGTCTCTCACCCTTCGGGCACCCGCGACGCCGCTTGCTGGCACGTCGCACCAGCACCAGGGAGGCTCGTCGTCCGACGAATCGCCTGTCTCCGACCATGTTCTTCTCCACCGTCCCGGCACCGGACAGGCGCGTCCTAAGAGCAGTCACCGCGTGTCAGGGAGCGTCAACCACGCACCTCAGGCTTCCGAAGGCATCACGCACCCTGTTCGCACGTTGAGCTACAACTCGGCTGCGGGTAGGTCAAGGAGGAACGACAGGCCTGAAAGACCAAGGTCGGCTGGGTTGACCGGTGTAGGCCCAGATCCGTACGGGCAGGCGCTCAACTATGTCATTCCCACTGGACCTTTAGACAATGGAGGTGAGAAGAGGGACTCCAAGATGGGACTTTCAATGGTTTCGGTGCGCGTCGAGAACTATCGTACGTGAGTGCGCCATTCACGGACGGTTGTAGGCACGAGAGAACACCGTGAAGGAGCGCTTACAGCCGACCATCGACCACGCGATCGAGGCGCGTATAGTCGCGAGAAGGAAAGGTGCGAACTGTTTATCCCGTTCGGACATCAATTGTTCACAAACTTCGCTCTGGGTTCTGCAGCACGAATCTCTGGGTACGCGCTCAATATCTGCATTGGCATCCAAGTTGTCCTCGGAGCGATCACGACTGGTGTAGCCGCTGCCTCCACCACCTCGCGGACCTCAGTAAGTCCGCTTCCCTTCCTCCAGGTATCATCCTATTCACGCGCGTCTCCACAGACATCTGTAGGCATACCGATCCTCGGGGGTCTGTCGACGCTCGCTGCGTCATATCTTGCGCGTTCACGGGGATCGGGCGAGCCGGAGAGGAGCATCGTGCTCGCGCACGACCTCGACCACTTCATCCGCGACGCGGAGGCGTTCATGCTCGACCACGGGCACCTCGTCGGCCCGGAGTACAACAAGGAGGTGCAGGGCTACCGCGCCCGCTTCGAGGAGATCATGGGCCACAACCCAGGCAAGAACAGCGTCCAGCCCAAGGACCTCGAGGCCGGCTACGCCGCGGGGCCGCGCTCGCTGAGCTCGGACGGGTACGCCCAGATGCCCAATGTGCAGTCGATGTACGCCGTCTCTGGTCACCAGATGCTGCCCGTGCAGATGCCCGTGAGCCCTATGGCGCAGGCGCTCCAGACCCCGGGAAGCTACTTCGTGCCTGCAGTGTCTCCGCCAGCGGTGAGCACGCTCGCGCAGACGGGCTATGCGAATGGCGGCGCACCGGCGGGTGCGGCTTTGCAGATGCCGCAGATGGCACACGTACCGCCGACCGCGACGACGGGGTACCCCGTTAGCCAGCCTGTGCCCCTCTCAGCGCCCCTGCCGGCGTCGACGCCCACGAGGTAGACGGCTCCTCCGTCGTCCAAGGCATCTTTCGCCAGGATGGCGTACCCATACGCAACAAACCCACTCGCATACACGATTGCACGCACGCATCGATCGCAACGCAACGCAACGCACCCCCACGCAAGAACGTCTTCCATCACGCGCACGATCCACACGGCAGACACGGCAGCTCCAGGTTATCAGCGTTCTGCGCCTTCGACTTCTCCCTCGCCCTCTTCCTCTTCTTCTCACTATATACTCGGCACTCGTGTTGCGCTTCCGCTTCGCTGCTACGTCGCTCAGTGCTGCTTCTTCTCCCGACCACGATCGGCCCGCGTAGGATAGGATAGTCACGATGTATTGGGATTACGATACGTATACGTCTATGTTTATGGATAATACTGCACATGCACGCGCCGGCCACTCCGACACGAGTCTACGTCTTATAGCTACCCTTCAGGCTGGATTGAGGCGCCGATGCTACGGGGTGGGGGCAGACGCCCGGGCCTTGGGCGCCGGCGGTCGGTAGCCTCGAGGGGTCGTACCCGACCGCGGGCACGCCATGATCGGCGAACATGAATGTCTGAAGTCTTGGGTGCGGTGCAGGAGGCCTGGGCTCGAGGTGGGAGCTCGAGAACGGTGCCTGCGTTTCCGGAAGGGGATCTGCAGGTGTGGAGCCGAAAAACACGACGGGTGTCCGCCACAAGAATGCTGCCATGTCAGGCCCCCCTGGATCTCGTCGACGGGGACGTTGGGCGAGCGATGCAGACCCGATATGTAGTAGGGGCGGGCGAGAGGGGCGGGCGAGGAGCACGGGGCAGACACGGACACGCGCATAGGTTACAGACACGGACACAGGTGAGCAGGCGGCGGCGAGTTCTGAGCTGCAGTCCACGAGGGCTGTTGAGCGGTGCCTGGAGTCTGTGTGCCTGCAACTGGGCGTGGAAGAGAGCAGTGGATGAGCTTGAGCCTGACGCGCCACGCTGTGCACTTCAATGGAGGTATCCTAGCTAGGCGTTCAGGCCCGGGTTTATATCCGGTCTACTCGTTCTGATCCCGCTTCGACGAGTGCGTTGAGACGTTGGCACTCACTGGTATGTGGTTGGCATGCAGAGTTGACCGGGGCCGCGATGGGATTGGGTACTGCATATGCTTGCGTCCATGCACCATTGCTGGAAGCACTAGAGCTCTATCATAGTTGTTGACCTCATCACGACTCGCTCACTGTCAAGGATCCATCTTCGACGCACGGGCTGGGGTGATGCACCAAGTTTGAGAGTAGCCGGGTCCGGGCCATGGTCCTTGTCGTACGTAGTAGATCTCTTTGGTGGCAGGTTTTGCACTGTATGTTCAGCGTTCCATCTGTGGACCCGCCTCCACGGGCCTATATATGCATCTGCCTCTCACCACCCCTCTCGATCCTAGTGGCCCGCACACCATTTACTGGTGCTGAGTACCCGATGCATTCAGCTACCTGGCTACCTATGCTGAAAGCTGGCTCACCACATTCGCCATGTTAAGCTCCGCTCACAAGCTCGACGCGCCAAATTGAGTGGTTTTAGCTGTGTGTATTGAGCATGCCTCTAGCACATGCCAATTAGTAGCAGATGGATATCGTATCGTATACACAGGTCAAGTACTCCGTTGCATCCCATGACATAGTCGTCGGTGGCCTAGTCCACCTTCTTGCCCCACTTCTTCGCCTCGGCGATCGCCTCAGCCTTGACGCCCTCAGCCTCGACCTCTGCCATCATCTTGCGCTCCTGCGCGGCGAACTCCTCCTTCGTCATCCCGCGGCGCTTCATCTCCTTGAGGCGGGCGCGGTACTCGAGATACTTCTTGTCCGTGCCGAAGAGGCGGTCGCACCAGCGGAAGGAAGTCGAGAAGTTGTTCACGAATGCCATGTGGTGGAAGTCGTGGTGCTCCGCGCCGGACCAGAAGGGGAGCCAGTGCTGGAGCGACCAGGGGAAGTCTGCGCAGCACAAGGTCAGGTGAGCGACACAGAAGGCCACGAAAAAGCGGACATACCGTAGCCGCTGTGAGCATCGACGGCCTGGAAGAGCCGGAGGGTGATCCATATGTACATCGTGAAGATGTGGAGGTCGCCACGGAACGCGCAGTAGAGGAGAGGGCCGGCAATCGTGCCCGTGCCGAGTATCATGACCTCAGCCGGGTGAGCATACTCGGCAGCGAGACCGAACGGCGCCGAGTACTTGTGGTGAATCTTGTGAATGTGCTTGTACAGTGGGCCCCAGTGGAGAGCCTGGTGGGCTGTTTTGGGCGCGTGAGTATGGGTCACACGATCTACTGCTGGAAACACATACCGAAGAAGTGGAACATGTCCTCAAAGACGAAGAAGAACGCGATCTGGGGAGCCATAATCTTCCACGACGGGAAAGGCACCTGCCATGTCGACATGCCGAACATCTCCGCCATAGGGTGGAAGAACCAGATCTGACAAACATCCGGGTGAGCGGATGGAACAAACAAACAGAGACGACACGCGTACCATGGGCAACTCAATCGTGAAGTGCGAGTACAGGACCTGCTTGGTGCATTCCCACTGCTCCTGTGCTGTCGGGATCTTGTTTGGCTGAAGCTTCCACTTGCGGAAGTACGGCATGGCGTCGATGATGATCCACGGGATGCAACGCCCAAAGTACACGAACTAGCTCAGCCATCAGCCAGTGTCTGCTACTCAGGGAATTTTACACGTACCTCGTGAAGAAGGAAGCTCATCAGGCCAGTTGCGAGAACCGGGTTGCCTATCCAGAGGTACCACGCAGCCCATTGCGTCTCCAGCCAGTTAAGCTTGCTGAAGTCGGTGTTGGCGTACAACACGTCTGCGGATTCGTACGCGGGGGCGGTGGAGTTCATTTTGAGAGGAGAAGGGACAGGAGACCAAACACCCTCTGCAGCACCTCGTCAGTGGGAGAAGACCAGGACTGGGGAAAGTTGGCGTGGCGACGTCCGCAGATATATTCTCTGCGTGGGAGCCGCTTGGGTGGTACGACGGACCAATTTTTGCACGTGAGCCCCGCATAATCGGTTGCTCGCGTGTGACATCCCCACCAGGCCTGTCACGGCCTCGTCACGGCCCCAGCGCGCTCAGCCACCTCAGCCACTTTCAGCCACCCGCCATCTGTTGCACGCTACACGTGACCGGACGGTATGTAGTGGAGGAAAAATCGTCATTTTTCCTCTTCCTCTTCCTCTTCACCCGACCCGACTTCTCTGGGCGAGCGAAGAGGAAGACGACCGCCCGATCCACGCAAAGTCATGGCTCTCTCCAATTCTACAACCAAAATCGGGGCAACCCGCCCCGTCCTCGCTCGTTCAGCCAGCAACTACCCCAATGGTCTCCCCGCACCGCCCATCACCCCTTCTCAAAACGATCAGGCCACCTCTGAAGCCGTTCTCGAGCTCGCAGACGGGACCGCCTTTCGCGGCATCAGCTTCGGCGCGGAAGGAAAGAGCGTAGCTGGAGAATGCGTGTTCCAGACCGGTGAGTGCTGGGGCGATCGTCTGAGTCGTCGTCGTATTGCTGCTTTACTGCGCACCATACCGTTTGTGAAGGGTTCAAGTTCGCGCGTATGGCGTGACGTCGGTAACGATCGATGTCGTGGACCCTCGCTTGTCAGGCGGCGCGTCGCACCCAGAACGTTACCAGATCTGGGTACGCGCCGCCCCGACCAGGCCAGAGCTCGGTAGGCCCCCGAAGATACGTGCCAGGCCCTCCGCGCCCATACAGCTCGCATACATCTGTGGCCTCATCATTGGGCGCGGCCCATGTATGCAGATGCCGTCGTACGATCTGTACACGTGTGTATGGCTGTCGGGAACATACGGATGCGGGTCATGGCTCGCAACGACACCGTGCCCCGCGACCGACGGGCCATATCTGCCGCACCCCAGGGCACCAATGCTCGGCCGTCGAATTTGAACACGATGCTTGTGTCTCCCCCACCTTCTGTTGACAATAATCGACCTACGACGTCCTCCATGGCCTGTGCTTCGCGGTGATACACGGGTTATATGCTGCAACAACCTACATCCTCACTCCCGTTAAGATGCTATGCCGCTGGAGAGCGTTCGCTTCGTCGCTAGAATGGTCGTGGGCGTATCGCTCAAAGTCGCATAACGTGCCAGCTGGCCATGCTGCCGTGCTTTCCCTCCTGCAGAAGACAATGGAGTTGATCGCCACTATTCGCTGATTGTCTTACTCATATTGGCTGTCTTTAGGCATGGTAGGATATACCGAGTCCCTCACGGATCCATCGTACGAAGGTCAAATTCTCATCCTCACCTATCCCCTCATCGGAAACTATGGCGTCCCTCCTCGTCCCAATACGGGATCGGTCGAGGATATCCCCCTTGACTTCGAATCAGTACGCATTCATGTGGCAGCGGTCGTCGTCGGGTATTATTCAGAGGACTACAGTCATTTCCTCGCTGGCTCGTCACTCGGTGCGTGGCTCAAGGAGAGTGGTGTCCCCGCCATCTACGGTGTAGACACTCGAGCCCTTACCAAGAAAATCCGTGAGCAAGGGTCTATGCTCGGAAAGCTGCTTGCCAAGCGGCCGGAACCGTCCCCCCTCTGCGCAGGCCCCATCATCCCTGGTCGCGCTCGCCTTGCTGGCTCGCAACCCGAGTCACGCGCTGTCTCTCCGTCGACCGGAGGTAATGGGAGCAGCTGGCGCGAAGACTTCTACGACATCCCATTCCGCGACCCGAACGGCGAGAACCTCGTCGCGATTGTGTCTGTCACGCAGCCTCGCGTGTACAAACCAGTTGGCGAACCACGCATGCACCCTACGCAGCCGCGTCCCCTGCGCGTGATTGCGGTCGACGTCGGCATGAAGTTCAACCAGATTCGCTGCTTCACGCACCGCGGTGTGGAACTCAAAGTTGTTCCGTGGGACTACGACTACCTGTCCGACTCCGAGGAGCCGTTTGACGGCCTCTTCGTCTCGAACGGCCCGGGAGATCCTACGACGGTGAAGTCTACCATCGCGCATCTCGCGAAGGCGATGGAGAGGGCGGATCGACCAATCTTCGGTATCTGCTTAGGCCACCAGCTATTGGCTCTGGCTGCCGGCGCGTCAACGTCGAAGATGAAGTACGGTAATCGCGGGCATAACATCCCGTGCACCGACGCGCTCAGTGGTCGGTGTTACATCACCAGTCAAAACCACGGTTTCCAGGTCGATACCGCTACGCTACCTGAAGGATGGAAGGAGCTATTCCGCAATGCCAACGACGGGAGTAACGAGGGTATCTACTGCGTCAACAAGCCGTTCTTTTCAGTGCAGTTCCATCCCGAGTCGACGCCTGGCCCACGCGATACAGAGTTCCTGTTCGACGTGTTCATCCAGAACATCGTCGACTGTGCGAAGACGCAGACGCTTGTTCCCATCACGATGCCAGGTGGGAAGAAAGAGGACAATGAGAAGCGTGTGCCCCGGGCGAACGTACAGAAGGTCCTCGTCCTCGGCTCTGGAGGCCTCTCCATTGGCCAGGCGGGCGAGTTCGACTACTCGGGCTCGCAGGCGATTAAGGCTCTCAAAGAGGAGGGTATCTACACTATCCTCGTCAATCCGAACATCGCAACGATCGCCACGTCCAAAGGCCTTGCGGACAAGGTGTACTTCCTCCCCGTCACACCCGAGTTCGTGCGCAAAATCATCAAGTACGAGAAGCCCGACGGGATCTACGTGACTTTTGGTGGGCAGACTGCGCTCAACGTCGGCATCAAGCTCAAGAATGAGTTCGCCGCGCTTGGCGTGAAGGTACTCGGCACGCCCATCGACACGATCATTACGACGGAGGACCGTCAGCTATTTGCGAGCGCGATGCTCGAGATTGGCGAACGGTGCGCGCAGTCGAGTACCGCGACGACGTTGGACGAGGCAGTCGCGGCTGCGAATGCGATTGGTTACCCTGTCATCGTCCGTGCCGCATACGCGCTGGGCGGTCTCGGATCTGGGTTCGCTCAGGACGAGAAGCAATTGAAGGCACTCTGCAGTAAGGCCTTCGCGACAAGCCCGCAAGTGCTCGTAGAAAAGAGCATGAAAGGCTGGAAGGAGATCGAGTACGAGGTTGTCCGCGACTGTCGCGATAACTGCATCACTGTTTGCAATATGGAGGTGAGCTAGCCTCCTCCCGCACTCTGATGTCCGCACTCTTACTCCACCTCAGAACTTCGACCCGTTAGGTATTCACACTGGCGACTCGATCGTTGTCGCTCCGTCGCAGACCTTGTCAGACGCCGACTACAACATGCTCCGGACTACGGCCATCAATGTTATCCGGCACCTGGGCGTCGTCGGGGAGTGCAATATCCAATACGCATTGAACCCAACGTCCAGAGAGTACTGCATCATCGAGGTAAGCTACACGTATCGTTTTCTGCGCTCAGTCGTGACGGGTTCCCCTAGGTGAACGCTCGACTTTCGCGTTCTTCCGCCCTCGCTTCCAAGGCGACCGGCTACCCTCTTGCGTTCATTGCGGCCAAGCTCGGTCTCGGTATCCCATTGAACGAGATCAAGAATTCGGTGACCAAACTTACGAGTGCCTGCTTCGAGCCTAGCTTGGATTACGTCGTCGTCAAGATTCCTCGCTGGGACTTGAAGAAGTTTAGCCGTGTCAGCCGTCTCCTCAGTAGCAGTATGAAGAGCGTGGGTGAAGTCATGAGCATTGGCCGAACATTCCAGGAGACCATACAGAAGGCCATCCGTGCTATCGATGACCAGTTCAGCGGTTTCTCGAAGGTAAACGAGGTACCTGCTGTCCAAGGATCAAGACTGACGGTATAATCCAGAACGACTTCGTAGAAGATATTGATGAGGAGCTCATGAACCCTACCGACAAGCGCATATTCGCTATCGCAGCCGCTTTCCATCGTGGCTACAGCGTAGACAAGATCTGGCAAATGACGAGTATCGACAAGTGGTTCCTCACGCAATTGCAGTCTATCTATAAGATGGAGCTGCGACTTTCGTCAGTGTCTACGCTGTATGTCATACGACGTATACTAATCATCAAGATAGGGAGCGCACTATCTCCAATATCGGAGGTGCTATGCTGAAGCAAGCTAAGCAGCTTGGCTTCTCCGACCGTCAGCTAGCCGCATGCATGGGCAGTACCGAGCTCGCCGTTCGCCGTCTGCGTCAAGAAACTGGTGTCATGCCTTACGTGAAACAGATAGATACTGTCGCCGCGGAATTCCCTGCCTACACGAACTACCTCTACACGACTTACAATGCCATCGAGCACGATGTCACATTCGACGATCGCGGCGTCATGGTCCTCGGTTCTGGAGTGTACCGTATCGGATCCTCTGTCGAGTTCGACTGGTGTGCCGTGCGCGCAATCCGGACGCTCCGTGATAATGGCCTACCTACTGTTATGGTCAACTACAACCCAGAAACTGTCAGCACTGATTACGATGAAGCAGATCGACTCTACTTCGAGAACATCAGCCTCGAGACCATCCTTGACATCTACGACACCGAGTCATCTCGGGGTGTTGTCCTGTCCATGGGTGGCCAAACGCCCAATAACATCGCCCTTCCGCTCTATCGGCAGAACGTGAAGATTTTCGGGACTTCGCCGGAGATGATCGACACCGCGGAGAACCGCTTCAAGTTCTCTCGGCTCCTGGACGAAATCGGCGTGGATCAGCCTTCTTGGAAAGAGCTCTCAAGCTACGATGAGGCTCATGCGTTCTGCGAGAAAGTTGGATACCCGGTGCTCGTCCGACCGTCGTACGTCCTCTCAGGCGCCGCCATGAACGTTGTGTTCAGCGAAAACGACCTCTCGAGTTATCTGTCACAAGCGACCGCCGTCTCTCGTGAGCACCCCGTCGTGATCACCAAGTACATCGAAGGCGCGAAGGAGATCGAAATGGATGCCGTAGCCAAGGGAGGCAAGATGATCATGCACTACATCTCTGAGCACGTAGAAAATGCTGGAGTCCATTCCGGCGACGCTACACTCATTCACCCACCGCAAGATTTGGATCCGGAGACCGTCCGTCAGATCGAGGAGGCGACCGCTAAGATCGGCAATGCTCTCAACGTTACTGGACCCTTCAACATCCAGTTCATCGCCAAGAACAACGAGATCAAGGTCATCGAGTGCAACTTGCGCGCTGCGCGCTCATTCCCCTTCGTATCTAAGGTGACTGGCGTCGATGCGATCGAGATGGCCACCAAGGCGATGTTGGATTTGCCTGTTGAGCCGTACCCGTATATTGGTCTTCCGCCTGACTACGTCGGTGTCAAAGTGCCGCAGTTCAGCTTCAGTCGACTCTCGGGCGCGGATCCGGTCTTGGGAGTAGAGATGGCCTCCACGGGAGAGGTTGCATGCTTCGGCAAGGACAAATACGAGGCATATATCAAGGCCCTGATCTCCACTGGCATCGTACTCCCGAAGAAGAACATCCTGTTCTCCATCGGCGGCTACAAAGAGAAGGTCGAGATTCTGCCCTCCGTCCAGAAGTTGCATGCTGCCGGCTATAACATCTTCGCCACGTCTGGCACAGCTGACTTCTTGACGGAACACAACGTGCCTTGCAAGGTATTGCTATAAGTCATGTCCGCTTGCCGTGTCGCATGCTTACAACGTGATACAGTACCTTGAGACGCTCGCAGAGGAAAGCGAACAGAAGTCTGAGTATTCTCTGACTCAGCATCTGGCAAACAACCTGATTGACATGTACATCAACCTTCCGTCCAAGAACCATTACCGTCGACCTGCGAGCTACGCCAGCAAGGGTTACCGTAGTCGGCGTATGGCTGTTGACTTTGCTGTGCCGTTGATAACGAACGTCAAAGTGGCCAAGCTGTTGTTTGAGGCGCTCGTTCGCCGGCTTCCGCTTGACGTCTCGCCCGTCGACGCAAAGACATCGCATGATACCTACACGTTCACCGGCCTCGTCAATATTGCAACATTTGTCCCTGGCTTGACTGTCCCCGGCTCCCTTGATTTCTCGGAAGCTACGAGGGCCGCCATCGGAGGCGGTTTCGTCACTGCCCTCATCAACCCGACTGGTGAAGGCAACAGGATCACTGACGCCGCTTCTCTTAGCACAGCGCGCAACAATATCGCAGGTTCGGCTTATTGTAACTACGCTCTTGGCATCACTGCGACAGTCGACAATGTGAAGACGCTGGACGACGAGCTGCAGGCAGACGTCAAGTCCCTCTTCATTCCTTTCCGCTACAACACGGAGGACAGCCCCGTCTCGATTCTTGCCGAACACTTCGCTGCGTGGCCTGTTGACAAGCCCATCGTTACTGATGCTAAGGGTTCAGACCTGGCGCCAATCTTGCTGGTTGCTGGCCTTCACAACCGCAGCTTGCACGTTACGAACGTGCAAAGCAAGGAAGATCTACTCTTGATCTCCCTCAGCAAAGCGAAGGAATCAAAGGTGACGTGCGACGTCTCCGTGTACTCTTTGTTCTTCTCTCGTGAAGAGTTCCCTGGATCAACGTGTCTACCCTCGCAGGAGGATCAGAAGGCATTGTGGCAGAGCCTCGATGTGATTGACGCCTTCAGCGTTGGTACTGTGCCACACCAGTTAGCGAAAGAGATTGGAAAGGAGGCAAGCGCATCCTCGGGCTTGGAAGAGTGCTTCCCTCTACTGTTGAATGCAGTAGCCGACGGTCGTCTCACCATGGACGCCATTCGCGTACGTTTGCACGACAACCCCATACGGATCTTCGGGCTCCCGGATCAGAGCCATACGAGCGTCGAGGTCATTCTTGGGCGCAAAACCCATTACCGCAATAAGAAGACTTGGTCACCGGTAGAGGGCAAGCTGATCAATGGCGCGGTCGACAGAGTACTCGTGCACGGACAGACTATTTTCCTTGATGGAGAGGTTATCTCTGGTCCCCTGGGTCGGGATATATCCAGCGCCACGATCACTCACTCGGTCTCAGAGAGAAGGGCTTCTATTACTGGTCCACGGCCTGAGGTTGTTACTGCTCCCAAGGTTGCAGACGGGACTCAGCAAATCATTCCCCCTTCGTCTACGGTGGCTCCGGTACAGGGCCCGGCTCCGCCCGCATTTATCCACCATGGCCCCCATCCTGCGTTCCATCGTCGTCATATCTTATCCGTCAAGCAGTTCAGCCATCGCGATGTGCATGACCTTTTCTCTCTCGCCCATGAGATGCAGCTGCAAGTCGAACGAAATGGCACTCTCGACGTCCTCAAAGGCAAGGTCCTCGCCACGATGTTTTACGAGCCGTCCACTCGCACCAGCTCATCATTCGATGCCGCCATGAAGCGTTGCGGCGGGGAGGTCGTTAGCGTGAACGCGGAGATGTCCTCTGTTCTGAAGGGCGAGAGTCTCCCTGACACGATCCGCACGTTGGGTTGCTACGCAGATGCCATTGTAATCAGGCACCCTGACGTGGGCAGCTCTCAGCTGGCCGCGAAGTTCTCTCCTGTGCCCATCATCAACGCTGGCGATGGGATCGGCGAGCACCCTACTCAGGCATGTAGTCTCACGGCGAGCCTCGGTCTTTGCTAACTTCATTGCAACTAGGCTTTACTCGACACCTACACCATCCGCTCTGAGCTCGGAACTGTCAACGGCAAGACCATCACGCTCCTTGGAGACCTCAAGAACGGGCGCACCGTCCACAGCTTGGTTACCCTTCTATGCCTATACTCCGTACGCCTGAACTTCGTTTCTCCGCCCTCGCTTGCCATGCCCGCGCACGTCGTCTCGGCTGCCCGTCGCGCGGGTGTCCATGTGCACGTCTGTGAATCCTTAGAAGATGTCCTCGGCGAGACCGATGTTCTGTACGTTACGAGGCTGCAGAAGGAGCGCTTCAAGGATGACTCGGAGTGGCTCGCTGTCAAGGACGCGTACAGGATCGACCATGCGCTGCTCTCGCGAGCTAAAGAAGAGATGATCGTTATGCATCCTCTCCCGAGGGTCAATGGTTCGTGTATCCTTGTATCTCTTCTACATGGTGTGCTGAAAACCCTCATTTACTCTTAGAAATCGATCCTGAGGTCGACTTTGACTCTCGTCGTGCCGTCTACTTCCGACAGATGCGATACGGGCTCTTTGTACGTTTCAGCGTTGATCTTCAGGACATTCCGCTGATGTCGTCTGTTTCCAGATCCGTATGGCCCTCTTAGCCAGCGTTATGGGCTGAGTCTTTTTTCAGCAACCCCCCCCCTGAACTGCTAGAATCTAATCCACCACCATCATACACGGACCCAAGAACCGACGGTACAAGGCGTGGAACACCCGGACGATGTAACTTTACCTCAACATACTTACAATGGAGAAGTAGAAAGACAAATGAAAATTTGTAGCACTAATGTCACAGCAATACAAAATGTTTCGTTCCTTCTGCAGCGGTGCCGGGCATCATGGTTAGGTGCCATTTAACACGGTCAGATGACGCGGCGCGTCGGTGGCGTGCGAAATCGTTCCATGGCCACAACAGGCTCTAGCCTGG
This sequence comes from Fomitopsis palustris, assembly GCA_029783445.1. Taxonomy (NCBI): domain Eukaryota; kingdom Fungi; phylum Basidiomycota; class Agaricomycetes; order Polyporales; family Fomitopsidaceae; genus Fomitopsis; species Fomitopsis palustris. The sequence goes on along the minus strand of JARAOQ010000020.1, from coordinate 43,000 downwards.
ACCCTCGCCACTAACTTGGTCTTCAGGAGCAAGCGAACAGAGCTTCATCATCAACTGCAGATTCCAACTGGTGGTGTGTTATGTTCTCATGCTTGTTTCATCCTTCTAACGCACGTTCTGGGCACTCTGTAGAGGCTACACCGTGCTCTGATGATCATGGCAATGGAAGAGGCTTCACTACTTGAGGCAATGAGGCATCTCCACGTAAGTATATACTTACGCCGTCAAGAATGACGAATAACGCTCTACAGTTGCACCCCGGCGCATCCGGGGCCACAGTATCAGCTACCGGACGAGAGCCAGTTGCGCGGTACCCCAGGTTACCAACCGGCTGGAGGAAACACGGAATATTCTATACGCTAGGATGGGACATGAACAACGCACGCCTACAGGAGCTTGTGCGGTTGCACGCCCCACTCAGTATGGCTCACGCCTCATACGTCGTACGGGCAAAGCATCTCCTTGAGGAACTCACGGGGTATGGCAGCCTCCATGTAAACTCTGTTAAGGATCACCAGGGGGGGAGAAAAGGCACGAAGATGGTCATAGCTATATCTTTCACTGCGGAGATCCGCTTCTTCTTTCGAAGGCCCTCGCAGAGGCAGTACGACTTACTTCTTCAGATTCTCGGCGAACAGCCTCAGTGGTATGAGGATGCGCTTCCTAAGCAATTCTTCGGTGCATATTGTATCAAGTAGCGTGACTGCTGCATGTACTACGTTCTCCCGCTGCTCCTAAAATCGCCAAATACTATAGAGACCGACGAGCAAAATCAGTTTACCACCGATCCTTACGAATCTGCCTACTATGTGGAAACACGAGGTCCTGTCATCGAGAGCAAGTGAACATGGGCACGTTCAGCGAGAAGCGCAGTACGTCTGCAGATGAGTTGATTCAATCGCCACGGCTGGGCGTTCGGTGCATCATATAGTCGGGTGTCGCATCGTAAACGATCGATCGAGTAAATTGGCGCTAAACTTGCTCAGTTGCTCCTTTGTAACTCGCATTATCCGTCCACCAAGAGGAGGCCGACTTGCTGCAACAGACTTGTTTCCATAGGGTGCATTGTTTGCCAGTAAGGATGAAACCAAGCGTAGTTTATGGGGGTGGAGCAAGCCAATGTCTGACGGTCAAGTGACTAGCCCCGGAGAGACGCTGACGCGTCGACAGTGACAATGTCGTTCTCTATCGCTACGCCGACGCCAGTCCGCGATGCAGGCAACATTACCTAACGAGTTACTCGAACTCACGTTGCAGCATCTCGACAGGAGCGATATACTTTCTGTGTTGCGAACAAATAGCACCTTGTACGGCGTCGCGGTACGGGTTCTCTACCGGAGCATACCCAACTTGCCCATCGTCCGCACCATCGCCTGTCTCAAGGTCCTCAAGCGCAATCCCATTCTAGCCGCTTATGTTCAAAATCTTTCCATCGACTGGTCCGACTACCGAGTTACAGCAAATCTGCTCCGCTTACTACGGAGTACCCTCCAGCAGCTCACACAGTTGCATTCCTTATCCCTGGAGCTTTCACATGTAGACAATCATGCCACTCACGCTTGGGTGTTCCAGGATGCCCCATATAGCTTACGCACATTTTCAACCTCGTCACGCTGTGATGGCGTTCTTGCGAGTGTCCTCGAGCGACAACCCCACATCCGCGATCTGTCGCTTCGCGGGTTTCAAACGAACGCAGAATTCACGCTTTCCCCCTCTTCTCTGCCGCGGTTGGAATCCTTGCGCTCCGCTCATGCCGGCGCGGCAGTAATCGCGGAAGTGATACGGGGCCGGCCAGTCGAGGCCATATCCCTCTCGCTCTACGCAGACGAGGGCTTCGAGGCATTGGATGCGCTCCTGCTCGCGAAGTCCTCACTCAGGCGACTCACCCTCATGGCACTCGACGACATGCCGGAAACCCGCATTCTCAACGAAGTGGCCACCCGAGTTCCACAGCTAGAGTCGCTCCATATTGTCGTGCTCCTGTCGCGATACACCCACGTATGTCCGCCCACCCATGGCATGTCATAACTAACATACTCAGCACGTCACTATTCATCCCCTCGTAGGCAAGTCTGATGAAAGCTGGCCCAGTGCTGTCTAAATTCAAGGAGCTCCGCTATATCACCGTGATAGGCGGCTTCGGAACGGACATCGCAGACGACCGGTGCATAGCAAAGGAATGGCATAAGCACTGCAGGACGCTCAAAACCATCATTCTTCCCGGGGGTCAGGTGTGGTTCGAGCGAGATGGGGAGTGGGAATGTTGATCGTGCAATTTATACACCATAACACCAGACGGTGCCACTTACTGATGAGTGGCGTGGATCATCCCGAAACCCTCTACTTTTTTATGCACAATATGTGGTGCGCATGGGTGTTACAAGCAGTTTGATTATAAGTAAGATACTGCAGTTAGCACACCTTCATGTCGGCATGATAAGAAAATAAAAGATGAATTCATAGACAAGGAGCGTCTCCCTGTGGAAATGCCGGGACGTCAGAGGAATGTGCAGTGTGCTGATGAGTGGGCGTACTTCTCGAGTCAACGTCAGCATATGTGAGCTGATGTATCCCTTGACAAATCCGGCGCCAGCGTATGCGAACAAGAACTCCCACTTGCGCGCGAAGATAGCAAATTCCACCGGATCTTGCAAGGCCGGGTGCGTCGCTGCCACTGCATCCTGCTGCACGTTGTTCTTGAACCGACGGCCCCATGTGCGCAGCGTACGGGGATAGTCTGCGCATGTTCGGGCACTAGTCAGGTTCCGACGTCACGGCTTCCGTTATGCCCACTCACGCGCCGAATGGTTTTCAACAGTGTGTAGTTTCAGGCGGCCGCGCGTCGCCTTGCAGACTGCGTCAACCAGCACTGACGCGCTAGGAAGAGCGGAGTTAGGCCAGATGTATCTGCGCATGAAGTCTTCGGCCCTGTACAGGCATCAGGGGCGGTACCTAAAGGAGGTATAGGATAACGGCTTACTGGTATTCACTGTACCTATGCTCGGGGAAAGTGCTCGAGCTCACGACAGCGGTGGCATTCTTCTTCTTCAGAGCAAAATCCACTAGTCGAAAATAGGTGTTATAATACTATGCTCAATGGGGTCATTGACTGTAACTGACTAGTGAAGATCGAGACTTACTTTCGGCCCAACGTGCTCAATCATTTCGATACTCACGAATGCATCGAAGGCGTGTTCGAACTCCGGTGGGATGTCCCGATAGTCAAGCAAGTGGACACGGATGCGATCATCCAGGCCAGCGTCCTTGATTCGTTCCTCCGCAAGCGCCTTCTGCTCAACGGACAGTGTGAGCGTATCTACCTCGCAATTATATGTGCGTGCCGCCTGGTGCCGGACGTTCAATAACAAACATGTGCAAAACGCCGAGGCACGTCATCTCACCTCTATCGCCAAGCCTCCCCACCCCGTGCCGAACTCGAGTAGCCGGTGTCCTGGCCGCAGGCGCAGCTGGCGCAGGACGTGGTGTATCTTGCGTATTTGAGCCGCTTCTATGTCGCCCTGAGTAGGGCCGGAGACAAGGTCGCCATTGACGCCCCCTTCCTCGTCGCTCCAAAGAGCGCAGGAATACATCATCTCCTCGCTTAAAAACGCCTTGAATGATCAGCATTAGTATCGGTGCAGAAAAGGCCGACAGGGGAAGTACCTTGTACATCTCGTTCGATAAGTCATAGCTAGCTATGACATTCAGACGGGCTTGTGAGTGAGTCTGTCCTGCGAAAGCATTCCAAAGCCCTGACGCGGTGGCAATCGTTTTGTTGTATAACCAAGAGATATTGGAGAGGCCCGACAGATTGTCTATGAAAAACTACGGAGGAGTTGTATTAATCAGACGCATCATCTGGTCGCGCACTAACCTCTATGACCGCCTCAAGGTCATCGGCTTGGACTTCCCCCATCATGAATGCTTCGCTGACTGCGGAAATCCGATCATGAGCGTCTCGCCCAATGTATGTTTGTCACCCTGACTTACAGCCGAGGTTTCCGGACCTTTGTCACGACAACGTTGCACACTCTACGGTGAGTATGTTGTGAACCGGAGTGGAGATACCACTCACAAAAGCACTCGAGTCCAGAATTGCTCGTCCACGACGGTGATACGAACATTCGTGGCCTTCCCTTCGGACTGGCCAAAGGCGAAGAGCTTCCCGTCCTCCTCGATTTGAATACACCCCACGCTGACAGCGCTTTGAAGAATGCTGAGGATCCACATCCGAGCTGCCGGCCAGCATAAAGACAGCTATAACTCGCAAGTGGACTTGTGAACATACCGAAGGATGTGGCCCATCGACGCGGGCTTGCAAGTGCCAGGATTGGGGAGGAAGGAAGATGGGTTGGTTGGGATAGATTTTCTGAGCAATAACTAGCAGCAGTGTGAAGAGACATCGCAATTGTTGGATTCAATGGCCGCAGTGGTAAGGGAAGGAAGGGGTGAGGTTTAGGGCGATAAAATGAAGTGCACGTACCGGTCTCCTTTTATACACTTCTTGTGGGACCAGTGGAAGTGCAGTCTACCGGCATTGCACGAGTACCTGTGCGGTGATCTGCTCAGGAAACGAGGTGTCTCCATTTGAGGGCAATGGCCGATGACCTAGTCCGCCGTTTCAGGATCTAGAGCACTGGCACGTCTAAAAATCGGACGGTCGTGTTATTAGTCCCGTGGAGATATCGAATGCGGTAAATCAATAGAACGGGCCTATCGGTAGGCAAGCGTCACTCCCAGACTGACTCTTGCTGTCACTCATTAGCCTGTTCCGCAACGACGCTCGCCTTCGGATTAGTGGGCCTCATGCGTGATCTTCATCAATGGCCAGGGAACTCTGTAACACTAACACCGCAAAGCGTTAGTGCTTTCGAAACGGCGTGCAGCCACTGAGTACCGACCAAGATTGCGCCACCCGACCTCGAACCATCATGTGTGGAAGATGAGGGTCTACCCATTTGCATACGTCTCACTGTGACAGTGTTCAATCAGAATGTTGCCTCCTGTAGGCACCGCCCTCAAACGGAATAATGAAGGGCACAGAAGATTCGGCTTCGGTAGCTCGGACTACGTGCTTGGAGTCCCAGGCGATTCCAAGGTCTTCTCGTAATGCACACGCCACGTCAGATACCTAACTTTACAACAAAGGGATATAGAGATCAAGACAATTGTATGGCACGCACCGAGAACAGTGATTGTAGACGAGTGCGGTTTGGCGACGCAATGCTGTGGGATGTCTTCACTAACAATTGGCCGGGGCGTCCAGTGGGTGCCACTGATGCAAATTCAAGTGGCCGTGTAAGGGCTTATCCAGCACGGGTAGCTGGCATTGAAGTATGACCTGACCCTGATTGACTTCACGTACACAACTACCTCATGGGCCTAGAAGGGCCGTCAGTTGGAGGCAATGCCCATCAACATGCAAAGCACGCACGGAATACCGGGGTTGATCGAGCGGGGAATCCCCTGAGCAATAGCACGTCCTACATGGTGAGGATACAACTCACGTCGCGACATGGAGGTGTCCTGCCATGATCCTTTCGGTCTGGGTCAGATCGTCGTTGCACTGGCCTATCCGCTTATTTTTGATGCGTTCTGCCCACTGCGACGTCCCTTAATTCCTGGGATCTGGAAAGACGAGTACAAGATTCAGAGAGAATCCGAGCCAACGGAGATCTTCTTCGATCTGATGCTCGTGCATCGAATCCTGTGGTTCCAATGCATGCTGCATGCGAGAACGGATCACGACGCATCAACTCGTATTGTGACTACGAAGCCAGATCGATGTGCTCGCTCCCGGTATGTGAAGGCTAACGCCACCGATGCGGCGAGATCTACGCAAATCTACTTGGGAATAGCGTGCATGTGTCTCGTAACGCAAGGACGTACTAGAGGAGGAAGTCCGGCCAACCAAAAGACACCCACTACCCCACGATCTCGAGCACTCTTCTTGCGATAGAGTTCCCTGCCGTGTGATATTGTAGACCCAATAACAAAATGGATGTAATGGCGAACGAAAGGTCAGGTACGCACGACTGAGGCCCAACATGCGATGGTGACCATTCTTCAGATGACCGGACCCGGTCATGATGGGGGAATGTTCGCAATAAGATTGCCCCACGCCGTACACGATTGCGCCCGTCACTGAATCTTCTATGTAGTCCAGCTTCCTTCCGGCAATTACTTCCAGTCCGCGTATCACCGTCACCCTCGCTCGCGACACCAGCATGATCCACGATCGCCTACGGAAGAGATTTGCCATATGAGCTTGTTTGGCATATAACCTCCTCGAGAATCTTTGAAGACGCAGTGTGAAACGCTAATAGAAAACGATGTGCCGGGTTTGCAGAGAGCGCATAGAATGTTCCACTCACATGGTAGAATACCAGGGATCTCGCACTCCTCAGGGTATCTGCGATTGTACGTGGTTCCCTCTGCCCCCCTGCGAACGTTCAACTAGCTCGACTCGGTCCAGGTAATGGTTGTGTGCCGGCAGCATTCCTCTCTAGATAGTCATGTTGAAGCCACCCTCGAGGCGAAATCAGCTCTTTCATCGTGGTTCTCATGTCGGCGAATCAGATCAATCGGCGAGTGCACGACCTCCGAATCAGAGAGACATGCGAGTAGATAATGGTCACCAGCATTGCGCCGCTGTACTGAGAGTCTCTCCGAGCCTCCCTTGGTTCACGATGTAGCAAGTCTTAATATTATCATGTAATTTACAGCTTCTAGAAGCATCGGTTCAATGGTGTAGTTGGTTATCACGTCCGTCTCACATTTGTTGCTCACGGGAGGTCTCCGGTTCGAACCCGGATTGAACCATACGTTTTATTCCCCAAGGTTCTGGGTTCCCGTCGAGGTCCCGACGCCCAGGGAACCGCCGGTACACTCTGCTCCCATTTTGCTCGCACCGCATCTTCTCGCCTCTTCATTCGAAGGTATCAATGTGCTGTTTCGCAAAGATCCTTTACAGCTAACTCCAAAACGCTAGGCCTACGCGCGAAAAGTCTCGACAGGCGGGGTCTGTCGGACTTCCCAGGCTCGCCACCTTTTCGGCCCAGTCACGCCACTTTCAGTGGTGGCGCGACTTCGCGTGAGCTGAGCAGGCCAATGAGACTGGCCGGCAGAGAATGCGGATCACAGGTGAACGAATGTCCGCCAACCCCGCCTGTGCACGGAGATTTCAACGTAGGCCTAGCGTTTTGGAGTTAGCTGTATCGTGCTTCTGTATCTGCCAATATTGCCAATATCACAGCGGGCGGAAGTCGTCAAGCACCAGCGGCGAGTCAACTTTTGCCGTCCCGCGTATGTAGCAGACGTCACCAGCCCTCCACCTGCTTTCCGCACAGGGGCTCTGCTTCCGCCATGGGTTATAGCCCCTGGGGCACACGTTGGGTTTAGTGCTTCTGTTCGCTTCGAGACGACATGTACTACACGATAGGTGATGTTTCCAGTGATGTCTCTTTCAATATTATCCATCATGCAGGTCAATTCCGACACGTGAAGGACGGAGACGTAGTGGTCGTCTTCGACCATGCACTTACGTGGGACCAGGATTGTGTGACTGAGGACATGGTCCATAGGTGAGTCCGTTCCTTCCTACAGCACAAGCCGCTCACAGCAATGGTTAGATGGCGCTCCATGGGCGACTCCTTGTGCGATGACGCATTGCGAGAAGTGTTTCGGACGTCGTCATCAACTGTCGGAAAAGACCTGCTCGCTACTTTAAAGCATTACGTTGCCGCAAACCCCGGAAACGGGCCGGTGCATGCTTTTCTCCGGCAAGTATCGCAACGCCCGTCAGCCGGCATCCAAGTTTCTGCCCAAGAGGCGCAGTTAGCGCAAGAGCTTTTCTTGGACAACAGCATCGAGTTTAGTCAGGCGCTGTTGCATTACAGTCTCGCCGGAGGCTTTGCCAGGTGAGTTGACAGCGTCTGAGTGGTCTCGCCCAAGTGCGTTGTGTGACGCTCTCCCCGAGCGTTGTACCAACAGGACGTTGGACTGACAATAAACCGCCAGCCCTCGCATCAACCGGACTCTGCAAGCGGTCTCCTATCTGGTCCCGCATCACAGCCGAGCGCGCTGGAAAGCAGCGAACGAGAAGGAGCGCACGGAGTCCTCCCACGCCTCGTACCAAATCACGAACGCGTCCAACGAGCGCACATTCACTCATCTGCTGGAGACATTTCAGATGGTCTTGGATGTGCTGGATTGCACAGTCTTACCTCCGTGCTCAGACCACAAGACTGCAAACGGTGCCACCATTCGGCAGTCAGAAGACCACCGTACTGCATATCTTGAGCCGGGAGGCTATGCCTGGAGAACGATGGTGAACGTACGTTTGTTACATGGTGTAACGCGCATGCGCGTCCGTGAGCGATGGCAACGGGAATGCAGACAAGACCTCTTAGACACTACCGTTCCTATCAACCAGGAAGAATTGAGCGCAACGTAAGTGGCCCTGAGAAATCTTGATACTCTGCGCTGACGAGTTTCGAATAGCCTTGCAGCCTTCTCTACAATACCTATCTGGTGCCTGCGTCGTCTCCATGTCCATCCCAAAAATGCAGATGTCCGCGCGTACCTTAGTCTTTGGCGACACGTCGGCTTCTACCTTGGTGTGGACCCATGTCTACTCGAGCGCCACTTCTCCTCGCCGGGTGCGGCGGACAAGTTCATCGCGACCACGGCCATGCACCTCTTTACCACGGATGACTCCTCTGAGGCTGCTGATGCCCCGACGATTCCCATCTTATACGCCGCCTCCAATCGCGCACCGATGTACAACACCTTTGAGTACAATTGTGCACTCACGCGGCATATCTTGGGCCCTTCTTTGTCAGACCGCGTCGGCTTGCCGCCAACGTCTTTGCGGATGTCTTTCCGGCTACATGCCGCGCTCTTTCTACAACGCATTCCGCATTGGCTGACGCAATACTACCCACGGCAGGCATGGATCATCAAACGGCGCGTCGTGCTCAGGGAGGGTATAGCGCGTAGCGTTTGGTGGAACCTGGGTAGGCGCCGGGTGTTGTTCCGCCCTCGGACCGACGTCAAACATGGTGGTGGCGATGCGGGAGGCGAGATGGCTGTGGGCGTCAAGGAGGCAGAAACAGTACAGCTGGACAGTGACAGTGCCAGGAGTCTTGTTCGGCGATGGCGTGAGGTTATGGCCGAGATGGTGGCCGTGCTTGTCGGAGCCGGCATCATCGCTTTGGCCACTGCATGGACTAGCTTCCTCGTCGTCCGATGTTGGCTATGGCCCTCACAGTTAATGCATTATGTACGTATATATGCCGAATGAAGCCGCTATATCATATCATAGCTAATGATCGTTAACCATTTTCTGTAGTCTTGCAAAACATTGGGTCGAGGGAACGGCAGCTCGTCGCTCCGTCGTGGCTGCGCGGCGTCTGTCGCGATCACGTGAGTTGGGCATACTCGCCACTCGGCGCGACAAACAACGTAAGAATTTGTGGCTCCGCGGCGACTCACTCAGCTACACCGCGTTCAATGCATGCCTCAATACTGATAAGTCTTAGAACACGAAAGATGAATGTTACTGATGCCCCAAGGTTGTGGCACGTTACGCATCGTCTTGTTCTTTGGCTAGGGTATCAGTCGCTGTCCATGCCACAAGAGTCCTCAGTCATATAGAGCCCACCATATACGGAGTTGACGAAGTACGAGATCTCATGTTTTGCTGAGAACGGGGCCATAGCCTGTGGCTGTTCCAAGGCGGTACACTTACGCAAGTCAAAGAGGGCCAAAGCTGGTAGCCTCCTGCCCAAAGCGTAAAACAAAGGTATCTACGCCACCCAGGCTTGTGCCACACGCTCAAGAATCCTTTCACGCTTTGCTCCTCGCTCACTCACAACCACCACCACCAATACCACCGGTCACCATCAGTAGGTGACTTCGCGAAGTACGTCTTGCATCTGCTCCCCTCTGTTGCTCTGGACGCGACAGCTACAACAATGGCACGCAACGTGAATACCTTTTCCACTTCTTCCTTGAATTCTACCTATACCGGTGGTCTTCGCAATACCGGGCCTTCTGTACGTTTCGGTGAAACGGGATGGAGTTCTCGCACATTGGCGACCTCTTCGTCGGCCGCCACACAAGGAATCCGCAACCTGCCAGCGACATCACCTCCCGCCGCTGCACCATACACAAATGCGCAACTCCTCGGACATGATCCCGCCTGGACGGGAGCATACCAAGCAGCGGTGCCACAGCCATGGGATGTTCCACAATCCATGCCACAACGTACGTACCGATGCGAGCTGTCTGACATCCACCTACTTACCCAGTGATATCAGCAAAAGTGCGACGGAGGCCTAGCACGGCCGTCCCTCAACATGCAGCCCAGCATGCGGTCCCCCAGCTTTCCCCTTCCCGGCCACCACATCTCGCGGCAGTGCGCGGGAGCCATATCGCGCAACCGCAGTATCCTGTCCCCCGTTCGGGACACCACAACGCTATCTCGTCTGGTCATCTCCCTCGTCGCTCTCCTCCGGCCCCAGCCGCCTCCCCAATCCGCACACCCCAGGTTCCGCCCATCGCACGGCTCCCTGCTCCTTATTCTCTTGCGCAGCGCCCTGCACGCCCGTCAGCTCCTCCTCAGCCTCCGTCAGTTTCTATTCCTCGCTATCACCCTGAGGTCATCGACCTCACCTTGCCTGACTCGGGGTTTGAGTCGCCGTCAAGCGTACCCCCACATCATGCCCCTGCTTACCCTCCTCATGGGCCGCTCGAACCGACACCTTCATCCAGAACGGTGCCCACATATGGCAGCGACTGGCTCACCATAGACAACTTCGTCCCTCTGGGTATTGAGCTCCCAGCGCGTAGTGTAGCAAGCTCTTCCGGGAGCGTCGGGCAACCACCATGGCCTCGTGCTGACCCCGGTAGCTTCGAAAGCCATACAGCATGGCGCCGCGAGGATGCGCAACCCACAGTTGTCGACTCTGTCCCTGCTACGAAGACCGCAACAAAGCGGAAGCGGAAGGCACAGGACGACGGCTCCACGTCGACTACCGCTGGTACGACTGTGGCCGAAAAGGCCCCTGCCAAACGCCAGAAGATTGGGGGCAAGAGGGTCAAGAAAACTCTTACCGCTACCGCTGGGCAGAAATCGAAGAGTCAGGCAGGCGAGGCGAGGCGACCTCAACCTTTTTTTTTTTTTTTTTTTTTTTTTGAATCCCATTAACGTCCTCGAGGGCAGGGCCCTATGTAGACGTGACACTATCGAGGGGGGCTAACGTGAGGGACTGTTGCGGTCATGCGGAGTATACGCCCGCTACCGTGGTAGGGGCTATGGGTCTAGGTATAGTAATATGGTATGAGAGAAAGAAAGCGTGGAGGGTAGAGGAAGAGTGCGTAATGACGCGGTGTATGTACAGTAGGGTGGAGAGAGAGAGCGGGGAGTGGACTCCCGTCCGGGAGGCACCTGACGCGTCCGAATCGTGCGTAGTCCGCCAGTGCAGTGAGCCCTCCGCGAGGAGGGAGCGGTCCCCAGGGTGATGCTATTTGCGTACGCGACCGGCCGCCTTCGGTGCGGCTTCACCGCCTGGGGCAACCTCACGTCGGGTTGGCTGCACGTGCTTCCTACGCATGAAATCGTCAGCGGGGTGGTAGAAGTCGGCGTACAGTAGGGGTATCGTAGGTTAGTTAGTATCGTACTGCGGGGTTATCGTAGGGGAGTGTGGAGTGTGTCGGGTGTGTCGAGTTCGTCTAGTGGTCGTTCGCGGGAGGTTCGTGGAGGAGGTGGGCGGAAAACGGGGGAGAGGGTGTCGTGGATCGTCGGGTCGGGGTGGGATGGGATCGAAGGGGTCGAAGGGGTGGGTCAGAGGTGGAGGTCGCCGTATGGTGTGAGACGTCGGGTGTCGTGGAGGAAGCGGAACAAGGGTGGAAGGGCCTTGGGGTTCGTGAGGAGGTATTGTATGGAGCTGGCTCCTGCGCCTAGCTTGAAGTGCATACGTGCTCGGGCGTCCTCGTACGCAGGGCAGTCGAGGAGGAGGTGTGCGACTGTCTCCCTAGGGTGATTGCAGTTGGGGCAAGCTGGGGACTCGGCCTTCGTGATACGGTGGAGGTGGAAGTTGAGCGGTGCGTGTTCCGTGCGTAGTTGGATGAGGAGGCTGGCTTGGCGTCGGGGGAGTGCGGCGATGAGCTGTAGGAAGGCCTTCGAAGGGAGACAGGGGTCGATTCCGGCGGCTCGGTGTGCGCGTGGGGAGGCTAGCCATTCCGCTTTTGCTGCTAATCGGAAGCGGAGGTTAAGGGTCTGTCGCACCTTGGACAGGCTAGCCGGTAGTGGTGCACCGACAAGCCAAACGGGGAGCTCTCCGGGAGGGCTGCTGTCTCCGTGTGCAGCCGCCTTAGCCTCAGTATCTGCGCGTTCGTTGCCTTCGAGGTTGCGGTGTCCGGGTATCCATCGGAGCGTGTAACGGACGCCGGGATGGCGTTGCTGTAGGGCCTCGAGACTTCGGAGTAGTCTGTCGATGAGGTAGTGTGCTGGGTGGGGTCGCCGGTTCTGATAGGCCAGGAGGCAAGGGGTGTTGTCGGCGGCGCAGGAGGCTTCGCGTACGCTAAGGGCCTGTAGGAGTAGGTGTACCGCCAGGATGAGTCCTACGATTTCGGCTTCGTAGACGGAGTGTCTGTCGGAAGGTCCGAGGTGGTACCGGAGGATGAAAGGTGTGTCTATTCCAGGGCGGTAGAGTACCGCAGAGGCGCCAACTCCGCCATCGCAGTCTGACCCGTCAGTGTAGAGCCGATATCCTGGTTTAGTGAGCCATAGCGCTTCGCGGTTGGACGCGTCCTCTTTGTTCGACGCGATCTCGACGGGGAACGGAGGGCGCCAGCCAGGGGGGAGGCGTACAGCATCGATGGTCTCGATATCGTCGGGTTTGAGGTCGTATGCTGCGAGAATCTCGTGGAGGGGACTGCGGTAGCGCTTGACGAGGCGAGTGGCCCGCCGGACGTGCGGGTGTAGCGGATGCGAGGGAGGTAGGGAGCAGAGTCGTGAAGCTTCGCGCGCGATGAATGAGTCGACTAGTAAGTGGAAGGGGGGGAGATTGAGGTGGGCTTCGAGGATGTCGGTGGCCGTGGTGCGCATTGCTCCCGTGATGAGTATGCAGGCTTGACGGTGGATGCGTGCGAGCTTCCGGATGATACCTACGGAGCCGTACGTGCGGGAGCGGCCCTCGATTCGTCGTTGCGGGACGATCCATACGCTGGCGGCGTAGAGCATTGCCGGGAGGAGCATTTGTCGGTAGAGAGTGAGGACGTGTTTGGCGCGGAGGCCATGCTTGGGCCGTGCGAGGCGTCCGAACTGCTGTAGCCACTTCGTACCTTTGGCCAGCGCATAGTCAGTGTGTTGTCGGAACTTCAGCTTGTTGTCGACGAGGACGCCAAGGAACTTGGTTGACGCGGTGGGGTGTACAGTCCCGTTGGGAAGGTGGAGGTCGGGGCCAAGGTTGTCGTTGTGGAGGCGGGGGTCGAAGTGCTGTAGCGCTAACTTTGGGACATTGAAGGAGGAGTTGGCGTCTCGGGACCAGTCCAGCGCGCCGCCAGACTGGGTCATGTACTCTGCGAGGGCGTCCGTTGACTCCTGAAGGGAGTTCGCGACTGCTACCGTTGCGACATCGTCGATGTATGCCACCGGGTTGGTTCTCGGCTTGTCATCCGCGCAACGGAGGAGGAGCGAGTTGTAGATCTTGTACAGGATGACCGAGAGGGGACAGCCTTGGTCGATACCGCTGATGATCTCGAAGAGTTGCGAAGTGAAATCGTCAAATTTCAGGCGAGTGCGGCGACCTTGCAGCTTCCGTCGGAGCCAGTCGGTGACAGCTTCCGGTATTCCGAGTTGTCGCATGTAATGGAAGAGTCGTTCTGGGATCGCGCTGGGGAATGCCGCCTCGACGTCAAGGTATAGGATGGACGCCACTCGTTTTGCCCGCCATGCGTCGCGGATGACCTTGGTGATGAGGTGGAGCGAGTCCGTCGTGGTGCGCCCGGCTCTGCCGCCGAAGTGGTGGTTGGGGAGTAGTGCGTTCTTCTCCACCTCGTACTCGAGGATGTCAGTGACGCATGAAGAGAGAATCTTACCCATGCAATTCATAAGTGCGATCGGGCGGTAGGACTTCGCAATGGAGTAGTCGGTGCGGCCGGGTTTTCGGAGGACAACGGTGGTGGACTCCTTCCATGCGTCGGGGTAGTAAGCGAGGTCGAAGGTGCCTCGGAACAGGCGACCCAGGAAGGGTATCAGCATATCAGCACATCGTTTGTATACCTCGTTCGGGACCCCGTCAGGGCCTGGTGCCTTGAACTCTTTGAGTCGTTTGCACGCATCTAGGATCTGCGTGTCGGATATGTGAGTGAACTCGAAAGCGTTGGGCGGGTAGTGTCCGCGAACGCGGCGCGCCGCTTCTGGAGGGGGCGCTGGGAAGAAAGTCTCGTAGAAAATCGAGCTTTTCTCTTCACTTTGGCGCGTCGGCTCGTTCGAGCCAGGGCGGCGGATGGGGGGGATACTACTGCGGCTGCCGTCGTTGGAACCCGCTCTGATGTACTTGCCTATAGTCCAGACGGACTTCATGTCCGCTTCCTCTATCCACGCATCCCAGTGTGCGCGCTTGGCCTGTTTGATGCGGTCGCCATACCTGTTCCGTAATTTACGGTACTCGCTGTGGGCTGGGTGACTGGGGGTGTGTCGTAGGTGGTATGACCTGCGGCCAGCTCGACTAACTTCCCGTCGCATGCCGTCTAGCTCTTTCGAGTACCAGCGTTTTGCGAACGGTGGCGGCTTGGTTTCCGGGACCTCCTCTTTGATGGTGCCAGACAGGGCGGTCATTACTTGCCGGAGCGTGTCGTCGAACGCGGCGATGGAGTCGAGGTTGCCTGCTGGAAGGGGGATATCCTCCAGTCGTATCGCGAGGTTCTTGCGGAAAGCGGGCCAGTCGACGCGTCGGAAGTTTCGGAACGTTCCGTTTGGTACGCGCGGGAGGTTCACTTGTAGCTCGGTTACTATGGGGTAATGGTCAGTGCATGGGGGTCTTATCTCTGGGGCTGTGCGGCATCGGACGAGGGTGCCCGCCAGTTCCGGTGAAGCGAAAACGTTGTCGGGACGGGTGTGGTTCTTCGTGTTGGCGGCTTCCAGGGTCGGGATCGCTGGGGGAAGCAACATGTGGAAATCGAAGGCCGTGAGTAAGTTGAGGAGGGGTTGCGCGTCATCGAGGTGGGAGTCGGAGAGGAGGTGTGTGTTACGTTCGTCTTCCCACATTGGGTGGTGTCGGTTGAAGTCGCCAAGCCATATGATCTGTGGGTCGTCTAGTTGCATTTCAGGGCGGCCGTAGATGGTGTGCGTCGCTCTTGCGAGGTGGCTGAGGGTGATGCGCGAGTCCTGTGGGTTGTAGACATTGAAGATCGTTAGTGTACCTGTGTCGTAAGTCAAAGAGATGGCGGTGATGTCGGGGTCGTCAATTGGTATCGCAGCCCAGCTGTTGGTGGCAATTCGGACGTTGACCAGTGTTACCGAGCGGGTGCGGACAGGTGAGTCTTTGTGTTTGGGGGGGTAGATGACCCGCCATTGCTGCGAGGCGCGCGTATTCTTGAGGAAGTCTATGTGTGGTTCTTGGAGGAAGACGAGGTCGAAGTCTGAGACGCTGTGTAGTAATGCGGACTGGCTGGTGTTGGACTTGTTGACGTTTAGCTGGACGAAACGGAGGTTGTGCGGTGTCGTCGGTTGCGTCATCATTGGGCCCGTCGGTGGTCACGGACAACGGAGGGGGATCGTGGGCGGGACGGAATGGGCCGAATGGCGCCGTCCCTGGTCAGCATGGTCTGGCGTCGTCGTGAGGTGCTTCGTAGACTCCAGGTGCGTGGGCGGGACCTCTCTGTGGCGTTCGAGTTGAGGGGGACGCGGTTAGCTCCACGCGTCGGAGGAGAGGGGTCTCTTCGTGAGTACGACGGGTCGTCTCTGGGGTGCGAGCGCGAGCGCGAGCGGGAACGGTGTCGTCGCTCCCGGTAGACGTGGGGCGGGGCCTCCCGGTCGTGTGGGGGCACAGGGTCGTCCGACCATACGAAGGGTTCGAACTGTGTCGCGTTTACTTGGATGGGGTCAGAACTAGGGGCCGGGGGAGACGCGAGGTGCTCCCAGCTGTTGGGGTCATCCGCCAGTGGATAAAAGCGGTACTGTTCGAGGGAGTTAGCTTGCTGTATCTTGCGGGTCGCTTCGATGAAAGCAGGGCAGGTGCGGTCCCACGACGCGTGGCCGGTTTGCGTGCAGTTGACGCAGTGTCGCTTGGCCGAGTTGCAGCTTTGGGTTGAATGGAGCTCACCGCAAGTGCCGCAGACGTCCTCGATGAGGTCGCAGTCTCGGGCAAGGTGGCCCGGTTCCATCTTTTGGCACCGTAGACAGCGGCGGGCCTCCTTTCGTAGTTTCTCGACAGGGAGCCGCTGGCCCATGACGCAGAGCCCATTCAAGATGGTCTCGTTTGCGCGCTGTGGGGTGCTCAGCTTCAGTATCATATGCGCTCGTTCCTGACCTGCTCTTCGCTTGTTCACTGGTTTTATCCAGTGTGCGGCGACTATTTCACCCTTTGCCCATTCGTTGTCGTTTTCCAGCCCTCTCAGGGTGTTGGCGAGTTCGATCGCGAGGTGTATTGGAGTGTTGCGGACGAGGCAGGCATATTGTCTCGCCCTGATGGTTGCCTCCAAACCGAATTTGTCCGTGAACAGCTTCATGTTGGCCTCCTGTTGGAGCCAGTCGGCTCCTTCCTTGGTGTTGATTTCGTAAAGGAGCCCGCCATGTCGTAGGACTTTGACCGATAAAAAGCGTAGTCCTTCCGGCGGCGAGTGGCCGTCTTCTCGGATGAGGTTAATGGATGACGTGGCCTTCTCGATGTAGACCTTCGGGGTGAGTGGCTCCTTCGGTGCCGCTTCATTCTCGTTGCGCCGGACGTCGATTAGTACTCTTCGGAATTGGGCATCTTGTCGCGCGAGGGAGCTGGTGTGGGTCGCCGGCAGCATACGTACCACGGTGTCCGCGTACGTGGGGCGTCCTGGCATGGTGGGGTTGAGCGCGGGCGTGTGGGCAGGTGCCGGCGGGTTGCGCGCGGCTTCCTCCAGTTTCTCGGTGGCTGCGGCGAGTCTCTCCACTGTGGTGGAGAGATTGTTCTGGAGTGTGCGTACCTCGGCGAGCTCCTTACGGAGTTGGGCGTGCCCCTCCGTCAAGCCCCTCGTCTCCTTCGTTACTCGCCCGGCTGCCCCGGAGAGCTCCATTTGGATACGTTCTTGCTGTTCGAACAGTTCACCCTGCTGGGTTCGTAGGTCGTCCCGCATAGCCTGGAAGGCGATCAGGCTCTCGCTGCGGTCTTCGTTCAGCTCGGGGTGTAGCTTCTCCCACAGAGCGGAGGCAATGTCATCTGTTTGTACTGATTCAGCGTAGACGGCGAAGGCACAGATGGCTTCCAAGGCCCATGCCCCGAGCTTCGCGCTAGTGTGTGCGGCAAAATGTGCCAGTCCAGTCGATAGGGGCCCCATACCTGTCTGGGCATCCTCCGGTATTAACTGGTATCGGCGTAGCCAAGTCGCCGCCGTCGAGGGGGTGGTTCTCATCTTACTTAGTGCCGTCTCTATTTCCTGTGGCAGTTTGCTAGGTGTGATTCTAGTTGACCCGTGGCTGACGCTGCTCGCTCGGGTGTTGGGCGTCGCTTTCCGCGCGCTGTCGCCCATGATGGATTGTGGACAACGCGGGGTGTGTCGGGAACAGTTTCGTTCAGCAGTCAAGTACTAGGTGATTCTTCGTAGTGTAGTCTAAGGCTTCTAGTCCGAGAACACCACTTCCGTTAGCCCTCCTCTGTTGGGCCCGGAGCGTGGGAATTTTGCTGGCAGATGGGCGTTAGAAGCAAGAGAGGATCCCCGACCTCAACCTGCATCAACATCTAAGCAGCCCAACTTCGCCCCAAAGCCCGAGACACCGACAGTCCCGCTGGAGCCTGTCGTTGCAGTACCTTCAAGACCAGCCACGCCAGGCCTTTCGAAGTACAAGATACCCGCACCCCCGTCGCGTCTCCTTCCGCCGCACTTGGCTGGCGTGATCATCGCAAGCGATCTCGATTTCCTTACTCTGCGGGTCAACAGGCAGCAGAGGAACGACTCTGGTACTGCCAGAATCGCCACCACATCGAGCATAGCGACCACGAGTGCGACTGTGGTGCATACCAAGGCTGAGAAGGCCGCCCGTCCGGGACCGCTAGTACTGCAACCCCCTGTCATCGCTGCCCCCGCGTTGGCGATAAACCCACTGGTCAGGAGAAGCAAGCTGCAGAGCCCCGTCTCAGTCGTCCCCCACCGCGATACCAACTCACTCTCAGCGACCCCGCCAGCCGCTGACGATGCGGAATTCGACTTTGACGACCTATTCGGCCCCGACCCTGCTGACGGCGAATGAGACTGCTACTTTGGCGCCTTACCATAAAGACTCAACGCCTCTTTTGTCAACCATCTATACCCGGACATACATATCCCTAGCGATTGTACTTGTACTTAATAGACCACACCCATACATTCACCTACAGGGGAACATGTCGTTTGTCAACCTTGATCATCGAACACTAGTAAAGGATTCCTTGGACACTTTGTAGCATAATGCACAATGTATATACCGTCGCAATACGACGCTTGGCGAGAACCACTTTAACGAACATCATCTCTTCGCTGATGGCGATCACCCACGTGCGCTCGACAAGGTTTCGGCTTGCAGCCAGTCTGGGTGAGAGTCAGTGAAGCTGACCTGCCAATGCGGAGTCATTGTGTTCGCAGTTGTAGGGTGAGTGGTGAAGTCATAGGCTTACAGTACACGGTAGTACATAGGTGGTGCAGGTACATCGTCAGAACTTACAGTACAACATCAAGCACATACGATGGGGCTCAGACAAAGAAGCCCTTCAAGTCCCAGAACGTTCCGGGAACCGCCATCCTCTTCTCCGTCAACTGCGCGACGCGCGCAAAGAGGGTGCCGTCTAGGACCTCCACGCCTTCGAGCGCACCGCCAAACGCACCAGACGCGCGTTCGCCATACACCTGCGCATAGTGCAGCAGCGCGCGCTGCACCTTCGCGATGTGGTCGTCCGGGTGGACGAGGGCGGACTCGACGAGCG
Organism: Fomitopsis palustris; assembly: GCA_029783445.1. NCBI lineage: Eukaryota > Fungi > Basidiomycota > Agaricomycetes > Polyporales > Fomitopsidaceae > Fomitopsis > Fomitopsis palustris. The sequence continues at coordinate 23,843 of JARAOQ010000020.1, read as the reverse complement.
CGAGCCACGGGTTCGGCGTCGTGCCCTCGGGCGCGAGGGACGGGCCTGCCAGGGTGGGTGGAGCTGCGGCGTTGGGCGAGGTGCCCGCGTAGAACGCATGAAGGTCTATCGCGGGCCGCCCGCGCGCGACCCACCATGCGAGCGATGTGATGAAGTGCTTGCGCAGGAGGAGTATGCTGGATGCGGGGGAGAGGTATGCCACGAGCGAAGGGAGGAACAGGCTCGAGGTCACAACGTGCATCCTACACAGGCACGCGAATGTCAGCAATCTCGCACATCGAGCGCGTAGGGGCGGCGCGGGTAACTGTGAGGACTTACGTGAAGAAGTCCGCGTTGAAGTCTCCGTTCGCACTCCACCCGGCAACGCCGTACAAGAGGACGCTCAGCCAGACGAGTTCTTCGATCTTCGCGTCGACGTCTGCACCGACCGGTAGCCACTCCTCCGTCCACTTCAGCATCTCGTCGCCGAATAGCGCTGCGACCTTCTCGTAGTGCGCGAGCCCACCCGCAGGGTGCATGTGTGGCTTCAGATCGAGCGCACGGACGCTGAAGCGCTCGTCCTTCGCTATGCGCGCGGCGATGTCGAAGGCGTGCACGCCTGGGCTAGTCGCATTCGAGGGCGAGGGGGACGAGTTGAGGAGGAGGTTCGAGAGCTGCGCGGTGACATGTGAGATGGCGGACGGCTCGACCTTCGACAGGGCCTGGACCTCGGACGAGGGGAAGAACTGTGCCACCTCGATGGGGTGACATGCAGTTTGTGCTAGGCCTGCAATACGCGTATTGAGAACTGGGATCGAGCGAGGACGAGGAAAGTATACCTTCGGCAACGAGGCCAAGCTGGCCAAATTCGAACCCGTACCCGACGAAGATGAGTGGGTGGTAGATGCGCGCGTAGAAACGGCTCAGCATGCCATGGGTGAGCGCGTCCCCGCCGTCCGTGAAGTTGGCGGCGTGCGAGAAGACGTATTCCTCGACGGTTGCGCTGGCGCCTTTCTCCTGTAGTACGCTGTGGAAGTAGTGCAAGTACGCATCGTAGTAGCTACATATGTCGCCGGTGAGTATTACTGTGTGACATACACACCAGACGAGGAAACACGGACCTCCTGTCACCGAGGTGCTCATTGAAGTTTTCCTTGGTGATCTTGCCTGGGGACGAGGTGTATGGACGCGTCATACGCTCCTGTGTCTTAAATATAGCATCATAGAGGGGGGCTGCACCGCCTAGGGCATACACAGCGAGGAGCTGGTGCGAGATGTGGCTAAGACAAAATCAGCATTCATATCGAGGAAGTACTACAGACCGAGACACGTACTTGTGAAAGCCTTCCTCATTGATGAACGCGCTTCGTTGGACATGATTCTCCTTGAGAGTCTTGGTCACTGCTAGCTTCGTCTCGTAGGTGATTCCAGGAAGTCGTCCAGGGCACTTTGTCGTCGGTGGAGGCGAGGGAAGAGGGAATAGCGCGTCAAGGTTGGTGTTCGCCATAGTATACTGAAGAGTTGGCTTTGAGTGTGACTTGTATGCAATGGCCTGTTGCTGATTGGTCGGATATAGAATGCCATGGTGCTTATATACAGCACTGACAGCGCCCGGATATGCTTCTCCACTCTCGCACTGCAAGCAGGGAACGCTGATCGATCGCGCCGACGCCGACCTGATTCATACGCCATCAATCTCGTGCACACGGAGATCTGGGGGACCGGCCTTCGATGCACACACGAATCAAGACAGTATGTCAGTCTCCAACCGGTGCTGCAGTCTGAATGCCGTCCATCTCCTGCTGAGTGATTAACACAGAGCGCACCTACTGCGGGGTAGTGCAGAAGCGTCTGCCTTTGGATCCTTGATGGGACTGCCCCCTGTTGAGTGGGAAGTTTCCGAGGAGTTTCGGCCAGGTTTCGTTGATCGCCACTGCCTTGCGGCGTAACGGGGACAATTGGGTAAGAAGGCAGCGATCGCGCGAGCGCCCGTCACTGTGATCCTGCGCTCTTGTTAACAGTGGTTGGTCGTCAAGTTCTTGTGCTATCTACATGTCTGAGACATGCATTTGCCTCTCAATCGGCGTCATCCGGCATTCCTGTGCAAGTAGATGTGTAAGAAGAAACGCGAGCGAAGAGAATAGCCCTGCAATTTGCACACTCAGCCTGAGACCTATCTGATTGTAACGGTCACCTCATAACTGGGTTGGTCTCCCAGGCACGTTCAGGGTGTTTACTGCGGCTACTGTGGAAGCTTACTCAGAATCTGTCCTGTCGTTGTGGCCATAATTGACTTCCTGGGTAGTGCCGTAGGGGACACGCACGTATATATCGGCATGCCCGTGACTGGTGACGACCGGCAGACCGGCGTCGATTACGGGACAATGCTGCTGAGAGCGGCGCGTCTATAGTTGAGCTTTCCGGCAGTGGATCAGAGGAGGCTGCATAGTTATCAGGGAGACGAAGCTCAACGTTCAGCTCAGCATAGTCCGTCGCGAGGTCAGCACTCAGTGCTTGTAAAGGGCGCTTCACGCGGCACTTCGTTCAATAACAAATACGATCACATGATTGATGTAAGCCGCGCTGCGACTTTACTCGACGCGCTTTCGTGGGCGTGCATTCATGGCGGCCCACCGAGTAGGCTACCTACCAGCTTGTGTCTCATATGGTCTTGAAATACGAGGTGAATACAATCATGTATAGCCGATGTCATTGACTACGTCCTAATGTCTTCGCAGTTAACCGTTAGCCTGGGGAAGTTGGGCCCGGCATGGTACGTTAGAACATCGGCCTCATCGTCGAACGTCCTGGATCTTCCTGCATTATGAGACAATGCATGTGAATAGAGCCTTTTTTGTCTTAATCCACTCCGATTCAGTCAATGGCTGCGCGTGGCAGTGGCGGCAACAATGGAACAATTCACTTAGTGGTAGCCACTCCCGATAGGTATATATAGGACTCGTTGCGAGTGCCCATGCAACCTATCTGACCTCACTGAGGCTTCTGTGTATTGCCTAGACGATTGTGCGACGCGTCTCTCATCCGCCTTGTGCCATGACCGACCATCACCGCTTACTCCATTCGTCCAGAGTGTCTCGACTTGCCCCTCGTCTAGTATACAGCAAACCATCGATGCTCAACCGTATTATCCTTGCGCGTACAAAGTGCACATACTGTGTACATGCGACACGGCGACAAACCACAAGTAAGTCTTCGATGTCCTGAACTGCGCAGACGGAGACGGAGAGCTCATGTTACCGGATAGTCGACTCTCCCAATACCATGCATGCGCAGCATAGACATGAAGACCAGTTATCCAAGCCGCTAAGATTCTGGGCCAATCTCTTGCCACATGCCATTGAGACAGGACGTTCCCTCATGCATGGCAGTACTCAACTCAGGTATGGCCTTCACAACTTGTTCGGATATTAATATTCTGACCATGGCTCGCCCGGGGTGCGCGTTCTCACAGTCAAAATGTCAATGAGTACGTTTACCAGATACACTAGCACGCCGTCAATGCTAACACCCAGATTGCTCTCATGCACTGTAGAACACATGTGTGGGCATGGGATCCAACCACCCAGTCACTGGATGCCGGCGACAAGGACCCATGTGCTTCGTGGATCATGCACCCTGGTGGGGGACTGCACGTCTCGACCTCAGCTCTGCGCCTCATATTGACTCCGCTCCCGTGGCTCTCATATCACGGAACGGCCAATCAACCAAACGCAGCACTCTCCGAGAACTGAGGCCTGAGGGCTCACACAAGGCTAGCAAGGGCTGGCATTGATCTTTGCGAGTCCGGCGCCCCAGGGTTGGTCATGACGGGGTGCATTTCTACACTGTCTCTGACAAGGTGACATGTCTAACATCTCCACCAGTGGTTCTCCTTTCCCTGCCGTCTTTATATCGTACGAACTGCCCACAACAATCGAACCCCCCGACAAGAGACATTAGACGGATAACATTTCATTGTCAACCCCCAGGCAGTGGTTGACTCTTGTCTGTGCGACCTCCAAGGCCATACCTTACATATGACCTGCAATCCTCAGCCGCAGAGCAGGGTCAGCATGTCAGACTCAACCAGAAGGAACCATTTGGGAGAACTACACAGCCTAAGCGCAGACGGTAGGAAGACAGCGGGCATCGATGGCAAGTGGCCTATCGAGAGCAAAACATCCCGCCTGTACATGCGCGTGATTGCGCCAGCGGGGCCTCCATATCACGAGCTGGATGAAGCAGTACTGCGCGCATGCCAGAGCGCGGGCCACCACCATGATGCAGTGGACAGGGCATGCCGGCGACGACTTTGACTACGACCTACGAATCACCGGAAACGCCCTTGGAGCATGCCTCGCACGCGGCATCCGGCGGCGTGCATGTGTATATTCTGAAGCGACCTCAACTGGGAGACAGCAGGTATCGCAGCAGGTATGCTGTAGCAGTCACCGGCCTCCACAGGCAGTGGTTCTTGTCTGAACATCGAAGGGTCGACCGGGTACTGCTGCGCGCGCAAAGAGTGGTCTCAGCATGTCCACGCCGGGAAGGACTTGCTCCCTACTGGTGAAGGTTGGCAGACGGAGGGCGACGTAGTCATTCAGTGGGAGCATGCGGTGCGATATGCGCAACCTACTCAGCCACCACGGGTACCAGCATAGAGGCACTCACCTCCGAAGCCTCGTATCCAGCCTCTTACTTCCATAGTGAGGGCAAGCGGCTCTGCAAATCCCCGCACCCTGGATCTCTGGACACGACAGCTACAACAATGGCATGCAACCCAGAGAGCGCCGCTCCACTTCCCCTATCTTAGGAGCTGCTTCATTGACGAGCCGACGCCTTCCGTAGCCACTGACACGGTGAAGCTTGTATCTACGACAGTCAAGCAACACTTACAACACTCTCACAAACCCGTGGCAGCCAACTCGGAAAGGCGAAGCCATCATGATGCCTGGCTGTGAACCGTCCCTTCAGTGCCGCGCTGGGTCTTCGTTGAATGCCCAGCCCGACTCCGATGGGACGATTCACAGTGTTGTGCACGGCATCTCGCGTAGCACCCCAACGGGCGCAACAGGAGTGGCGTACAGTACATAGACTTCGGCTGGCTGCTATGTTGGTGAGTGCGGGTCATTTCTTAGTGCGGTAATCACGGCAGTTCGTAGGGCGAGTATCATGCGCTCGACGCTAGTTGCGCAGCAGCGCATCGTCCGATTACAAGAGCGGGCCCCACCGACATTTTCCGGAATGAGGCGGGTGTAGGGATGCATGAGACCAGGTGAGTCGTCGAGGCATGTGAAGGGGCTGCTGACGCGGAACGGAGGCATATGGCTCGTAGAGTGAGAGTGACGCAGAGATCACCATACAGATGTAACAGAGAACGTACTGTAGCGCATTAAGAGGTCCAGGTCGGCCACCAGGCCGAGTATATGAGGCTACCAAACCCAGGGAGCCATTCAAGTAGACCTCCCTCAGGGTTACCGTTTGTCCTGCCACCGTACACCAGAGATAGCTGGAGCGAAGATAAAGACGTAGTCTTAACTGGCGTGTTGTACACACCTTCATGGTTCGCCATTTGACGGGGCTGGGCAGACGTCCAGATGAGATGTCATCAAAGGAAGCAATGCGAGAGACAATAGACCCGGGTCTTGTACCATGGCTTCCGCCGCTGTTGACCACCTACAAACGATACGACGAAGCATTTGCAAGAAGTACTGAACATGGGACTTTGAATATTGCCAGTGGAGGTCGTCGACTCGTCAGTGACTGTCGATGAGCCGAGTTCCCGGACCGGGCCCGGGCCGACCCAACAGCAACAGCTGTTCACTGACAGTGAGAGAGACCCAAACCTCTTGCTACGCCTCTATGCGTGAACACATATGCCACTAGGAAGTTGGCAGTCACAGAGTACTGCTCTCTCGGGTGCTGCAGGTGTTCTCAACATCATTACAGCTTCAGCCGCCTGTCACTTGGATGTTTCGGGTTGTGTCGTCCTCATGACCATACGTGCTTCCATAGGTATGAGACCGCACAAAAGCGGCCACTGACAGGCATTCGGGTACACCAAACGCTCCTTAGTTCCAGGCCCTTGCAACTCACGGTTTTACTCATGATGCGTATCACGGCAGGACCTCAATATGAAGTGTTGTGTATTCGCCGAGGGTACGCGTCACTGGTGATTGCCATACCGTTCGCGGTGCCCATCACGAAGCTCCTCACAGAACTCTTGGCCCTCTTCTTTGACCATGCGATTGCTCGCGGCGCTCTTCCCCTTGTCAGCATCCCTTCTAGGAACAAGAAGGACATGATCACTCAACACCCCAGGCCCACTGCGCGTCGCGATCCGGAGGCTAGGTCCACCCGGGAGGGAGAGAGTAGGTGTCGACGAGTCCTCATGCAAGAGCGCTTTTTCTGGAACCATGCTTGCGCAGGATTGACGTGAGTGCTACATGCATTCGCTCCCAGTCGTTGAGATGTGTACGGCTCACGAAGGCAGGTACAACTGAATCTCTCTGCAATTGCAATCACGACTCTCCTCCGATCTACACTAAGGACTTTCCGTCGTGATTTGACTATTTGTTCCCCCATACCGAGTCCGTGAACCTGCCTTCCGGTCCGCGACGACATGTTAATGTGGTCTGGTCCCACTGATCGGCTTGATTCCGTCTGAATAGGACAGACTCGACATCGCTTGGTGCGACGCAGCATTCTCAATAGCTGATGGAATGAGTAATGCGTCCGACTCATCGCTGCCTGAATGGGTCGCCTAGCATATAACGTGCATCTACTTGAGGCACGGGGCGTGCGTTCTTCTATCTTGATAGGACGCGCGTAGAGATCTGGGTTTATATACGGCCGTAGTTTCGCTGTCTCATCACCTTCTGACTCTATGTCCCCTAACGATTTGATTGACCGTCTCTTCCCTCTCCCCTCGTCTCCTCCGAAGGGGTGTCCGGGGCGTTTCCCCGGTGTAACGCCCGAGACGAAGCTGGCGGTGACGAAGACGCTGAAGGAGAATCACATCAAGCTGCATGGTTTCCGGGACGAACAAGGGCTCCACAAGTCAGTATGTTGCAATCGGATGTACTGATATTCGCTCATCAAGTGTGTAGCCACATGTCCCACCAACTCCTTGCAGTGTTCGCCATGGGAGGGTCTGCGACACTCTACGAGGCCATCTACAAGTTCCAAGCACCTCATTTGAAACCCGCATTCCAGGCTCCTCAGGCAATCACGGAAGACAATTACTCGGATTTCCTCGGGCACAGAGAGTCAGCACATATCCACTCGCACTGTTGCGATTCAATGCACTTACCCTGTGAACACACAGCTATTACGACGCGTACTTAAGTTACTTCCACGGCATTGTCCTTCAGTGGGACTTTTCTTCCGTACTTGAGCAGTATATCTTCTCACCCGATGCGAACTTCCCTGACGCGGATGTTCCTCGGCACATGGTCAATCGCTTGGTCGCACGACTCTTTCATCCTATTATCTACTTGGGATATGGTCTTGAATTCAACATTCCGGGTTTAGTTGCCGAAGGTGCGGAAGATCGCCAGCGTCAGAGTGGTGCAAGCTCAATATGTTGCAGGTCTCGCCCAAATGGCATGCCATCCTCAGGAAGCTCCCAGCCTCCTGGTTGCCGAAGATTTCGCCGAAGTATCCAAGAATGGGGTGAACGGTTCTGCCACAGCTCCCGTGAGCATGCATGTAACTAATCTGTGCAGAAGCATGTCGCCGACGTCCTCATTTCAGGGAAAGAGGAAGCCGTCTGTGCACGTCTTCACCGTTTTGGAGCGCGTTATGAGGGATAATAGGTTCCAGAAAAGTGTTCTTGGGTTGAAAGGACACGAGGATCCCTTCGAGGCCGTCTACCTCGTTGAACACGTCGCCAAGGAAGCAGGCAGCGTACTTGTGCAGTATACCGAAGACTGGCTTCCTGAGAGTGCTGACGCAGACGTTCTGGACGATAAGGTCGAACAGCTCTCTTGGCTCGCAACCCTTCTGTACGGTGTTGGGGGCTGGACGAAGGACGGTTTCCTGCCTGACTTCTACATGTAAGCTGGTCATGCCCAACGCCTGAGTGTTCCTCCTTTCTCACACGTCACCTCACAGTATGCATGCCGTCACTTCCTGTCTCTTTCTCCCAGCCTACCGCGCATACATCTCGCCCGCCTCGTTCACCGTCCTGCTCCGCGTGTTCCTCCGCACCACGCTCACGTGGTATATCTCCCGTGGGCGTGCTCCTCTCAACATCCGCGATTTCTACGCGAAGAGGGACCCGGATCCTGCGCTCAAACCTGCGGCGAGGCTCGCTGCGCCGGAAGTTGCCAACCCCTGGCTGCCGGTCATTCAGCAGTCCCTCGTTCATGGCGACGACCATCTGCCGAAAACTCAGCGGGCGCTCGCGCACTTCGCTCAAGTCTATGGCGAGCGCGTGGCCGGGACGTTCAGTGGCCTGGACGATGCAGAGCTCCTTGACGGTACGCTTTTCGCCCGCGTAGCAGAGTCGACTGCGAAGGTGGCAGACACTACGGCGCAACCGTGGCACTTTGGCGGGTTCTTCGACAATAAGTGAATGATGGGATCTACTGGAATATGAATGTATATGCGGTCGTGCTTAACTTTCAGAAGGTCCAATTGCATCAGGCTTAAACATCATGAGTTTGTTGGAGGAGTCATGAGAATCGCCTCCGGCGGCTTGATGAATACATCGGAAAAGACTTGTAGGGCACATGAGGCAAAGTCTCAGCAGACTGCCGAACTCATGGCACATGGGAGACCGGAGGAATTAGATGCGCATATCCAACAAAGCTCTCTCAGACTCTTTGTACTTGTCTTCCTGTACCAACGACTGAGCGAGCACGAGCGACCACCACTATGATCATGTCAATTACAAGGTTTAGGCGTCTCGGGAGCATCCGCGATACTCGTGTCGCGTTGTGCTTGAGATGCATGAACAGGACGATCATGACCGAGTCTTCTCCCGAGCGGGTCGTAGCCCTGTTTCCGCGCCCGAATCATCCTCATTGTGACGGTCCACGACGGGCTAGAGACGCGGACGAAGAGACAGACCGCGCTCTCATACATGGTCTGAGCAAGTATCACGTGGAACAAGACCCATTCACAAATGAACGCGGCTTCCACTCGTTTGTGATACTCCTCAGGGCAATAGATCCAATGCTCATTCTTGTTTCACAGCCATGTGTCACATCACCTTCTTGCGGTGTACGCGATGGGAGCCAAGTCTTCAACGCTAGACAGAGTGGCTCGCCAGCACGAACAGCGGACCCGAATGGCACGACGTAGCTCGGCTACCATAACGCAAGAGAACTTCCGTACACATTTGGGAAGCAGAAGGTAACGTTGGGTCTTTGTGGCATCCGCCCTTCATTGAATGTTGCCATTTGTCTCAGTTATTACCGAGCGTATCTGCAATTCTTCTCCAAGGAAGTTATAGAGAGAGGATCTGTGGAAACGGTTGAACGATACGTGTTTTCGCCTGAAGCAAACATTGAGAATGACGACGAAACCGAGTGGGAGAAACATGAGGAGCGCATTCAACCTCCTCCTCGGATGCTGAACCGTCTCCACTCAAGACTTTTTCACCCTTTGATTCATCTGGGTTATGGACTCGAGTTCGGGATCCCGGGCCTAGTTGCCGAGGGCGAGCAATCCCCGACCTTACTCATGTGGCGACGGAACTCACAGAGAGACATTTACAGGTCTTGCCCAAGCCGCCGTGCATCCATTGGAGGTACTCGACTATTTCTCTCCAGAACAATACCGAACCTCCGAAGACGCAATGCCATTGATACGTAAAAATCAACGTCCTTCGATCTTCACCATCCTCGCTCGAATACAAGCAGACGCTAGCCTCTCGCCCAAGGCTCTCGTTTTAACCACGCAGGCCGACGCAACGAATGGCTTTGACTACTACTGTCAAGTTGGTGGCTTGCGTTGCGAAGCTCTAGCGACCCATACGAAAGATTGGCAGGTGGATGCCACAGACGCGCAGGATGTTGCACGCGCAATCGAGGAACTGAGCTTCTTGAGCACGCTCCTTTATGGAATCTGCGGGTGGCGCGCGCAAGGAGGACGCCTGGCATCCCAATATTTCAAAGCAGACTTCTATCTGTAGGTCATCATTGACTGTATTTCGTGCGTGCTTGCCTCTAATGCTTCCTTTCCACTAGAATGCATGTACTCACGGCAAGCCTCTTCCTATCGACTTACACGGCGACTCTGCAACCATCGTCAATCCTCCTCCTGCTCAGAACATACCTAGTATCATCACTACTCTGGTGGGTAGCGCGGGGTCGACCGAATCTTCCGATTCGTGACTTCTACGCTGGCACTGTCCCGCCCGCCTCAGGATACGAATATCCTACTTCCCTGGCTTCGGACAAGGGCGACCCATGGCACTCGGTCATTCACGACACCATCGCACATCCGGACGACCACCTATGCAAGGTTCAGCGCGCCCTTCTTCACTTCGCGTCTGCATATGGAGATAGGCCTACCGGCACTCTCGTAGCAGAATCGGCTGCAGAGTCAGGCATCGATGGACAGGAGTTGGTAGATGGAACTCTATTCTGGCGCGTCTCTCAAGTGACCGCAAGCAGTTTCGTCCGGAAGGACGGCGTCCCCGATGGCAAATGGGACCTCCGCGGGTTCTTCCCCGCGTAGTGGCCGTATATACTATCGCACAGGAGGCAACCTTTCCTTATAGTTGACCTTGCCACTTGGATTTGCCAAAGCAACACGTACACGTCTTCCGATTCTGATTCTTACAGCTTCCGCTTACATTGATATGATGTTTACAAGGCTACGTTCGATCCAGGTATCCGTATCATTCATGCATCGGGGACTTGCTTCAGTGCCTCATTGAAGTCTGTGATGATGTCTGCGATGTTCTCAGTGCCGACCGACACCTGGTCGCACGATGGTCATCAACAGCTAACACAGGGGCATCCACACAACAACCACGTACTCTGATGAGGTCTGGAGTAACCCCTGTCGCGAATTGCTCTTCTGTGGTGAGTTGCTGGTGGGTCGTCGTGGCAGGGTGGATAACCAGCGTCTTCGAGTCGCCTGATGCCACGCAAATTGAGCATCCCACTGCTACCAGTCAGCCTATACCTGGCACGCACCAACATTAGCGAGGTTGCTCGCTAGGCGCAGGCTGTCTACGACAGCGCTGCCGACCTTGGCGTCTTGCCCACCCTTCACGCCGAAGCTGAGCACGCCTCCATAGTAATTCGGCCGGAGCAGGCGCTGCGCGTCCTTGTGCGATGCGTGCGACTCGAGGCCAAGATACGACACCCACGAGACCTTTGGGTGTTTCTCGAGCCATCTGACGATCGCGTCAGTCATGGAGTGTCTGTGCTGTCGGCGTAGAAGATGAGGACGTACTGAGCCAGTGCAAGGGCGTTTTGCGAGTGGCGTTCGCCTCGCAAGCTGAGGGTCTCGAGGCCCTGTATAAGTAGGAACGCGCCGAAGGGGTTAAGGCTTGAGCCAAGATCGCGCAAGACCTCGACACGGCACTTGACAGCAAATGCGATGGGCCCGAAGGTCTCGCTGAACTTCAGACCGTGGTAGCCCTCCGACGGCTCAGTGAACGTCGGGAACTTGCCCGAACGCACCCAATCAAACTTGCCTGTGAAACATGATTCAGTACCTCAACTGCTACATGGGCAAAGTGACTTACCAGAGTCAATGACGACTCCCGCGATCGTGTTCCCATGACCACCTATCCACTTCGTTGCGCTGTGAACTGTCAAAGAGGTCGTCTCGATAAGTATATAGTTGCAGGATTTTCAGCTTACCAACGATGTCTGCACCATGTTCTATTGGGCGAACAAGCCAACCTATAAAGCCATTCAGCTTAGTCCCTGCCGAGTCGCAAACCTAGGCAGGCATACTGACCTCCCAAACCGAACGTGTTATCCACGATTAGTGGGATACCATGGTCGTGGGCCACCTTCGCCAACTCGGGAAGCGGCGCAACGTTGTATTTGGGATTACCGATGCTCTCTACGTAGATAGCTTTCGTCCTATCGTCGATAGCCGCGGCGAAGGCCACCGGGTCGTCACTCGTGACGAACTTCACCCCAATATTGAAGCGCTTGAGATACACTGAACAAGACGTCAGTGCACTTTCCGCGAACTAAGGGGGTTGTCTTACCCTTGAACTGGTTGTAAGTCTTTGAAGTGGAACAGAAATGGTGAGTTGTCAGCAATGGTGAACAAAACCGAAATGGCTTACTCCGCCGTACAAAAACGACCTTCGTGCATCTGGTAAGTATCCGAACACGGTGCGGTACTGTGGGCAAGGACGTACGTAGATACGATGTTATCACCGGCGCCAGCGATGGTCGAGATGGCCATAAACTGAGCAGCTTGTCCGCTAGAAGCTGCGACGGCGGCAGCTCCTCCCTCGAGAGCCGCAATTCGTTTCTCGAACACTTCCTAGAAATGAAATTAATCTGAGCGACATGGCTCCTGGGATTCTAAGTATTTGGTACACACTACTGTCGGATTCCCAATTCGAGAATATATGTTTCCGAACGTCCTGTAGAGCGAACGTTAGCAAAGCGACGCTGAGCATCGGACTGCCAACCTAAGGCCGAATAAGTCAGCACCATGCTGAAGCACAAACTTTGATCAGCAAACTTCTGCTGAGAACAGGTGGGGATTCGAATGATACCTGAGAGTTGTTAAACACAAAACTTGTAGTTGCATAGATGGGCGGCGCCCTTGCGTTTGTCGCGGGGTCTGGCTCCTGACCAGCATGGAGCTGGAGCGTCTCGAACTCAGGGGTCCTGTCGATCCGCATGTCGGCGTCTGAAAGGTAACAGGGAGAGCAAGACTCCAGCTACTCACTTGTGGAACTGGTGGGCCATGAGAGAAACTCTGAGGAAGCGATGTTCACGCCGAACGCCCTGGGTACTCATATCTATTGTGTCCGAATCCCGCCATGGAGTTTCTCCAGTGCGTGACAACAAAATCGCCCTGTTGACGGCAAGATGATAGCAATCGCGTCATGCGGTGAAAGGATCGCGAGCTTCAGAGCTCAACTCGAAGAGGATGCTAACAACTGTCACGAGTGAAGAGGCCAAGGGAATCATTCGCATGTTATTTCGGCACAGCCGGGGCTGCCAGGTGGGTTGAACGTTAACATACAGATGGCATCGACTCCCTCAAACTGGCGACCGAAGGGTGAAGCAATATGAACAAGGCACCAACGGGGAAGGCCGGCGACCCAACGCATGCGCAGCTAGTGTCCCCAGCCATTCCCGAAAGTCACGGTGCCCCAACACAAGCGACATTGTACTTCAACGCGCATGTATTGTACATCTATCTTCTTGGTACGTCGTATATCTGTCCATCTGGTCATACACTGCGTCCAGGACCTTGGCCATCTGAGCTTAACGAGCCCTCTCAATTCCAAAGATGCTCTCGTAGAAATGCAGTTCTTGTTCCAACGCCGCCTTGATTGTCTCTGCCTTCCTCCATCCATGACCTTCGCCTTCGAAAACAGTGTACTCGACATGCCCCTTCCGTTCCTTGATTGCCTTCACAATGACTTCGGCCTGGTCAGGCGGCACTACACGGTCGATCGCGCCTTGCAGCACCTAGTGAACCACGGCCCGCTCAGCGATAGTCTTATAAATAAGACAGATAACTGACCAATAATGGTGTTTTGATCTTGTCGGCATGAAAGACCGGCGAGCGCGCCTCATATACTCCAGGTATCTCTTCGAGCGTCCCTCCCATGAGCTTCTCTAGATAATGCGACTCAAACTTGTGCGTCTCCTTGGCCAGCGAGCGGAGGTCGGCGATACCGAAGAGGGACGTCGCAGCCGCAAACGCATCCGGTTTGAAACAGATAATCGCCAATGTTGTGTAGCCGCCAGCTGAGCCACCACGGATGACACTGCGCTTTGGGTCAATGAGGGAGTACGGCTCGGAGGAGAGTTGCTGCATCGCGCGGGTGCAATCTTCTACATCGACGATGCCCCATTTGCCTTCTAATCGCTTTCTGGGAAAGCCTATTGAGCATACTACCATGAAACAAGCCCACAGTACACGACCTACATGTACTCGCGACCATAGCCAGAGCTTCCTCCGTAGTTGACATCCAGCCTGGACACGTCCTCCGTGAGCTGGCCAGACGTACTAAACACGGATTACGCACCAAGCCCATCCACGACTTGTGAAGTATTGTTTGCTCCAGTCCAGAGATGCGGATATGTGCCCAGTAGGTCCTCCATGGGCGTTCACTACGCATGGTGGCCTCTCCCCAGCAGGAGCTTCATACGCCGGGTTCTTGGGTGGGAGATACAAGACATGCAGTGGCTCCCCTTTCTTCGTCTTGAGCGTCATAGCTTGCGCGACAGAGATCAGCGAGCTCGGGAAATCGGCGTTATTGGTCGCGGAGGCGCCACTGAGTTCACGGAACTGGTGTTTCCCGTTCGCTGCCAAGACACATACATTCAACGACTGCGGTGCGTCCGCTCTGCTTGCCAGAAAGACGAAAGAGTTGTCCGAGATGCGCTTGAGGTCCTGCACGTCTGTATACGGACACTCGATCTCCTCGAGCTCACCCGACGCCAGCGTGACGATGTACATGGCAATACGCCCATCCTTCAACGTTGAGTACATCGCTCGCCGAGCCTGCAGGTCCAGTGGCGCACTGAACTCATTCCCGAGGCGATGCAAAGGCTGATTGAAATCTTCGTCGATAGGAGAAGGAAGAACTTGTTTGGCCTTGCCGACCGAGACAGAGTACGTCCACGGGTTATGGTAGCCCGTCTCGTCGGTGGTGAACAGGAGGACGTCGTTGGACACCCAGGTGGGTGAGGAGGCGCTGATGTCGATCTTTTTGCCAGCGACATATGTAACGTTGCTCAAGTGTACGCCATCATCACTCGCATTGACATCGGCAACGTAAACTTCTGAGCCCTCCCAAGGCATGTCGGGGTGCGACCACTGTTCCCAGGCAAGGTGGGTACCATCCGGCGAGAAAGAGGGGAAGGCGTAGAAGTCGGCACCAGAAACGATGGTGGTAACATCCTGGGTTTTGCTATTGATGATGCAGAGTGTTGTCACGACATCTGCGGGAAGCGGCTCGGTATGATCCTCGAGGACTGCAACCAAGAGATGGTTGCATTTAGGATGCACATTGAGCTTTGCATAGCGATAGTTCTTGTTGTCTACGTGCACCACTCAATGAACGCACTAGCAGCAGATGCACAGTCGCGCACCAAGAGTAATGGGCTTGGGGTCCTCTCCCGCGGCAAGCTGGTAGACTCTGTTATCCGCAAAGTTGGAGAAGTACACTACGCCGTTGTATGCTATCGCAGGGCCTCCACCATACTACCGCATCCGTAAGCCTTTCACTAGCCGAGAGTCAACAGAATTGTCGAGCATACCTCTTGCACGCCTGTTCTCGCATTCCACTCCCTCCCAAACACGTCCTGTCCTTTGCTCGCCTCGACGATGACATCGCGACCGTCTTCAGCGGGTCGACCCTCGATCCAGTAGATCGCAGAGGTGATAGGATCCACAAAAAGCTCGGACTTCTTCCCTCCCTAGAACCATGACAAGCATCTCAACGTGGATCGTCGTTGGGCGGAGGGATGAAACGCACGCCTTGCAAGATCGCGTCGGTTGTGATCGGCGACGCCCAGGTCCCGTAAGGCGCCGTCGTTCTCGCCTGTGCTTGCTTTCCTTCGGACATCACGAGCTAGTTGATCTTGACCTATAGAAATTGCTGCACGTCGGCCTACCTATGGGTGATGTAGGCTGCAAGTCCGACAGCTCGATATGGGGCAGCCTGAGACTGACCACGATCAATGCGATCAACGCGACTGGTGCTGTCTACTGAGAGGCGCAAGCCACAACTCGGACATGTTCACGACCGCGCACAGTGACAGTGCATCTTAGAGCGACTGGTCTTCCTAGTCGGCCGCTGCAATGGATTTTCTACATATCGCGACCTGCGGAATCTGGAACTTCATGGTTATCTCCAATCGTCGGGGGCTCGCCGAGATCATGGGATAAGTGCACGGAAGCGGCGGAGTCCATGCAGATACGCTTTCTTGTACACAGTGACGGCCTGTGCAACCGACCATGACATTCGATTCATCCTACAAGCAGCTGTTCGACGAACAAGGATACGTTATTATCCCGGACCTCGTCCCGGATGAATCGCGCAAGGAGCTGGAAGCAGCAGCGGAACGTACGATAGCGCGTACGCGGTCGGGCGAGTGGAAGCACAGGCGAACGGTGAGCTTGAGCTATTCGATATATGTATGTCATGGTGTATCTTACTATGCTTTGAGAAAGGTCGGTAGTCAGTTCCCGCCCTACGACCCGGAAAGCCCTGATTCGTGGGGTGTGCAACATGTCATGCACCCTGATATGGGCGAACCAGCCTTCGCGAGATGGTACACCTCCGACCCTTTGATTGAGGCTGTACAAGGGCTGCTTGAGTGCAGCGAGGATGAGCTACAGATGGGTAAGCCTTCTTCTGCTTGATGAAGCTTCATATAAGTTTCTCTGAACGCAACCGCCTCCAGAGCTGTTCAACATGTTGATAAACCCCGAATCGCATGCATTTGCTTTGCGATGGCATCGTGACGATGTGCGCGAGAAGGCAACTGAGGACGAGGAACGCCATGCGTTGAGTATCTGGCACCATGGAGTGCGTCTCCTTTTTTTCGTGTTCTCTGGAGCAGTATCTACACTGAGGCGGAGTATCTTCACAGGTTCAATGGAATACGTACGATTCGTCCTTTTCTTACGTCACATTCTCTGACTGCTATGCAGCGCGCTCTACGAAGACTCCTGCCTCTATGTAGTCCCTGGATCTCACAAGGTCCCTCGCACCCCAGAACAGCGCGCCCTGTCGTCGACTCAGGATCCCCCTGAAGACCCTCTGGATATGCCCGGGGCGATTCGGGTGACGTTGAAACGTACGTAGGATGACCTTCCGCCTTCCACATGATCCTACTCATCCCTCTCGCAGCCGGAGAGACCGTCTTCTACAACAACAATATTCTCCACTGCGCGACTTATGACCCCTACCAGAAGCGCGCCACGCTGCACGCATGCATAGGCGACACGCGCGGTGGCGCAACCCGTGCGCGCAACATCCTCCAACACGGTCTGTTCTGGATGAAGGAGCCGCGCTTCCGCGACACCTTGGATGAGAGAGGACAGAAGATGCTAGCGCGGCTGGTGAAGCTGCAGGAGAGCGTGATTGGGAACTTGGGTTATTCGCAGCTAAACTAGTCGCCAATGCGCGATCACTACGAATGACAGCTTGTATGTACCTCACGGGTTCCGGAAATCCATGCGACGTGTAAGTAGATTTGCCTGCGTCTGCGCAAGGTGAATGTACCGGCAACGTTACACCAACAAGCGCAGATAAGCAATGGGGACACATGTTCGTTTGTACGATATCAACCTTGCCTTGCTATAGTAGCATAGTTGATCGGGAGGAGTGAGGCGAAGGGTAGGTACGGGTCACGAACGTTCTGCAACCTTGCGCAGTGATGTGTTTTGTTTGAGAAGTCTCATTGCATCCTACACGGCCTTGGTCAATGAGTGCTGTATCTTTCGCCCTAGCTAGCGACGCGTGCCCACTTGTGCTGAATGTTTTCTTGACATGTCAACGCTAACGGAGCTCCCTTTCCCGCGCTCGTAGTCCTATTGTGACTTGACGGTGTGATGAATAGTAACCTCTACGCCGTCAAACACCCGCCGCCCTGCATGTGGAGGAGGTATAGGGGGGACAAGGATTCCATCAAAAGCAAGCTTTCCTTTGGCCCGGTGAGGCAAAGGTGGAACTTCGACATAGGGTATGGGTTTCTTTGGTGAAGGGTTGGCGCTAGTATTGGCTCTAGCATTTCGTCGACTACGTGATCTAGTCGTCATCCTAAGCGACGATGAGATCGAAACTCTCGGTCCAGAAGCCCCAACATCGGGCTTGTTCACAGCGCTCACTAGACCAAGAAGAGTTCATCAGACGCAGATACTTTGACAGGGACGAGAATGTGCGCACGGCCATGCCTCTCAACGTCTTGCAGCAGGGCTGCAAGCTCCGTCTTGCTCTCAGGGCATTTCAATCCCAGATCCCGACATATGGCTCTCATAGTGCGTTCGCTCAGCATCCTCCATGGAACATTTGTTTGCACAGACATAATGGTGGAGAGATAACGCTATCAATTTGTTGCTTCACCCAACTTCAAGTACTAACCCCAGGTAACCCCGGGCCGGACGCATGCGCGCTAAGACGTACGCACATGACCACTGAGCGCTGAGCTCTCTCATCGAGCGAGAACTTACTAAGTCCATCCACCTTCCACCGTTCTTGCAAGTCAAGTCCGATGCGACTTCTTTTTCATGTCACTGACAATGATTGCTGGGCATTTGCGCATTGATTTCTTAGGGCAGTCAGAGCGCAGTCGATTCGTCACATTCTTCCTTTCGTGCGAACACCTATTCTGGAGCAGCCCCACTACTGACTCAGTCACAGCCTGGTAAAATTTCCAACCACAGGTAAAGGCAAGCCTGAGCAGTTCGCCGACCTGAATTCAGACTGGATGCCATCTAGACCAACTGTGATCACATAGCCATAGCGGTTTGTTACCTGCAGTATGTGGCGCTCCGAGTCGACGCGCTGCCATAGCCATAAGCTTAGCAAGCGAAGTACAATCCTCAATACGATCCGTGAGGCGATTCACACTTTTACCTCGCTGATAAAGTAGGCCCGTGGAAGTCTGATTGAACGCTTGAAAGCTACCTCTATGACTTGTTGTGTCAATTTAGCTCATCCCGATGATCTAGCCGTACGCGCCTTAAACGCTTGATCACTACACTGTCAATTAAGCTCACTTTGATCGCGTACAGGGTCGTTTGTGGGCGCAATGATGTGTATATTGTAGGGCACACATGGTGGCCGCCGGTATCACATCATGAAGGGTGCGCTCCCATTATGAACGATCGTGCGAGTTTCAATTACTGCTTAGCAAAGGGTGTACAGGATTGGGACCGGCGAGCCCGATTGTGTACGTTTGCCAGCGTCCACCAAGCGAAAAGTCTACTACTGTCACTGTATATGCACTACTGCACCAAGTCCAGACCTTTCACCAACGCAGACAGCCCTTCCGTAGCAGTCATGGTAATACTTGGGAGAGTGAAGCTGATCAGCAGGCTCCAGTTGATATACAACGGTGCGGAGATGCACAACCAGACAATTGCCCATGCGTAGCCCACTGTGCGTGCAACGGGCATCGGTACATTGATCCCACTCCTCCGCACCAGGCCGATGACCGCGTCCTCGAACGTGATGGCGAAAGCTTGCGATATAAAGAAAGGGAATGACGCGCCAAAAAGGGAAGGGCTAACCAAGAGGTCTCCCCCGCAATGAAGAAAGCCAGACATAGCGAAGCCGACGTAGAGTTGAGTATAAGAGGAAGCGCGGCTGCCAGGACGGAGGCCGAGCACACGGCAGCACAACTTCCCGCTGGATGCCGTGAGCTAATTCAATGTGAGTACGTATCATACTTACACGTACAGAGGTCACTCACCCGACGAAGGAGCTGGTGGTAAGTGCGCCTGTGAACCCGCTGTCAAATGAGTGTCTCACGAGCCGATCGACGATGTCACTTACCCCCAGAATCTCCGGACGGTGTACGCATCAGACCATTTCCCATATACGCTCGGCCAATCCCTTGGTTGCCAGAAGCCCAGGGCGACAGTAACTGCCGCGCCTATCGAATTCTCCAGAGCAAGTAACCCAACGAGGCCACTGAACCGCGCAATAATTGAAACAGGCCGCAGTAGGTACGCGGCTGGGCCTTCCATTTGCTCGTATACGAGCCGCCACGGGGACTGGTTGTAGGATTGGGCCAAGTCGAGGAAGATGTACCATCGGAAGGCACTAATCGTCTTGTGGGCGACGAAGGTCCATCTGGAACAACTGGGTCTTGGAGGAAGATGTGCAACCTATCGTGGACATAGTAATCAACGTTCCGCATGCCTTGCCTGGCCGTATCATTTACCTCGTAAGACCACCCAACCCCGCGAGGATTGTTAATGATGCTGAGCATCCACCAGAAGCGGCGAAGGAACGGATATTTGGCGGGGTCAGTGTAGTCGCTTTCGTGGCGGTAATCACATAGCGGATTGACTAGCCACAGCAAAAGGTACGCTGTCACCGCCTGGATCATTATGAGGTTGCCTACACCATAGTCGCGCGCGGCGTCCCCCGTAGAGCAGAGGTACGTGAGGGCGACAAAGGAGGTCAGAGCGCTACAGCCTGCAATCTTGCTAGGCTTGGGCGGTGAGAGTGCGAGGAGGCATGCCAAGCCAGTCTGAAAGCATAAGAAGAATGGAAAGATGGGGAGGGGAGGGCGACTCTCGGCCTCCATTGCTCGTCAGCTTCCTCTCGTTGGCGGGGTAGGGCGAGAGCTCTTTGCGTGGTCCACAGAACTCTTGAATGCGTTCCGAGCCGAGGGCTGGTATTAGTGTGGTGTCTGCCAGGGGCCCACGCATGCTCGGCAGTATGGAAGCCTCTCATATCAGGGTAGCCTGCGGGGCATGGGCGGCCATGAGTCAGGCCAGAGGAGCCTCGACGGCTGAGCTATGATGTGACTGCGACGCGTCGAATCGTGCCAGCGTCCATCATTGGGGGCGGGGTTTGGACTGTGGGAGTGTGTAGGCGCTACGCAAAGCAGATCTGAGCTCCCCGAGTACCCGGAGTCTTCCCACGGGGCGAGACGGTCCGTAGACGGAGAAAGATAACGAGATGAATACTTGGAATCAGCCATGTAAGGACACCCGGCGAGCAATCCAATATGGTCATACCCAGCTTCGAAGATGTAGAACAACAAGGGAGGGTGTGTAACAAGTCCGGAGCGGTAGCATCCCGAGGGAGGAGTTCTTTGTCATCGATGGTTCGCTCAGACCGCAGCATAGACGTCCTAACCGATCTCGAAACTCTTGACAGGGTCAGAATGGTTTGTGCGTCATAGAACGGGGAAGCATTGGTAGACGTACAATACGGCCTCTCCGTTGGCAGTCCATTGTCAATATCCACTGCAGAGGCAGAGACCTTCCTCATCCACTCGCGATGGATATCCGATTTGGCCTGTAAGATCTACCTTCAGGGACCACCGAAGCCATCTTCGGGTGGTGTGCCCTTTCCGAGATGGTACGCATATTCGACGGAAGCATTAAACTGTACTCTGGTTCGAACGGTTTCCCATAGGAAATTGCGCGCGGCCAGACATCGCAGGACAGCAGATTGTTCAATCCGCATCCGAGTTATGCAATCAGCTCACTACGCGAGGCTGAGGCATCCAATTACGGCGATGGCGGCCCATCAGTGACATATCCAATAGATAGCATGATTCTTGGAATTCGTTCGTATGATTGCCACCGGGATGAGGAGCCAAGTCGGTGGAGAGGATGAAGCTCCACAGCAGTCAGTTGCATGTTCAGAGTCCATACGCTCACCTTCGGTCAAGTGCACGATGAGATCACGGAACCAAATTACATTGTGGGGACAACATACCAAGAGCTGGGCTGAGCATGCAAGCTGTCAAGTCGCCGCCGAACGTTCGGATATCGACAAATACATATCGTGTCACACGCGGCAACCTCTGGTCAACTCTTCCCTTCTCTTCTCGTCCTCTTGACCGGAGACGGCTAACCGGCACCGTGTTCGTACTGTATGGTCTATGAATGGTCTACGTGAGATCCTCTCCTCACTTCACTGAAGCTGTCGTGGCCTGCAGCAGAACTATCGCCCGCACACCAAACCTTCATCGGCACCTTCCTTCGCATTCAAAAGCCCCTTATCATAAAGGAAAGTAGACGTGTCCCAGAGTGCGTGTCAGGGGCACGGCGTGGTCAGTGCATGGTCAGCTATCAGGTAAAAGAAGTCATCGTTTTCGCCCGGTGAGGTTCGGAGTTTCAGCGTGGACAGTGTTCGTTGCGGAGTGGTCGCAGCGCAAGGAAGGGGCCACGCTGGGCGTATCATTTCTATCAAATGACTGCAGGCTAGAGCACGCCGCCAGCGATGGCATGCAGCACACATACACGCAGCGGTACCGCACCCTGAGTGAGGTAACGGAGTCGATTGTTGTGGGAAGACGCCATTGACAACTCACATGTCGACTCTCCGTGTTCTTCGTACCATCTGCCACAAGAGCGGGGCCCCTCTTTATGGCCGGAAATTTGGTGCTCGAATGTTTGGTGAATTCGACAGTAGTGGACTCCTGATCCAGCTACTCACTAAAACCCGCCTCAGCGCCGCACAGTATGATCCATGACACATTGACACACGGTACCAAGGATGCTTACCATGCTTCAATGCTTGGCTCGGAGGACTTTCCTCAAGACCTTCTTGAGCAAAAGTGAACGGGACAGAGCCTGGGAGCAGAGCGCGCAGCGCGGCGATGATCAGTTGCAACTTCGCATTTTCAATTTCACGTCACCCATGGGAGTATCGCGAAAACGCACCAATGGTATATGTGATTCGTATGTATATACGTCGTCGCTGTAATACGTATTTCTCCCGATTGAACATGACAAGCCTTCCTTCGTGCTTCGGGAGCTGCTTCGTCCAAGTCGATCCGAGGAGCAGTACTGGCCCTTTTCCGCGAGCCCCTCCCTCACGCGGCCTACGCCCATGAGCAAGACCCTAGTCAATGGCGTCGTGTAGCGCATTCAGGTCGTGGTAGATCCTGAGGCTTCTGGACAGGCAAACATTGTCGCATCCGAGTTTGTGTGGATGTGGTTGTGGTGCTGGTGAGTAAACGCCCGTGGTAGAAAGCACCGTGACAGGCGTTCCAACTCAGAATGCTCAGCAAGCGCTCAGCGCCCAACCCTGCTCCGGACTGCCACTCACTGGCCGTGCATACGCATACAAATATTATCCACTCAGCCGTTCACTGGCGGTATGCACTTGACTTGGGTTGTTTTTGCTGCCTCAGACACGCAATGGGGCGAAAACAGCCGCTTGAGCTCGGTTTTACTCTCGCTGGAGAGCATTCAATGAAGACGTGCTAGCCAGCGAAGGGGGAACTTGCGGTTGTTATGTGCGTATGCAGCTCGACCAAACTTTCCAGGCTCTCAATGCAACATCGCAGACAGTGGACTGAGAGTATCGGCTAGTCATCGTCATACTTACATGCTCGGGCACTTTCTCGGTAGCCCAGGCTTGGTCACGGTGCACGACGCTCCCCCGCGTGACTACGTTTATAGACCTGTGTGAACATCTCCTCTATGGTGCTCTTCATACTCCTCCATGGCGCAACAACGCTTCTATAGGTGAGTTCTGCATTCGAGTCCCTGTTGCGCGCAGTTGACGTGCGAATCGAAACAGGGCACCTGAATTCGAGACGCTCCAGCTGCACGCCGGGCAAGTGCCGGATTCGGCATCAAATGCACGCGCACCACCCATCTACGCAAGCACCAGTTTCGTGTTCAACGATTGCCAGGTACGCCTCAACTGCCGAAAGCGAAACGTTGGTTTGCCAACTATGGCTCGTACCCCAGCACGCAGCCGACCTCTTTACTGGCCGAGCAGTTGGAAACACATATTCTCGAGTAGCAAATCCCACGGTGGTACGTTTTGGCTCTATCGCACACCCTCTGAGGTCACCTATGAATACTTCAGGGCGTACTCGAGGCCCGCATGGCTGCACTGGAAGGCGGGGTGGCCGCAGTAGCTGCGTCGAGCGGCCAATCCGCGCAATTCATAGCGATATCCGCGATTGCCGGTGCAGGTGACAATATTGTGTCAACGTAAGTCCCTTCATAGTATGGCTTGCATGGCTCATCCA